>CM017562.1:39116650-39661322 GCA_007844125.1 Sinonovacula constricta
AATATATATATAATAGATAGATAGATAGATAGATAGATAGAGATAGATAGATAGATAGATAGATAGATAGATAGATAGATAGATAGATAGATAGTTATAGTTATTGAAAAATGAACATGTATTGAACATATTGAAAAATGAACATGTATTTCTACAACACAGTATATATATTTTATATATATATATTATCTATATATATATATATATATATATATAGTATGATATATATATAATATATATCTACACTGTGTTGTAGAAATACAATAATTTTTTTTTTCAATAACTCATACCCATATTTGGAGTTAAAAGATAAATATCAAATACACATTCTAAAATAATTATACATTGTTTTAACAGGCATGGGAAAATTTCATCGACTGAAATGGTTATATTTTCGAACGCTCAGTATAAATAGTTTGGTAATACTGAATGAAAATTACTATCATTTATGCATATTAATATGTCATGAAACGTCATAATTTAACTGTGTGACGCCTTGGAAAGTTTTCAAGTACATTAACAAACATGATAGTGGGCGCGGGGTAGCTTACGTTTGCATACATGAATAATGAAAATGTTATTTTATGACATAAACAACAAAAGTAACAGCACGCTAATCCATTAAAACAGAAATTGAATATGTAGTTTAAAAACATGAGAAATGTCATCGCTGCTCACTTATGGTCAGAAAACTTAATGTCGGCATAAATTTAAAAGCTTATATTTTGACTTGTTTCAGATTAGGAGCTTAGTCTTCTTGCGTATACCACTCGATCCATCAATGAAGAGACCACTGGCTGTATTTCTACTCTTTATCTGTACGTTCGGATTTTGTTAAAGAGTCATTATTGAACTTGGTACAATTTTCATAAACACGGCAATAAACGAATTTTATCAATTTTTAAACAGTTCTTTTTGTGTGGATAGTTTATATATATATATATATATATATATATATATATATATATATATATTATATATATATATATATATATATATATATATATATATATATATTCAATTTAGGAACCTGATGATGGAAAGAACCGTTCAGAGAAAATGATCTTTGTAATGTTATAATGAATAACATTATTATTTAAAAGTACAACTATTAAAACAGGAACAAAAAATAAAGACACTCTTTTAGATATGACCTTTAATAACCTGATACAAAACCGGTTTATATAGATGGACAATAATTTATGACGGTATAAATGTCTTAATTTATATGTTTAATGTAGTAACTATCTGCTTCCATTTATCCCCAACAATGTAAAATTTCTTAATTGTGATTTTTCTACCAACTGGTTTTTACTTTCTTGTTTGTGTTAATCGTGCATTTTTGCAGGTTATTTAGATATCCTGTTGTTGTTGTTGTTGTTGTTGTTTTTAAATTAAATTTGATGTCTAACCTGAGGGTTTGTGAAATTTGTCTACTGTCATATATGTCTTTAGGCGCCGCTTCACTACTGCTTTCCCTCAGGGGATATCTGCGCGAGTCGGACACAGATAGTCGCAATGACCGTGTGTATGTTAGTGGACAGGTCAGTAGCATGAATCAGAGAGGGACTGATGTTCAAAATGACCGGTCGCTGGCCAGCCAACATACCAGTCAGGACATCTACGTCATACCGGACAACCTCGAACAACTGGCTGACTACGAGCTTCTGGATGTATACTCGAGGTCCGTCTAGCAGACAAGCCTTTAGTTTAATTTGTTGATTGGATTACACCTCCCACTCTGAAAAAGTTTAATAGTTGTTCAAAGAGGTGCTGCTGATTTTAAATAAATACAGATGCTCTTATTATAAAACTATAACAACATGTAAAAGCTGTCAATACATCACAACCATTGTATGAAACAAAACAACGGATCCTCCGATCGTCCTATATCTTCAACTTGATGCATTTGCATATAGCATTTCGTCTTATTTATACAAACGAATCAGCAAATAGAGACAGTTCTGGTCAGACAGTCCCCCTCGGAAGCTGACACATCTAGATTGACACTCTCTGGCTAACAAACAATGGGGATGTATACCTCTACACTTGTGGATGTCCCGATTTAAGCTTAAATCAATGACATAACTCCAAAGCCCCTACATGGTTATTCCATGCGTTAGATGCCCAATCTGTTAGTTTCTGCATCTTGTTAGTAATACAAGAAGAACATTGATGCAAAGCATCAAAGACGACAAACATGTGTTGTACCAGAAAGAGAAATATGGCCAAATAAAAGATATGCATAAATGTAAAGGAAGAAGGTTTAATTGAACAAAGTCAGAATACAAAATGTGGCTTTATTTGTTTATAAACAATGTGTATTATAATTACCAAAACAAGATTCCCATCACAGTCATCTCCTTTTAAAAAAGAATACAATGTAACAAAAATTCGAAATTTAACATATTTGACTATCATTATCTGACGACAGTTTTTATTGTGACAATCACGACAGTTTTTGATGTAACAATGGATTTTTAAGACATTTTTTAGATTATTGCTTGATGATGAACCGTATTTCTGATTACCGCTTAGATCCTTAGATCACAGCAGACTTTGCCCATCAGCGCGTCGTCAATAAACAATGAGGAGGACAACTTTCATCCGGTTGTATGTTTTAATGTTTAAAGAAGATGACATTGTGTGGGGCAAAGTAACGCATTATCATATAAACTAAAATGATTTTAAACAAACAGCGCAAGTCCGGTCCAGATTTTCCGGCCGCCCTGTGACTAGTTACTACGTATGTTGTTCTGTTGCAGATTGATCAATTCATTCAGCATACTGTGCCGGAACCACGTTCGTATGGGACCTCTCTCGGCGACAGGAAAAGAAATATGTGGTGATGAAAACGTGAAACTTAAATCACCATGCCTCGTCTATTCCTTTGGGTAAGTCTTTTTTTATTGGCAATGATTTTTGTTAATTTGATGTGGTACTAGAATCTACATTCTGTTGGAGATGAAAAAATGGCTGTTCGAAGTCTGTAATTGCAGTTAAACGAACAGATGCAGGCACCATCCGACAAGTTTTTCACCCTCTTTTTTGGTAATGAAGCCCTTGTCATATAAGAGTAATTTACAACATGGGCATTACAATATATATTCAATTAACTGCTTGGCACGTGTGACAAAGGCTGTCATTTAACTATTAAAAAGTCATCCTACAACCAAATGACTAAATGGCCTCAAAAATAAGTAATATATCGATTAAGGAGGATCATTTGCTTGTCGTGGTGGAAAATAAAGTTCTTGTCATAAAGAGCTTTAATTTTCCAACTTTCTAACGATAATTACAAAGGTTATTTTTTATTTGTCTGAGTTACAGGCAAGAAAATATATGTCAGTTAAACATTTTATTATTCCCATGTATAGTTACATTCTGTTGTGTACTATAAAATAGACATGAATAAGAAAAAAATTCCAATATTTATTTGTTCTCTATTTTCTTTTATGATATTGTAGATCTAACAACGATTTTGACTTCGAGGCCCAGATTGTCCGCGAGTATGGGTGTGAAGTTCACACATTTGATCCTACGTAAGTAGTCATTAAAGAAATTAACACATACTGCTCATTTATGCTTTGTGTGACTTTAATTGATTGTGCGTGTTTTCTAAAACTCGGACATATGTGTAATGCTGGTACATTAATTTACTATCATGCATAAGCATGTGCCAATGCACATGCATGTATGCATTCGTGCGCATTCATATACATTCGTTTGTTCGCCGAAATACTCACATGCGCACACATATGCACGTACAAACGCACACAGGCGCGCACACACGCAAACATGCACACACAGTCCGCGCGCACACACACACACACAAAGATATTCAGTATTCCCATAGTATTTTGCAGATTTGCCGTTTGTTAGTGGTTCTTCTCAGGAAAATTGGTACTTATTTACAAATATTAGCCGAAAATCACAAGAAGACCTCCGCTATTTGTCGGTTAAAGAAACGACCAGCGCCTTTATTCCATTTTGCACAGGTTTAATCTAAGAAAATTAAAAATACTTAGTTAAAAAATATTGCCCTAGACTTTTCAAAAACAATTGCCGCGAGCCATTAGTTTTCACGTCGGCTTGCTGCCTGCACGTCAAAGGCACTTCGCTTTGCTAGTGTCATCTGCTTGATCCTTCCAAACATGTATAATAGCTCAAGTCATATGAGCTATATTTTATGTTTTATTATTATAATTATTTTATATATATATATATATATATATATATATATATATATATATATATATATATATATATATATATGTGTGTGTGTGTGTGTGTGTGTGTGTGTGTGTGTGTGTGTGTGTGTGTGTGCGCGTGCGTGCATACGTGCGTGCGTGCTTGCGCATATGTTTATGCAAATAATATATTTAATGATATATTTGCTTTTGTGCAGCATGCACCGTTTCAAGGTGATTCGTATCCCGCCAAATGTCACCTTCCACGACATGGGTATCGATGGCCAGACCCGGGCAGACAAGAAGTTGTATACACTGGATGACATTGTTGCCAGGCTCGGACATAAAGGGGTAAGATTTTCTAGTATAGATTATCATTCTATGTGCGGAAATTATATATGCCTTAGGTATTTTGTTGCTCAGTTTAATAATTGTTAATGATAAATGCATTATCTTTGTTACTTGCTAACGAAGTTTAACATGAACATGTACAGGTAACTAGACAAAGTGCAAGAGACTCAACGGTAAAAAGTCCAGATCATGATGATACAGCTTCCTGAAGGAGCATAGGCCTGATGAATGAGATACGATTTATCACTTCACATTGTTACACATTTGAAGGTTGTTTTGCTCGTTCTTTCCGCTGCCTTAAGTTGCAGTGGTTAAATTTGAGAAATAATGCATTATTATGTAAACGTCAGGTCGGTTCAATAGTCGAAGCATAGGCAATCGGTGACAATACAAGGTAGGTAGCGAATCTATGAAGACCCATAAAGTATATTTGAGCTCCGTTTTGTACCTATTCTAGACCAGATCATTTTGCAAACCCCACACTGAGGCAAAGTAGTCCAGAACAGGCATGACACAGCTGGTGAAGAGGTTGTCGAATGTTATTAAATCTGCCACTTTATAACAATGAAATCAAAGCACATTAAGCGCTGTCACCACTTTCTCGGAATGACTCTGCATTGTACCGATACGATCAATTCTCATGAAAAATCACTGCAAACTATTTTAATTTATCCACTATTTCAAGTATAGTATCCCCAATCCGACATTGGACTTCTGTTTACAGGTAACGATGACATTTAAATTTGTATTAATAATGCGCCATAGCTTGCACCAACTATACATTATGACTTAATGTACATTAATTGTAAATTTGGGCAAAGTCACTAAGCATAAAGAAATCTTCCGTGTACAATAATATTGATAATTTTCTACCTCCGGTACCAAGAACCAGATCGACTGAGGAAATCTTTGTTGATAAATATGGAAAAAAAGTGTTGATGAAATACAGCTCCCGAGCCTAACATGAGGTTTAGTGTTCAGTCTCATCAATTAGTTTACTCATTGGTATACATTTACCACTATAATACATTTTTATTCTGTCAGCACGTATTAATCAGTTTTAAACAGATAATGCAGATCCCGATCAGCCTATCTCTGTGTAGGACTTTTCTAATCGAGTTCTGTACAATCTGCTGTGGAGTTTGTAGGAATATATGAAGGTACTTTTGCATGTCCATGTAAGAAGATATGTAAGACCTACTATTGGTTATAAACAATTACCACAAACCTGATTAACTCAATGGCATTTTGTAACCAAGGTGTCTTGACGTCAACATTAGTTAAATAAACCTGAAAAAGATTCGCCACGAATCGAAACGTCCTTAATCAGAATGAAGTTTTGTTTCGATATTAACCAACTTTTGTGGCTATAAACAAATTGTAAAGTGTTTCTATTTGAACTAACCTGATGTTTCTGACTTCAGAGGAGGATCGACATTTTAAAATTGGACGTTGAGGAGTTTGAGTGGCCAGCCTTGAAACAGATGTTAGAGTCGGGAATTCTGGACGTTGTTCGGCAACTTTTGGTCGAGTTCCACCTACATTTGGGCAAACCGCATCCCAACCTTGAAACTGCCAAGAGAATTGAAGTTCTAAATAACTTGAAAAATTATGGATTCCTTTCCTTTAGTCGCGAAAAAACTGGCTGGTTGGCTGTAAATGTTAAACAACTTCAACGCAAGGTTTCCACATTGGTAGAAATCTCTTTTTTAAATAGTCGGTTTCTGTGAAAGTGTTGAGTAATTTTAAACTTCTGTAAATAGTTAACACTTATTTTACCATAAGTTATTAATTTCTATGAATAGTTGTTTTCGTTTTCTTTTACCTAATTTGGCATCTAAGGTCAAACTCGTGGGAATAATCTTTGTATTCTAGAGGATTCATATTAAAATATAATAAGCTTCTTGATTTTATAACATAACACTAGCTAGTGTGAAGTTATTTTTTATTTATGTATTTTATTCATACTGCTATAAGCATTCTTCATTGCTACTTTCAAAATTAATTGTTCGGATTAACCATAAAACTGTTTCAAAACAACATTATTTCTTTTGGTGGGGTGGGGTGGGGATGGGGGTGGGGGGGGGGGGGTAGGCTTTGTCAGTTTTCTATTTTGTGACGTCCATACAATATACAAACAAATATACAACATAACTTTGTATAATGTCCTAACTAGTATTAAAATATTTAGCTATAGGGATGTGTTTAATGAATTCTTAACTATTTACAAATTATGCACTGACCTCAGGCTAAATGACAAAACAGTTAACACATTGTCCGTAATCCCTATGTTCTACGTTGACGACACTGTAAAATAACACTGTTAAATAACACTGTAAAATAACAGGAACATACACGCAGATACGTATCGTAGTTAGTTATATATATAATTCATAATTTTTATGCACTGACAAATTCAGTGGAGGGCGTTATGTATAAATGAAACTCATGTTACAAATCATTCCATTATTAGTTGTTTTATTGTTGTTTTACAAACGAACGATTATAAAATAAAGTTCGTAGGCCGAAAAGGTTTTATTTGTATTTCAATATACCTAACCTGGTATCACCTGACTGGCGCCCACACTAAGGCACACTAAGGCATTTGTTAACAGAATATAAATATGCTTGCTTGTTGTTTGGATTGACGAAAGTACAAAACTTGAGTGTTGGTCTTTGTGTCATCTTAAATGTCATACAATCGTTGTTGTTTTTATGCAAAACCATCACGCATTTTAACTTCCATGGATACTTGGGAGGAAAATTAGCTTGGCACTTTGGGATGCATTCATGAAACTTTGCATGCAAATTTGAAGGGACATACTTTATTTAAGGAAAATTACGTTAGGAAATTTGAAATGGCCGATGGCAGCCATTTTTCAAGATATCCGCTTTTTACCGTCTTAAAGCCAAACTTGAACGCCTTATGTCACACATCTATCATAGATAAGCTTCAAATGTACACTGAATTAATTGAAAAACAATATTTGCGATAATTATCAAAAATTTTAACATTTAAACAAAGTTTACCCTTGATTACAACGTATTATCTAAGCAAGATTATTATATATACATCGTTAGATCATATTCTTCAAGTTAGGCAGTTTTCGGAAAGAAGGTTAGCCACATACATTTGAAGTTGGCCGCCTGTTTCAAGATGACCGATAAAATAAACTTTAGTTTATTTTCTTGTTTCTCACATGGTATGTACCATTTTCATAAGACTGGAGACAAAAATACACATGCATTTGGTGTTTATGGAGACTGTTATTGAGTGAAATCTGCTGAGAGCTTTGATAGAGCCATTATGTGTAATATAATGGGGTCCTACCGATATCCACAGTTATCTCCCTTGCGACGTCAGTTTAGAGGAGTGATTTCCCTTTGGTATTGGGTAGTTCAGGTTTGTTGAGAAAAACGACGATCAGATAAAATATCGAGATTTATCCCTGAGTTCTTAAAGGAATTCAATGTTCGCTCTATATTCAACGTAGGAAACTGATGCAGAACAGCATAAGTCCCCTGGTTAATCT
The DNA here is from genome assembly GCA_007844125.1 of Sinonovacula constricta. Lineage (NCBI taxonomy): Eukaryota > Metazoa > Mollusca > Bivalvia > Cardiida > Solecurtidae > Sinonovacula > Sinonovacula constricta. The sequence goes on from CM017562.1 coordinate 39,124,725, forward strand.
GCTAATTAGTGAATACTTATCAGCACAGTATGTAAGGTGTTAGAATGTGGTGGCAAAATATTTGTGTAAAAATGTGAAAACGTAGTCCATTGTCAATCATGTAACCCTTAGTTATTACAATGTTAGGGGGGGGGGGGGGCACATGTGGCCGAATCGCTGATTTTTAGCTAATTTTGACTACTTCTTACCCTCTCACCATGTGAGTTCGTGTCCCATTCGTGGCGGAGGATCAAATGTGGTAACGTCTTCCAGCTGACCTCGCTGAGCTGGTGGTTTTACCTAAACATTTGCCTATGGATTTTCTACATCAGAATAGCTAGATATTGTTATAAGAACCATAATTGTATAGCTGCAATGTTTTTAATAAAGAAAACAAGCAAAAAATTACACTGTTACTTGTGGTCTTCATTTCTATGTACATACTGAAAAAAAATCATGCTGCTACTTATTGTGTGAAATAATTACTGTTAATTACGACTTACTGTGAATTATGACAATTTATTAAACATATTATATTTTTAAAATGTCATTTTTAAATGTTTGTGCAAAATCAAAATCTTGCTCAAGGATATCCAACTATAGGATCTTAACATTTGCAAAGCTTTATGCCAATCAGTCAAATGTTTGAAGGGTTAATCACACAAACCAGATATCGACTTTTTAAACTGATGCCATCCCTAATAAAAACTGTACAAATATGATATTGTATTAACATTAGATGAACAATACGGTGACTTTATATTCTCTGACTCTGTCGGCTGTGGTTGAGGGGTGGTAGCCTATTAAGATTGACAGTATTAAAGCTACAATCGTAATATAACAAAGTGAAATAATAATCTTGGCCTCACAAAAAAGGAAATGTAAAGAATATACATAGTAAATATGATAAAAGCTGGAAACAGTCTTTAACAGCTTTGATGTAGCAAAAACAGGAATATGAAAGCCTTATTAGAGAGAAATGAAATTGGAAGCAAACTAAATGTACTCACAATGGATGATATAGATTAACTATTAAGTTTGTCTTTTAAGAAGGGGGGAAGTGGATGTGGTTAAGAAAGGAAAAATGGAAAAATAAAAAAGGAAAAAAGTCAAAATAAAAGAGCAATGTTGAATGTAGTGTATGATTGGGAGAGCAAGTTTTTTTTTTGGCCAAGATATAAAAAAAAATTAACAGAGTAAAGATAGGAGAACTAACGTTTTGAAAAGGTAACTTTAGAAATATTAGTAAAATGCCAGGCAAGTATCTCAAAGAAATATAATGGAATGGGACAAAAACGATTATACAATTTCCTTATTTAAGTAACACCGAACCTGGTAGCGCAATCGGTAGAGCGTCGGCTCCAGGTACGGGAGGCCCCGGGTTCGATCCCGTGCCGCGACATACCAAAGTCTTTAAAAATGGTAGTGGTATAGCTCCCTTGCTAACGCTCCAGCAAATATAAGGGTATTTCCACGACTGGTTGGCCCGGTGTCAGGATAATATGACTAGGTGTGGTATCATGCCAGGTGTTCACGGCATGCTATACACAGTGAAGGCAGCACTATATCTGCTTCAAGTGGACATCGTCTCCAGATAACTGTAATACTGTTGGTGGGACGATAAACCCAATAAATAAAAAAATAAATAAATAAATATTTTAGTAACAGCTGGTAGATGCACACACACCTTCACATAATAAATAATCAGTAATTTTAGTACAAATTTGTCTCTTCTACATACCCGGTGTTCAAACAAATAAGCAAGAAAGAAAGTAAATTTAAAACCAATTCATACTGCTTTAACATAATGTCCTTAGCTGAGCAACCAATTGTCCTTAAGGTTTTTTAACCATTTCAATTTATCTTACTACAATACAATACAAAGTTTATTTCGGCATAAAAATTACATTTATAGCCAAGAAGTACATTATAACAACGATGTGCTGTATATAGGGGTTAGTAAATTTGTTAACGAGATTGTGATTCTATCTCTACAAAAAATATGTTTAAATTTTTGGTGGGGATTTGTCCGTTAATTCAATATACATATTAAAGTATCGTTATTCATTCTATTTGATGATACTTCACTTGTGTGGTACATATTGCTTCTTGCGTAAATAAATTCTTTAAATCCTTCTATTCTTATTTTATATTCGTTAGTAGTTGAACACAACATATATGCATAGTAAAGCGTTATAACAAGAATCTAAACATATATATATATATATATATATATATATATATATATATATATATATATATATATATATATATATATATATATATATATATATATATATATATATATATTCTTAGTTGGTAAACATTCTGCTAAGTACATATTTATAGATATCAAAGCGTTATATGACAATGCATTAATTATTACATGATTTTAACTTGTGTCAGTTATTACTGCTCTAGTTTTCAAAGCGAAGTATATATATTTGCTTATACTTATTATTCTCTTTTTCGATTTAGTTGACATAAGATTTATGAACTTTTGTTTTGGTAACCAGTGACATTTACCAAGTGGGTTAAATTATTTGATTATTCAACAATGTTATGTGAAGCTGATTTTCAAAAGAAGCAGCTATAGTAGTTTTCATAAAAAAAAACTTACTGGATTTCTATTGCACAATTGGATTAGTGGCAGTGAGGTGTACATAGCCAGTAATTATTTGGTAATGAAGTGTAAATAACACATCATCGTTTTGAGAAATTATTACATAAATCATAGGTCACGGGGATAATACGAACACTTTTGTAACTAATCGGAACATTTGACCGAAATCATTTAAATCTTTTATGACAGACTGTGCTAAAAGATTTAAGTAATTTTATATTTTTGTTGACTTATTTGAAATGATATTAATTTTGGACAAATAGCAATTATATGTCATAAAACATGTATGAAATGTTATTTCCATTGATTTTGATGTTGAAAATACAATCCATATATAACTTTAAAAGTTGTAATAAGACTGAGCATTAGTATTGTTTAATTAAGATGAATGAACTTACTACAATTTGACAGCGCTCACTGTGGTCCCTCAGCACAGGCAATGGATAATTTTCCCCAGAAGTCCTGCAGGCTTCGGATGGATAATCACACGTATCTTTTTAACAAAGAAATTTAATATAGTTATAAAGAGTATACCAGGTTAGTGTTGATATAGATAATTGTTTTCATGGGAGGCTAAGAAAATCAGAAAGCACGAGGCTCTGCCGAGTGCTTTCTTATTTTCGGGCCGAGCATGATAACATTTATCTATATCAACACTAATCTGGTATTCTTTTTATCCCACCATCAACAGTTTTTTTAAATGGATTGAAAGGGAAACATTTAAATTTACCGCTACTGCTCCTCCCCTACATGATCTGACATTCTTATGCAATACACGAAATTCATGCGCCTGCATAGAGTGATTCGGCTATAAGAAATAGTTCTATTTTGCAATTAAAAAATAAGACAATAAACATGTTATTTCTTTTATTTTATTTGCACTAGACATAAGGTTGTAATTTTACTGATTACGATAATTAAAAATAACGGTTGGAAATAACAACAACAAAAATCACACCCTCGTATAAAGTAATACATGTAGTGTGTAATGTCAAGGCCGTGTAACATTAAAGTTGCTACGCATATGGCATTAAGAAACGCGAATTACATTCGAGGTTTGTTTGTGTTTGTCGTTGTGAAAAACAGTTTGCTCATGGATTTTAATTATGGATGACATTAAAATTCTGAACATTGAATATAGCGCCATAAAATTGCGAAGATAATTGTAATTTTGACAGGGTCACTTGCGAAATTTGGAGAAATGTTGGGATTGGAGGTGGTGTGTTGGTGTTCATGTAAACTTAGGTCTAGAAACTGTGATTTATTATGACATTTGTCCACATCTGTGCAGTCGGCTGTATTTGGTTCAACTAAAGATCGAGCTTTATCTTAACCATTTGAATGTTCATCATGTAACGACATTTGATCACCAGGGTCTGTCCTCAGATTAGGCAGCTAATTGATGCCTTTTGATACATTCACAGATTTAAGATCAATTTCCTTCTCACAAATGTTATGACTAAAGCCAAATTTTGCCTCGAAATCCTCGTAGCTAATCTCTACAAGACTGCTTGGTTTTCACACGATTCTTCATCAAATTCACACCAAATAACAACAGGGACTCACATATGGCATTTTGACAGTTGTATTATTGTTGCAGACTACACATTCGTATTTTTATCATCTTTATCACTATTCCTAAATAGTTTTAATCATGTGCCAGTATAACATGTTCAAGATTTTTGCAAGTTTTTGAAATGTGTACATTTTGATTAATAAAACTTATATATATATATATATATATATATATATATATATATATATATATATATATATATATATATATATATATATATATATATATATATATATATATATAGCTCACCCTTATCACACGGGTTATATCGACCGATTTTGACAGAGATGGTGGGATAAAAAAGGTTTAAACAATTACAAGAGATACGTTGAACAGACGTTACATTCAACAGGGACTGCCAAGTCTGATAACAAGGTGTTGCAAAATCATAGTCAATATAGTATACATAACAATTGGAATTGATACTAAAAAGCCTTCTACAACTGTTCTATAGGTATTAGAATTCTTAAAAAGAAACTAACCAAGTTAAGATCATCCAACTATGATATTTTGTAATGAATCTCTCAGACATGTACTTTTTTCCTGAAGTAAGCAACCTGGCCACAGTGTAGCATACGTACATGTTGCATACAATCAACACAAGATCCACAATTTGTACTTATTTAAAGTATTGCATCACTATCAAGCCAATCTGAGTACTGTGTATGACTTCATGTTTATGACACATGTCCAGTCCAGAGATATACAAGTCTGATGTGTTTAAAATAGTTAAAATGGATGTAAACACATTGCATGGCTTTTGATTGTCCCAACCTAAAGATAACAGAGTAATCTGATGATACTGTGATAAGACGTCAGATTTAAATCCATTGGTCACTGTGTTTATTGTTTAACAAGGTTTGCTGGGACAAACAAAAATTTAAACTAGACAAAAAGCATACCAAACATTTATCTTTAAACAAAATACACATTTTCCAAATTTGTTCACAATATGTCTCTTATGAAAAGTAATTAAACAGATATTTTAAGAGACAAAATGAAAAATGGATGACTGATAAATTGATTCCAGATTACCCCCTCGAACATTTTGTTTGAGAGGATACAAAATTTTACCAACTGCAAACAAGTCACAGTAAAGGTAAAACAAGAAGTGAAGGTTTCTGTTAATAAGAAAGGGAGATACTGATAACTTAAAACATTACCTTGTCAGATAAACAACTGGAAGATAGGTCCAGATCCTCTTGTATTGGCCTTATATAACATAGAGCCTGACCAAGGTTACTAATAACGCAGAGATACAATGAAGTAAATCCTCATTTAGATTAATTTAACTTTTCTAAAGTCTGTCGACTGACTGTGCTCAACGTCATCAGTTCATATCCTCATCCTTCTGTCAATTTTGGAAATGACTCAAGCAACTTAGAAGTAAAATTGTCTGCATAATCATCTTTTGTAAAAAAATATTTTCTTTTTTCCTAAGTTAGCCTCATAAAAAATCTTTCTTTCTTGCTTTATTGGAGCTGTTTCCTGAAAAGAAAGCATGACTGAAAGTATCCCCACGTGTAATATTGGTAACTTTAGAGTGGTAGAAAAAAAATGTGTCCTCTAAGAAGAAATCAACTGATTTTCCCAAAACATTAACTGTAGAGATTGTTTCTAAACATATAAATAATCAAAGACAACCAGTACTGATAGTTATCAAATCAGCTTTGATTTAATATGCTGTATACTGTTATAAACAATAAAGAAACCATAAAATAAAATGTTTTTAGAAGAAATATAACAGTAAAAATGCAATAGAGATAAAAGAAAAATAGTTTTATGGCTGTGATGTTTTTGAGGACATTCACAAAACATATAACGAGATAAAAATAGATACATTAAAAACAACAATAGCCAAGACCAACTGTGTCCATGTTAAAAATATCTATAATTTATTTAAGCAAGTGATCTAGGTCACTCTAACCTAGGAGTGTATAGGAGTTGGCACTATGGTAGTACAATAATGAATCAATTACCAACTATACACCATCAACAACCTAGTTAGAAGTATGGAGAAACATGGCCAGGCTGTTATTAATAGTACTGAATCGGCCAACAAATTTCTTTTTAATCTGTTTAACTGCATTTCAATAAAAGTTGGATTTCACCAATAACTATACTTACATAATATAGAGCTACAACTATAAACGCATTTTTTATATATAATGAAGAAAATTGTCTCTTAGCAGACTTTAAGTTTAAACAAACATGTGATGCACTTGAAAGACAGACAAATTTGTGAGACCACAGGTTGTTCCTGTTTGTTCCAGGTGCCTCATTTCGTCTTCTTGTGTTTGGCCTCCTATATGGGGCAAAAAGGCTCCTGACTTGTGTAGACAGTTTGGATTGCAAGTATGCGGAAACAGTCGGCCTATCGCGTATGGTTCATGCTGATGGTTGCTGTTCCATTAAGGCATCTGCTGCCGGTCTTAGCAAGTCAGCTACTTCCCTGTTGTCCATTTTCTGAAGGGACAATATGCATACAGGTACAAACATAATTTTAACGAGTCCTCTCTGGACAATAACACGGGATCGTTGCAATTCAATAATGAATAAAACCACATCATTAAAATATGGCAATTCCTGCATGATTTATGAAAAATAACAACAAACTAATAGACATAACTAAACCATGAATAAAGGTAGACTACAAGTTTTGATCAATACATTTCTATTCATTGCCAGGAACCTATATATATACCGATCCAGATAAGAAAATTTAATTAAAGGAGATAAATGAACAATAACTTTGGTAGATACCTGGTTTTTGTCCATTGAACATCAGCTCATATAGATCTTTTAGACCTCCATGTTTTAAGTCAACATGTCAGAAGATCTAGGAGATCTCCACAACTGATTGGTTCTATCGGTCATATGTCAGGATAATATGTTGTTGTTTTTTGTTGTTGTTTTTAATACATCGCAACAACACAAGTACCGTCAGCATGGCAATGTTCAGATATATTGGTGGAGGAAGAAACCATCAAGTGTACATGATGTACATTACAAATTTATGAGATAACCTCAAATCAAGTCCCTCACCCAGACGGAAATTAAACACAAAGTGAGGTCCGAGGAATCAGAGGAGTTACAAGTCCATGACTGTATCCCTCGACGAGATATGACCCATCAGGCTCATGTCACAGTGTGTGGTATCAGCAGGCCACGTGCTCATAGCATGCAATCACAATGAAGACAGCAATTTATATGTGCTTCAACTGGTTTCGGATAACTGAAAGATTATTAGTAGGAGGATGAACTACAGGCTTCGAAAATTGTATCAGTAAATCGACTTGAGTTAAAAGACATACGTACCCACTGTTGTTGTGATTCAACTTCAACTTTCAAGCTCAGTACTAGTCAATGTCGATCTATTGTGAAGAAATCCGAATGCAATGGTATGTTCTTCCAGAAACGTCCGATAAATTAATAAATTAAGTTTAATTGAATGTATTTTAAGAAAACAAAGATCTTATAGGGGAAATTATTTGCCGAATTATTAGAATAAATAGAGTATAATGACCAATTTAAGGCTAGATACTTTGGCGCCAAATAACGTTCATTGTTTATAGTTTATCTCCTTTAAAGAGATTGTTTTAGGATTTCGTTCTATTTTAAATCAGTGACGTCTAAATTTATGCGTCTGAATGTTGTAAATTCTGGACTTGGTCATAAGTAATTTGGGACTTGAGATTTGTAACTTGTAAATTTCATGCGAACATACATTTTGTGATTTGAGAATTGTGACTTGAAATTTGTATCTTTAAAATTGTATGCGAGAAATGTGATTTACATACGTGTAAAAACGAACATGTTTGTGCAAACAAATAACAAATTTAAGGTTTTGCAGGGTTACATTTTACAGATGAAAAATTGAATACTGGCGGATATCCCCTTCCATAGTCCGGTGCATTTTACGTATATTGAATACTATATGTTCCAATAGCAGATGGTTTTTGAATTCTGCTTTCAGATTTATATCGACTTACATTAAGAACAATGGTCGCTTGTCACTATGTGAGAGGTCATGTGCGATGACTGATATTGAATAATACACGTTCAAATGACAGCTGATTTTCTAGTTCTGTTTCCGCCTGTAAAAAGGCTTCCGCTTCACCACGTTGATCACTATCATATATTCAGTCACTTGAGGAGAAAGGAGGAGATCCCTATAGCGGTATCTCTTCGGTGTAATTTTGTTTTGGATATCACGTTCCTTCAGAGCATAATTGAAAATCCCAGAGACAGGCTATCTACAATTTCTTTGCAAATAGGATACAAAATGTTAAAGGAAGTCGAAACAAAGGTAAGAGAAAAATTATACGCATGACGATTAATTTTAAGTAATTACTTTTCATAATATGGGTGTGCAGGCACAAACATTATATTTTTTTTAATCTTCTTTTCTAGAACTGCTAGTAAATATAGGAATGTCTATTGCAATAGGCGTTGAGATGTGGACACTGCTTTTCTGCAAAACAGGTTGATACTATTTTTATTGTACATTTGGATGTTAATAAACTCTATGAGTTTTTTGTTGCACTCATCTTTTTTTATTTACAATTTGTGTATCCTTACCAAATTTCCACTATTGTCTTGCAAAGAATAATAAAAGTTGTTTGTTGTTTGCTGCATACATATGTACATTATTGTCAATGTTTATTTCATTTATTTATAATGTTATTGATGAATTATTTTATATATATACTGCTGTTGTAGAAATACATGTTTATTTTTCATAATCTATATTTGGATTTAAAGATAAATATCAAAATACACATTATAAATAATTATACACTGTTTTAACAGGCATGGGAAAATTTCATCGACTGAAATGTTTATATTTTCGAACGCTCCAGTATAAATAGTTTGGTAATACTGAATGAAAATTACAATCACTTATGCATATTAATATGTCATGAAATGTCATAATTACACTGTGTGATGCCTTGGAGAATTTCAAGTACATGTATTGATAAGATTGAGAACCAATAACATGATAGTGGGCGCGGGGTAGCTTACGTTTGCATACATGAATAATGAAAATGTTATTTTATGACATAAACAACAAAAGTAACAGCACGCTAATCCATATAAACAGAAATTGAATATGTAGTTTAAAAACATAAGAAATGTCATCTTGCATACGACGCTGCTCACTTATGTTCAGAAAACTTAATGTCGGCATAAATTTAAAAGCTTATATTTTGTCTTGTTTCAGATTAGGAGCTTAGTCTTCTGGCGTATACCACTCGATCCATCAATGAAGAGACCACTGGCTGTATTTCTACTCTTTATCTGTACGTTCGGATTTTGTTAAAGAGCCATTATTGAACTTGGTACAATTTTCATACACACGGCAATAAACGAATTTTAGCAATTTTATTACATGTTTTGTGTGTGTGGATAGTTTTTTTATATATATATTCAATTTGGGAACCTGATGATGAAAAGAACCGTTCAGAGAAAATGATCTTTGTAATGTGTATAAATGAATAAATTATAATTTAAAAATACAAATATTAAAACAGAACCGGAACAAAAAATAAAGACACTCTTTTAGACATGACCTTAAATAACCTGATACAAAACCGGTTTATATAGATGGACATTAATTTATGACGGTATAAAGGTCTTATTATATGTTTAATCTAGTAACTATCTGCTTCCATTTAGTCCCCAACAATGTAAAATTTCTTAATTGTGATTTTTCTACCAACTGGTTTTTACTTTCTTGTTTGTGTTAATCGTGCATTTTTGCAGGTTATTTAGATATCCTGTTGTTGTTGTTGTTTTTAAATCAAATTTGACGTCTAACCTGAGGGTTTGTGAAATTTGTCTACTGTCATATATGTCTTCAGGCGCCGCTTCACTACTGCTTTCCCTCAGGGGATATGTGCGCGAGTCAGGACACAGATAGTCGCAATGACCGTGTGTATGTTAGTGGACAGGTCAATAGCATGAATCAGAGAGGGACTGATGTTCAAAATGACCGGTCGCTGGCCATCCAACATACCAGCCAGGACATCTACGTCATACCGGACAACCTCGAACAGCTGGCTGACTACGAGCTTCTGGATGTATACTCGAGGTCCGTCTAGCAGACAAGCTTTTGCTTTGATTTGTTGATTGGATTATACCTCCCACTCAGAAATAGTTTAATAGTTGTTTAAAGAGGTGCTGCTGATTTTCAATAAATACAGATGTTCTCATTATAAAACTATAACAATACGTTAAAGCTGTCATTAAACCACAACCATTGTATAAACAAAACATTGGGTCCACCGGTCGTATTACATCTTCAACTTAATGCATTTGCATATAGCAATTCGTAAATATATCAAGACATATTTATTCAGACAAAGCAGCAAAAAGTGACAGTTCTGGCCAGACTGCCCTCCTCGGAAGCTAACACCTCTAGATTGACACTCTCTGGCTAACAAACAATGGGGACGTATACCTCTACACTTGTGGATGTCCCGCTTTAAGCTTAAATCAATGACCTAACTCCAAAATCCCTACATGGTTATTCCATGCGGTAAATGCACAATCTCTTAGTTTCTGCGTCTTGTTAGTAAATACAAAAAAGAACATTGATGTGAAACATAAAAGACAACACAAAACTATGTATTGTACCAGTAAGAGAAGTATGGCAAAAAATAAAAAGATATACATAAATGTATAGGAAGAATGTTTAATTGTACATAAGCAGAATACAATATGTGGCTTTATTTGTTTATAAACAATGTGCATAACAAAAATTCGAAATTAAACATATTTAACTATCGTTATCTGACGACAGCTTTTATTGTGACAATCACGACAGTTTTTGATGTGACATTGGATTTTAAAGACACTTTTTTTAGATTATTGCTTGATGATGAACCGTATTTCTGATTACTGCTTATATCATATCGGTTAACATCATGGACACGTGACTCTCCAGTGGCATTCGGCAAACGTGATGACAGTAGACTCTGCCCATCAGCGCGTCGTCAATAAACAATGAGGAGGACAACTTTCATCCCGTTGTATGTTTTAATGTTTAAAGAAGATGACATTGTGTGGGGCAAAGTAACGCATTATCATATAAACTAAAATAATATTAAACAAACAGCGCAGTAAAGTCCGGTCCAGATTGTGTTTAACACAGATACATAATATTATGGGTCAGTATGACAAAATACTCTCGCAAGATAACCAGCCGCCCTGTGACTAGTTACTACGTATGTTGTTCTGTTGCAGATTGATCAATTCATTCAGCATACTGTGCCGAAACCACGTTCGTATCGGACCACTCACGGGGTCAGGAAAAGAAATATGTGGTGATGAAAACGTGAAACTTAAATCACCATGCCTCGTCTATTCCTTTGGGTAAGTCTTTTTTTTTATTGGCAATGATTTTTGTTAATTTGATGTGGTACTAGAATCTACATTCTGTTTGAGAAGAAAAAAATGGCTGTTAGAAGTCTCTTGCAGTTAAACGAACAGATGCAGGCACGATCCGACAAGTTTTTCACCCACTTTTTTGGTAATGAAGCCCTTGTCATATAAGAATAATTTTACAACATGGGCACTACAATATATATTCAATTAACTGCTTAGCACGTGTGACAAAGGCTGTCATTTGACTATTAAATAGTCATCCAACAACCAAATGACTAAATGGCCTCAAAAATAAGTTATATATCAATTAAGGAGGATCATTTGCTTTTCGTGTTAGAAAATAAAGTTCTGGTCATAAAGGTAACTTCTTATTTGTGTGAGTAACAGGCAGTAAAATATATGTCAGTTAAACATTTTATTATTCACATGTACAATTACATTCTGCTGTTTACTATAAAATAGACATGCTAATGAGAAATATTTTCCAATATTCATTTGTTCTCTATTTTCTTTTATGACATTGTAGATCTAACAACGATTTTGACTTCGAGGCCCAGATTGTCCGCGAGTATGGGTGTGAAGTTCACACATTTGATCCTACGTAAGTAGTTATTAAAGAAATTAACACATAATGCTCATTTATGCTTTGTTTGACTTTAATTGATTGTTCGTGTTTTCTAAAACTCGGACATATTTGTAATGCTGTTACATTAATTTACTATTATGCATAAGCATGTGCCTATGCACATGCATGTATGCATTCACGCGCATTCATATACATTCGTTTGTTCACCGAAATACACACATGCGCACACATATACACGTACAAACGCATACAGGCGCGCACACACTCAATCATACACACAGGGTCCGCGCGCGCGCATACACACACACACACACACACTCACACACACACACACACACACACACACACACACACACACAAAGATATCCAGTATTCCCATAGTATTTTGCAGATTTGCCGTTTGTTGGTGGTTCTTCTTAAGAAAATTGGTACTTTTTTACAAATATTCGCCGAAAATCACATGAAGACCTCTGCTATTTGTCGGTTAAAAAAACGATCAGCGCCTTCATTCCATTTTGCACAGGTTTAATCTAAGAAGTTTAAAAATACTTAGTAAAAAACGATTGCCCTAAACTTTTCCAAACTTTTCACGTTGGCTTGCTGCCTGCACGTCAAAGGCACTTCGCTTTGCTAGTGTCGTCTGCATGATCCCTCCAGACGTGTATAATAGTTCAAGTCATATGAGCTATATTTTATGTTTTATTGTTATAATTATTTTATGTATATATGTGCGTTTGTGCGTACGTGCGTGTGTGCGTGCGTGCGTGTGTGTGTGTGTGTGCGTGTGTGTGTGTGTGTGTGTGTGTGTGTGTGTGTGTGTGTGTGTGTGTGTGTGTGTGTGTGTGTGTGTGTGTGTGTGTGTGTGTGTGTGAGTGCGTGCGTGCGTGCGTGCGTGCGTGTTTGTATGTTTATGCAAATAATATGTTAGGCAATTACATTTCGCACCACGATGAAGCCAACAAAAAATACATCTAATCCTTAAATGATTAACGAATAAAACTATGAAGTAATTTATGCAAGTGTAATGCAATAAGTTTAAGGCTGATATAAGTTTGTGATATATTTGCTTTTGTGCAGCATGCACCGTTTCAAGGTGATTCGTACCCCGCGAAATGTCACCTTCCATGACATGGGTATAGATGGCCAGACCCGTGCAGACAAGAAGTTGTATACACTGGATGACGTTGTTGCCGGGCTCGGACATAAAGGGGTAAGATTTTCTAGTATAGATTATCATTCTATGTGCGGAAATTATATATGCCTTAGGTATTTTGTTGCTCAGTTTAATAATTGTTTAATGATAAATGCATCATCTTTGTTACTTGCTAACGAATTTTAACATGAACATGTACAGGTAACTAGACAAAGTGTAAGAGACTCAACGGTTAAAAGTCCAGATCATGATGAAACAGCTTCCTGAAGGAGCATAGGCCTGATGAATGAGATACGACTTATCACTTCACATTGTTACACATTTGAATGTTGTTTTGTTCGTTTTTTCCGCTGCCTTAAGTTGCAGTGGTTAAATTTGGGAAGTAATGCATTATTATGTAAACGTCAGGTCGGTTCAATAGTCGAAGCATAGGCAATCGGTGACAATACTAAGGTAGGTAGCGAATCTATGAAGACCCATAAAGTATATGTGAGCCCCGTTTTGTACCTATTCTAGACCAGATCATTTTGCAAACCCCACACTGAGGCAAAGTAGTCCAGAACAGGCATGACACAGCTGGTGAAGAGGTTGTCGAATGTTATAAAACCTGCCACATTTATAACTATGAAATCAAAGCACATTGAGTGCTGCCACCACTTTCTCCAGATGACTCTTCATTGTACCGATACGATCAATTCTCATGAAAAATCACTGCCATCTATTTTAATTCATCCACTATTTCAAGTATATTATCCCCAATCCGACATTGAACTTCTGTTCACAGGTAACGATGACATTTAAATTTGTATTAATAATGCGCCATAGCTTGCACCAACTATACATGATGTCTTACATTAATTGTAAATTTGGGCAAAGTAACTAAGCATAAAGACATCTTCCGTGTACATTAACATTGATAATTATCTACCTCCGGTACCAAGACCTAGATCGACTGAGTAAATCTCTGTTGATAAATATGGAAAAAGCGTTGATGAAATACAGCTCCCGAGCCTAACATGAGGTTAAGTGTTCAGTCTCATCAATTAGTTTACTCATTGGTATACATTCACCACTACAATACAGTTTTATTCTGTCAGCACATATTATTCAGTTTTATACAGATAATGCAGATCCCGATCAGCCTATCTCTGTGCAGGACTTTTCTAATCGGGTTCTGCACTATCTGCTGTAGAGTTTGTAGCAATATATGAAGGTACTTTTGCATGTCCATGTAAGAAGATATGTAAGACCTACTATTGGGTATAAACAATTACCACAAACCTGATTACCTCAATGGCATTTTGTAACCAAGGTGTCTTGACGTCAAGATTAATTAAATAAACCTGAAAAAGATTCGACACAAATTTGAAACGTCCTTAATCAGAAGGAAGCTTTGTTTTGATATTAACCAACTTTTGTGGGTATAAATAAATTGAAAAGTGTTTATAATTGAACTAACCTGATGTTTCTGACTTCAGAGGAGGATCGACATTTTAAAATTGGACGTTGAGGAGTTTGAGTGGCCAGCCTTGAAACAGATGTTAGAGTCGGGAATTCTGGACGTTGTTCGGCAACTTTTGGTCGAGTTCCACCTACATTTGGGCAAACCGCATTCCAACCTTGAAACTGCCAAGAGAATTGAAGTTCTAAATAACTTGAAAAATTATGGATTCCTTTCCTTCAGTCGCGAAAAAACTGGCTGGTTGGCTGTTAATGTTAAACAACTTCAGCGCGAGGTTTCCACATTGGTAGAAATCTCTTTTTTAAATAGTCGGTTTCTGTGAAAGTGTTGAGTAATTTTAAACTCCTGTAAATAGTTAACACTAATTTTACCATAAGTTATTAATTTCTATGAATAGTTGTTTTTTACGTTTTCTTTTACCTAATTTGGCGTTTAGGGTCAAACTCGTGGGAATAATCTTTATTTTCTAGCGGATTCATATATAAAATATATATGCAATAAGTAAGCTTCTTGATTTTATAACATAACACTAGCTAGTGAAGTTATTTTTTATTTATGTATTTTATTCATACTGCTATAAGTTTTAACATTCTTCATTGCTACTTTCAAAATTAATTGTTCGGATTAAACATAAAATTGTTTCAAAACAACATAATTTCTTTTGGTGGGGTGGGGTGGGGATAGGGGTGTGGGGTTAGGCTTTGTCAGTTTTCTGTTTTGTGACGTCCATACAATATACAAACAAATATACAACATAACTTTGTATAATGTCCTTACTAGTATTTAATATTTAGCTACAGGGGTGTGTTTAATGACTTCTTAATTATTTACAAATTATGCACTGACCTCAGGCTAAATGACAAAACAGTAAACACATTGTCCGTAATCCCTATGTTCTACGTTGACGACACTGTAAAATAACAGGAGTTATACACGCAGACACGTATCGTAGTTAGTTAGATATATATATGTATATATATATATATATATATATATATATATATATATATATATATATATATATATATATATATATATATATATATATATATATATATATATATGTGTGTGTGTGTATAATTTATAATTTGTATTCACTGACAAATTCAGTGGCGGGCTTTATGTATAAATGAAACTCATGCTACAAATCATTCCATTATTAGTTGTTTTGTTGTTGTTTTAGTTTTACAAACGAACGATTATGAAATAAAGTTCGCAGGCCGAAAAGGTTTTATTTGTATTTCAATATACCTAACCTGGTATCACCTGACTGGCGCCCACACTAAGGCACACTAAGGCATTTGTTAACAGAATATAAATATGCCTGCTTGCTGTTTGGATGTCGAAAGTACAAAACTTGAGTGTTGGACTTTGTGTCATCTTAAATGCCATACAATCGTTGTTGTTTTTATGCAAAAACCATCACGCATTTTAACTCCCATGGATACTAGGGAGGAAAATTAGCTTGGCACTTTGGAATGCATTTATGAAACTTTGCATGCAATTTTGAAGGGACATACTTTATTTAAGGAAAATTACGTTAGGAAATTTGAAATGGCAGATGGCAGCCATTTTTCAAGATATCCGCTTTTTACCGTCTTAAAGCCAAACTTGAACGCCTTATGTCACACATCTATCATAGATACGCTTCAAATGTACACTGAATTAATTGAAAAACAATATTTGCGATAATTATCAAAAGTTTTAACATTTAAACAAAGTTTACTCTTGATTACAACGTATTATCTAAGCAAGATTATCAAATATATATCGTTAGATCTTATTCTTCAAGTTAGGCAGTTTTCGGAAAGAAGGTTAGCCACATACATTTGAAGTTGGCCGCCTGTTTCAAGATGACCGATAAATTAAACTTTAGTTTATTTTCTTGTTTCTCACATGGTAAGTACCATTTTCATAAGACTGGAGACAAAAGATACACATGCATTTGGTGTTTATGGAGAGCTTTGATAGAGCCATTATGTGTAATGTAATTCTGTTCAGCAGACATTCTGACACCAGGCACTGAGTTATTATTTCTACTCATGCGGCATTAATAAATGCATTAATTAATGCTTAATTTTACTGCAATAAATGATACAAATTGTCATTTATGATATCAAATCAGATATGGAGACTGGTATATTTGAGAACAAATGGCAACGAGCTTCTACAGATAGCAGACTGCATTATGGTTCAAGCTGTTGTTTGTTTATATTTACATTTTCAAATATATCTCAATCAAACGTGTGGAAATAAAGATATTTCTAAAGGTAAATTATGGCTGACTAAAGAATTATCAGAAAGTATTCATTAAAGATATTCGACGTTGGTCGACGTTAATAGGTTAACTGAACAAAATTGATGGATGCTTAATAATTATATATATATATTGGACTCTTTGTCCAATGTTTAATTATAAAAAAATATTCATACAATTTATCAAATATTTTACCACTGCCTGGTCATAAATTATGAAGCCTGGTCTATGCCATCTATCCAGATGTGTAAAGTCGACACTGCAAACGTTTAATAAAGGTTTATAGTCTAAACTTCTGTGAATATGAGACATTTCTCTATCGCAACCGTGTAAACATTTTATATTACCGTTGTTAGTCAACGTTTGCACATTTGTCCTGCGGAAAACAGTCAGTTTACTTGGGAATTTTACTTTTAACCTTTTACATTTCAAATAGAGTAAATATACATGGTGGCATTGTATTATGAAATTATAAACATTTACAAAACCGCGTTCAAATAAAATGAAAATGCCACTTTTGTTTAGAGTCCCCTTTTCTTTTCATTACAGTAATAAGAATAACAGGCTTCTAACTCGAACTTTTGTAACCCAATGGTTTTGCGATGATTTTGGAGGTTAAAAGTGAGCGGATATATCGGTCCACGTAAATTCGTAGACGCTTGATTCCCTTTGATGACGTATATTTTGACCCTTCGGTCCACGTGACCAGCGGCCAACGTGACCTGCAGGGGATACCTGTCAGTCTGTCAGTGCACTAATGAGCCGCAACTTCCGGGTGTAACTCGCGATAATCATAAAGTCGCCTACTAATTAGTCTAAAACTGAAAATAAAAATCTTATCAACATTTGGGCAAGTTAGATTGGCCGTTGTGATCTGATTGACAAGAAGCCTTCTGTGCCGACCAAACACTGTGTGCAAGTAGGCTGCGTTCTTTGCATTTTGAAGAAAACTGTTTTGTGTTTAAACAAACTATTCTCAGTAACATTGGATTTAAACAAACATAAAAACGAATATTGACGACGAATGCCCTGTCGACACTTTTTAACTGTTCAATCAAGACCAATCTCAGACATGTTAGTTAATAAACCGAGTGTCCTCCCCAAAAACACTAAGCTTGAGGTATAGTTCATTTATTTATTTTTATTCAACAACAAGGCTAATTATAATTTATTATATTTATCTAAATAAAATGACTTTGTCCTTGTGTGAACAGAATGTTAATAAAACTACAGACATCTGGATGCATTGTCCGTTTCTTTTTCACTATGTCGTTCTAAATCGCCAGTTATTGTTTCATCAATCATTAAGGCCATTATATATTGTTTTGACAACAAATTTGATAAGACACTAAAGACAAGTAATTTAAGTTTGTCTATGTGTGTCTTTAAATAAGAACATATAAACTCAATATTACATTTGTGAGTCATTGGTTGTATGCGGTAGCATTTATTTAGATTATACGTATAAAGCTCCAGTGCAATGCATTACTATTTGTTTAAATACTTATATGCACAAAAATAAGCCAGATCATTACAACCTAGCTTGAGAAATGAACCATTAATCAAGATTCGGCGGTCATTTATTTTGTCTTTGCTGAAAAGAAATGTGTCCAAGCTTTTCCAAAGAAATCTCTATAAGTATTAAAATGATATTAAGCTTTTTTTAGGCCACCGTTAGAAATTTCCCTGTTTGTAATATCTACAAAAGAACAAGCGATAAAGTCCATGAATTCCAACTAAAAGTACCTACTTACTGTTTAGAATACCTCGGATGATAACTAACAAGGGAGACAATTTCCATTTCACCAATGTACCCCATTAACTTCATTGTGTATGAATATGTGTAAGTAGTGTCGTGTGTCACGTGAATTGGTGAAAAACACAGCTAGATCCAATTATTATTAATAGCACAAACAAGGCTAATTGGATAATCCAGTGCTGCCCCCTCGCTGTCCTGGAATGTTAATTGCCCATGACAGATAGGATGCAATAAAATAGTCATAAAGGGTTATTAAAAGAATAATTAGTAATTAAAATATTGACTTCAGTAAAGAATATGATTTGTTTAGACACCTACCTAGGTTTACTTGAGCAATAAATTATCCCCATTTTCCACATTCCGGGACCAACAAACACAATTAAGATGAATCAAAAAAACATTATTGCCAATAGAAGAATGTGTAGTTAATATTGCTTTGTAAGGTCAAATCAAACATGAAACAATTCATAGGTAAAGCCTATAAGCCTATTTCGGGGACGTGGGCAAATTGTTTGGACCTATCGTTGTCATTGTTATGTCATTATTATTTAATTTACTTTTCTTAGGTTGGGAGGGGTGTGGACAGAAGGCGGGTTCGATAAAAAAAAAAAAACACTTTTAAAAATGTTATACTTACTGGCTCATACGCCACGTACCGATTTTTAAATGTAAACTTGTCCATTATCGCTGAATTCGCTTTTTCGACAGGTGTAGTTAATCCACTGGCGTAACGTGTATCATGTGACACGAAATCAGGGGCAGAAAATCATGTCAGTTTTAAAAACAGACAGCGATTTTAGTACAAACTATGTGCTATTGTATAATTAAAGATTTAAATGTAGTCAACATGTTTTTCTCACATTTTTTAACCAAATGGGAACTAAAATCGTTTTATTTGACCTTTAAATCCTTGCGCTGCGTTGTCTTCACTTGCGCGCACGCGTTGAAAAAAAATAAATACTAGTACTTCCAGAAAGGCCGTGTCACAATGACAAAACAACGAGTGCATGAAATGCTGATTAAAAGGTTACTGGTTCAAATCCCGATTGTTTTCAATTTTTTTTATTCTGTTCTCCCAATGTGTCTGATGTCATTTTTAACATAATTTAATCATTATGCGTATTGCAATATAGTAAGTTGGTTAGTTGGTTGGTTTATTTATCTTTATTTTTATTTACATAATTTTCTGTTCGTATAAATGCAAAGTTAGTGGGGAACTGACCAATTTACTATTCTGCCCCACTAGCGTGGTTTGTCGCACCGTCTTCTTCGCTTGCTGTTTCCAAGCAAAAAGATCGCTAGGAAACATGTTCATATGCAAACCTTTCGTGATATGAAAAGAAAAAGTGAAATAAAAAAATAAGGGTATTTCGAACGAGCAGCCATATACATCTGTTTTGTAGGCATCAAAGACTTTCGCAACTTTATTCCCTACCCTGTTGGCATAAAACTGAAACCAGTTCGGTCTTTTTTTTTTTCCATAAACCGCTTTCGGAAATATAGGATTATTTACAAGTGCAAGTTCAATGTGTCAAATAATACACTATTTATTTGTGTATTTCTGACACGTGTACATGCCAGTAATATATATTTGCCTGTTGTGTTTATCTTGCATCTTAAGTCTATAGGATATTAAGTGTGATAATAATCTTAAAAGCAGTTTGGTATTTTTTTACAATCCTCAGTTCTACTTACATTACTTGAAATTAAAACATTTTAATAATTTATTCTATCAATAAACCTTCACATAAGTATGTATGCGATTTTTCAAGATCTTAGGTTTCAAAGTATAATATGCATAAATATGTATGATATTTTTTGTTCATGTTTTGATTTATTTAAAGCATAATTTACATAAATTACCGGTACAAAGTCATGATCCTGCCATTGCCATGCCGATTTTCATAGAAACCCCACAATAGGGGTAATAGCTTGATCTTTTTGCGATATTCTTGAAAATTTAATGACACCATGATTGTATAATTATCTAACTAATCCTTTTGCAATGATCTTGTACATTTATCTGTTTTCAGCCACATTGTCGATCATGCTAAATGTTAATCCTATCACATCTGTTTTCCTTGTTGCCAAATAGATATTGGGGCCTCTCATACATGGAGGAACTCTATTTGGTTAATGTATACATATGATAAATAAATATAAATAAAAGATAGCTGCTTCAGGTACGCGAGGCCCCAGATTCGAATCCGACATTACCTCAATCGTAAAAATGGTAGTGGTATAGCTAGCTTCCTTGCTAACGCTCAAGCAAATATCATGGTAGTTCTACGTCTGGTTGGCCGGGATATTGTGAATAGGTGTGGTATCATGCCAGGTGTTCACAGCATGATATACACAGTGAAGGCAACACTTTATGTGCTCTTTGAGGACACCGTTTCCAGATATCTGAAATAATTTTGGTAGGACGAGAAATCCCAATAAACAAAGAGAGTTGTCTCTCTTAGACCACGAAAATCAAAGCGTTGCAAGTACATTAACACTTTAATTGATATGAACAAATTTGTTTGTATGTTTATTTGGGTTTATCGTCCCACCAACAGTATTTCAGTTATCTGGAGACGGTGTCCACTTGAAGCAGATATAGTGCTGCCTTCACTGTGTATAGCATGCCGTGAACACCTGGCATAATACACCCAGTCACATTATCCTGACACCGGGCCAAACAGTCGTGGAACTACCCTTATATTTGCTTGAGCGTTAGCAAGGGAGCTATATATATATCGCGAGGGACTAAAGAACCACTTGTTGACTTAATATCTTCAATAATTCTAAATAATATTGTAAAATATTTCGTTGTATCAATTCGTATTAGAAAGGATCATCATAAAGTCAAAGAAACAGTTCTCAGTCGATGTCAATAATCCAAAATTATTGTAAGTAAACAACAACAATGTAGAAACTGAAATATTTTAACTTGAACTATCTTTGCGTCAAAAGTCTATCAATGACACTGATCTATACCCGAACTATTTCCCGTTTATGTATTGTATATATACTACGGGAAAAAAGAAACGCAACTTCCAGTCTGGACACAATTATTTTATGAAGTAAGTAGCACTGCAAGTTCAGCACGATCATTTCGAAATTCTGCTTCTATGGGCTCTGTGCCTGCTTTTCTCGGACACTGTTAAGCGTATTATATCCCCTATTGATTGGGACCCATATCTCAGCAGAGGTTTTGCACAGGTAAAACAAAATTAACTTTATTTGTATCGACTAAAATGTTGCGTTTTTTCCCCTAGTATAGTATCGTTCTGGCTCGGTTTTTTAAGGGACGGGACCAAAAGCTAAACACTATTGGGTGTTTTGCTGTTGTTGTCTTTTTTGTTGTAGTTGTTGTTGTTGCTCTTTTCTTGTACTTTCTTACATAAGCTTTGTGGCATATTAAATATTAAATATGAACTTGGAAACTTGTTTATTTGCATGACAGGAAATATCTTCCGTCGAATTTTCAACCTGTATCTTACGAACATAACTACGTTAGCAGGCATAGGGATAGAATATTTGAACAACTGCACATTCGTGTACATGTTTGCAATTCGCAGAGTAAAGGGTTTAAAATATAATACATACACGTCTGAATTACTGACAATAAATAGTTTTATACGTTTACATGTCTAAATTTGGCATAAAACGGGCACCATATGTTTATTCTTCTCTAACGGCCAAAGTTTAAAGTGGGATGTTCCTGTTCCCAGTTTGCGGACATTCGATATATTTTGCCTCAAAAAGAAAGTTGGTAAAGTGAGACTTTCTGTGGTGTTTTGAAAACGCGAGAATCCGTACAGAGTAAAACATGCCTTTGTTATATCATATTATTTTTTTGTTTAGCTTGTATTATATTCAAGATGATTTCGTTATATTATAGCTGAATTCGAAATTATTTTATGTATACATTTTAAGTCAAGGTTACATGATAGTTGAAATAGCTGCTATGAACATACACTACGGTACCAATAAAACAATCACTTATCATCTTTTTTAAGAAACAAATTCTACGTTCAGTTATGTGGGTATGTATAAACTTTAATAAATGGATCACTAAGAGATTAGAGATTTACTAATTATATTATTAGTCCTAGCATTGTATGTGTTATCAAACATTGACCAATAAGTATGTGTTATTACTGCGTTCAACATCATTCCTTCTACCACAGCCCCCCCCCCCCCCCCCCCCCCAGCTAAAAGGAGCCATTTCATGCATTTCTGAAGCTGCTAGTAACTTCAAAATACCACTGATCAATCTAATCGAAGATGGTAATTTTCTCTTAATGTATACTTTGCTTCCGAAGTATCTATTTTTTATCTATTCCAGATTATATTTTAGCTAGAGCTCCTGCCTCTGGAGCAGGAGGTCGTGGGTTCGAACCCCGCCCTGTGATTTTTTTCCAGTTTACTAGCTTACTTCAATGGCCTCAGTAGGGTTCTTCAGAGAACCCTGTGGAACGGGAACAGTCTAGGTACTTGTTCTGTACAGTTTATCTTGGCTAAAAATAAAGACGGTTTAAAACTGTCTGCCCAGATAAATCAGGTGGTAGAGGACTTGATTACGCAGAATGAGGTCGTGGGCTCGAGCTCATTCCTGTTCACCTGTAATGAAATATTGAAAGTTCGAATCATTTCAGTTAAATCAGGATGCATTTCAATGATCGTGGGTGGGATCACAGAAACGTGTTGTAGGGCTTTCAGACCTAAGAGATAAACGAACAAATACGGTCTACGAACAACAATTAAACCGATTTATACAGTTTGAAGGAAAAGTAGATACTGGTAAATATGGAGCGACTAAGCATATCCTAAAGGCCAGTTAAGTACAGAATAGTATCCTTAAGCATGTATAGCACAAATAAATAATACATGTGTCTGATTCTGTCGTTAAAAACCTTAAAAGTATACACTAACGCTGACCAGTTCAAGTGGTACATACTATGTATAGCTGGGCATATTGGAGTTGTGTTGTGTACAGTTTACATCAGTGATTTGAGCCTCTAGATTTGTAAGTTGTAAACCGACAATGTACACGTGCAATATAACTGAGACTCAGACTAATATGGGCATACTGATTTGATCTTAAAAAGGTTTCATAGTTGTAACAGCCGGGAAATACATTTATGTTGGTTTACTTAAAGGTGGTACAAGACAGTTTGCCTATATCTAATATATGTAACCACATCTGATCTCTGTTTGGGGCATTTGTACATAATTTCTATAGAAAAACATCATACTTTAGTCTAACTTTCGTCGATTTTCAACAGTATCTCAATTCTGGGGCAGTAAAACTCGTTAATCAACACTTAATATATTCATTCTTTTCAAATCTATAAATAAGAACGATTAGGATTTCTGCTAAAAATAGACATAGCGGATGACGTGGATGAGCTTAATCATAAGTGGTCACGTGGTTTTCATAATTTAAAAATAGCTAACAGTGCAGCTTGGCTTAGAAAGGAAAAACATGTTTGTAATGACGATTGTGGCGTTATGGTTTACCCTACAGAAACTTCTTTATTTAATTTTTTACAGACAGGTGTAGGACATCAATAAACAGCGTTTTGCGTGATCTGTTCAGGTAACAGTAGTTGTTTTTTTAAGTTTAATGAAAACAGTTTTGTTCCAAAATGTTCGGATACCACCTTTAATATAAGCCAAGTCAATATAATCCTTACTTTCAGACATCTTGCTTAGTTAGAAAGTTGAATTAATGCTCAATCGCAAAACAGCAATCACATTTTCCGCAATGGATGGATATCATTTATTACCTCCTGATTACGGAGAGCATAACATAAAATGTACAGAAAACAAAACAATGTGATACGCTTCATACAAGGACACTGAGAAGAAAAGAAAAAAGACAAAATTAATAAAGTATTGTTGAGTGTGTTCGATTCGTGTTAATGTTGATTGAGATGATAGTGGCGATGGTGACTGTAGTGGTTATGGTGTTGGTAGTTGTGGTCGTTGTTACATAAGGCGCGAGGAAGTTGCGTAATAATAAAACAAGTAGATCTTACCGAAACGAAAAACAAGATCCTTAACCAATAAAACAGATAGAGAAACAATGGTTATAACATTAAACGATAATTATTGGTAGCATTAAAGTCATTGTCTCGCATCAAGTAAATGCAGACACAGAATTAGAAAAAAAAACAACACAAAAAGCAAACAACAACGATACTTCACATTATGAATAAGAACATTAATGTTTGTGTAAGACCTTATAAGCTTCAGGAAACAACGGTTTGAACCTGATATATATATAGACATATATAGTTTATGAAATGTCTTGATTTGACTTGCACATTAAAAAACGTGCCTCTGAATGTATTGCAAATTAATGCAGCATGCGATAAAGGCACCAGGCTAGAGATGGATTAACAAACCTGAACAAGTCATTGCTTCCACTAGAGACTGACACTGTCTTCAAATGCTGTCATATATTAATCGTAAAAAGGATACAAAACCAAATTTGCCGATATGCAAACAGAGGAGTTTCTCTCTTTCACGATAGTTCTTATGACAAATCAACAGCTTATGTTGTGTCAGGTTTGTTGTTATCAACGAACAAAAGTTACATGTGTGAGGAAATTGTCTAGAAATTAGATTACCCACGACATCTATAGACACAATATAGGCACGTAAATAAGCGAAACATATCGTATCTACTTAGCTAGATATGCATAAATTATAATTTGTATTTACCGACAAAGGTAATTAGCAGACGTAATGTATAATTTAAACTCGTGTTATGAGTGCATTCCGTAACTATTTATTGATGCAGTCTTTACAAAAGAATAATTGTCCTAAACCGGAAAAAAACACATTTGTTTTCATTTAAATACACTTTATCTCGCATCACCTGATTAACGCCCACATTGATAAAATTGTTAACAGAAAAAAAAACGTGCCTGCTTGTTGTTTCGATTTAAGAAAGGTTAACAAAATATGCGGGCGCATGTGTTATCTTAATATGCAATGTAAACGTTTTTACCCCCCCCCCCCCCCCCCCCCCTGAAGTTTACACAGGGACTATTTGTTTAAGAGGTTTATGGGTAACTATTGATAAAACTAGTGACTCTCCGTGCTGAGTAAACTAATTTCACAAATTCCATAATAATCACCGTCCTCACATTTTCTAGAACTATTACATCCATTTTTAGTCAAACTTTAAAAAAAGACAAATGATATCGTAAATAAATAAAAAAAAACATAACTAAATTAAATTGTAAGCTATTCTAGAATTAAACTTTTTTGAAAACCACCAGCTAAAAATGAATTCAAAAATTTCTGAGAAAATAAGAGTTAGTGGCAACATAACTAATGCATCAATAATACTGTAAGTAGTAGTGATATATGTCACCTTGTATTCCATGGGCTGTTGATAAAAATATGTAATTAATTGGAAACTTTATGCATGGTATTTTATGCAACATATTTATGTCCCATAAAATGTGCAAGAATAACACAATTCAAGACAGCTTACTGTTTGTCACGCAAAAGTTTATCTGTTATTATTACAATTATGTCATTACATAAAATAGCATGCTTCATTATGAATAAGCACAGCTAAATGTCAATTTCGCATGTAATTACTTCGACATTTAATTACTTCGACCACTATTTTCTTCCCTGTGTTTTATGTTATTTATTGTAATTATTCCGTTTAAACAACAATTCGTGGCATACCTTACATAGTATAATACCGTACATGGTGTAAAAACCTTACATGGTATACTGTGTAATCCTACATAGATCGCAGTGAACATGCGAGAGCCTTTTCTGGCAGAGTATGCACACAATCTTTCGTCGAATCAAAGGATCCACCACAAATGCGCTATTTAAGTTACACTTTAAAGTATCAAAAGGAACAAAAACTCACAACACATCGCTAATCTACTGTCATTTAAAAACGACAATATTTTAATAAATGTTTTTGAATTATTTATTTAGAAGTATATGTATAATACAATGGACATTTTCTTTTTGTTTACATGTTAACTAGAATCGAGCGAATAAAACTGGTTAAGCCAATAAAATATAGCGATTTGAAAACCTAAAGCTTATTCAGAGCTATAACATGCATATATCTCATATATATGCATATATGGTACAGACAACTTCACAATATTAGTGTACAGCATATGTATAATACATGTTAATTCTTAACAAATCACACAATAGACCAAAGCTGTGAAGTCAAATAACAATCACAAAATCACCACCTTTTCTTACAACTTCCTTTTTTTTTAATTAAAATACATACTGTATTGTATCGCGACTAAAGGACGATGTTTGTCTTCAAATAGCACTACATAGCATAAAAGCTCCATTAAAAACACGTATACCGGTAGGTATTCTCCGTCGAAAAAGATGACACATAGGACGCTGTAATCCATAGTTAACTCATTAACAGTACATGTATATGTACAACTAGACAAAACATATTTATATTTACATTACCCTCTAAAATAAAGAAAAAAAAACAATCGCACAGCTAAGAAAATATTATATATACATCAAAAAAGTACACGAACACTCGCTTAAAAGGGGAAGTCTTAACAACCGAGTTACAAAAAATAAATCAGTAAAGCTTATACGTATTTAACATAAGGATGAGCTGCAATCATCATGTTAGTTTTGTAAAATACAAGGTTTCGTAAATAATACGTTCTAAACTGGTCCGAATAGTTTCCAGAAGTCTACTTGAACTATGCCGTTATTTACCTACACATGTCGGCGTGAGCAGCGACCGGAATCGCATATTGAGGATGGTGTAGATCCAAAAGTTAGAGTGGAAAGAAATGACCATTAGGACCTCATATATGGCGTAAATCATTTTGTTTGTTTCTAGGTCCATCTTTGTGCCTGTGGAGACAGAAATTACTACTTAAAACAAAAACACTCCGTAGGGCTCCTCTGGAATCATGAAGAAAATCATAACTACTAGTATAAGGACAATGAATGAAACGCACCGATTGTCCTCGCTTCTGTTCTGTGAGTATTTGCATTGTAGTGCTGCGTTTCCCCGAACAAGAATAACAACGAATATAATTGTGAAAATGACCAACACAAAACAAGCAAGCAGCTGTTTCAGAAACAACGATATTCACAAATAAGTATATCCTTCTGGAGACGCCATTCACACATTCCATTTTCAGTGTGCTTCCGATGAAACACATGGTAAATATGAAGAACCGGTGCTAGGATGGCAATCCCGACACAAACTACCAAAGTGTTCCTAACTGTGAACTCGCTTTGTGATTAGAATGGGAGG
Organism: Sinonovacula constricta; assembly: GCA_007844125.1. Taxonomy (NCBI): domain Eukaryota; kingdom Metazoa; phylum Mollusca; class Bivalvia; order Cardiida; family Solecurtidae; genus Sinonovacula; species Sinonovacula constricta. The sequence goes on from CM017562.1 coordinate 39,152,801, forward strand.
ACCACGTAACAAAATCTCTGAATAAGAATATATGAAAAGTCATATGAGCATTGCAACATATACCAAACTCCAAAAATACACAGGACTAAGGTATTTCCCATGCAAGTCAAGTGAAAAGCAAGAAATAATTTGTGATGAGTCATTTAACGAAAAGAGCAAACCCGACAGTTACCGCCTTGGAACGGTCAGTCAGCAATATGTACCGACTGGGGTGCTTAAACCGGCTTAAGAGAGGTCTAACTTCGCATTTCCTGATGGGTTTCTCAAATGCAAGCAACGAAAAGAAATTCGATCTATTTGAATACAAAATGTCTATAAGTTATGACGAATGTAGTGACGTCACCGAATAATAATGTCCACATAGTGTTTACAAAAAATGGGGTATCATTTCGACCATAAAAAACACACAAAAATGGTTGATGCCAAGATAGACAGTCAGCCAAATGAACATTATATGTAAGCTCTGGGACAGAAAGTACTTAGATATTATGAACCACTCGTAGAGATTCGGCGTCAGCAGGAGTGCTTGCAGACGTTCACTGGTGCCAGTAAACGAACCAATGTCAGTATTTTCATAGAATTGCTTGGTTTCATACCAAATAAATATTGTTTGTGTATGAGTCGTTCACTACCCCAGACTGTTCGGTTTCATATTCGTATATATAAGGCAGTCCATGAGACTCAAGTTCACCGAATGTAATTATATTAGCAGGCAGAGTTAACAAACCGGTCAGGGAGTCTGTGATGGCAAAAGCCACTAAAGCCATGGTTGTTGCATTTCGTATTTCTCCCCGCAGTAGTAACATGATTACGATTATATTAGGAAGCGTGGTTATGATCACTAGGCCCTTCAAACGCACATATACAACGGTCTTTTGACATGAAACACTATGTATTGAGATTCCAGATCATATTCAATCTTATTGCGACAGTGCTGAAAGAAAAGAAATGAACTGCAATGTATCCATGTTATATATGATACTAAATCAATTTGAATATATATAACAGAAAAGTATTAGGCATTAAGAAAAGTTTGATTGGAAAAAGATAAATCGTTTCGAAGTAACATCTACATATCTCGTGCTACACGCATTGATTACACTGAAGTATTCATCAAATTATTTAAATACATCAGAAACTTTGACATTGTTAATTTTATGGAGAAAGCTGATGAACATATATATTTAAAATAAACAACTGACTGAGGTTTTAAGGCTTCGCGTGATTTTGCTGCCCTTTTTTCTAGTATTGTTCTTTTTTTTTCTTCAGACACATGATATTAATTTACTAACTTGTATGAATATACATGGTCACTTTTTATGCAAACTCCTTCGCTACACCTTGACGGCAATGGACATCGTCGAGCAATGAATCTTCCTTTCTTCATTTTTCTTCAGTTTCTTTTTTATAAGATCCAAACTGTTGTTGTTGTTGTTGTTGTTGTTTTAATTACTACAAGATGTTTCTGGTTTTATTACTGGACAGACCAAATACCAATTATGACAAGCAGGTCCTTATATGTGATTTTAGTAAATATTGCATACAACTACCAAAAGTATGGATTTTTACCTGAACAAAGAGATACTACGTGTCCCTGTTAGTGTCGCGGGTGTTACAAAAAGGCTAGTGTAAAATAATCTGATTGAAAAAAAATGACCAAAACAGTACACTTTTTCACAGACATTTTGCCTTTTTTCTCGTGCTATTTCCTGTCTCTAAGGTTATACTACACGTGCATATCTCGAAGTTTCAAACATTACCTGCCAAATGTCATCTGCCTTCATAATGCCATGCTGTAACATACTTCTTGGATCAACAGATCTGAATCTTCAAAGCAGCTTTAAAATTTTATGCAATTTTCTGAAGTGCAGAAATAAGTGTGTGGCCCTGGATACATTACATGGCACACAGAAACTGCATCAGCCAGAAGAGGACTTGCTACCGGTTACTGAGCAAACTCTACAGCAATGTTACCGCCCTCTTAAATGTAGTGTGAACTCGTATAGAATTGTGAATTGTATAGATAGTACTTATAAAAGGAACTAGCTATGGTAATATTTCTACAATAGTTTCACATAAGGAATTAAAGTGTTTTTCCATATTGACATACATGTATTAACATCAAGGATGTGACATATTTATGTGCATATACGTGCATGAACTTCTTAATTAAACAGGCTGGGTTAAAGCATAACATTTCACGCGATGGCGAACAAAGTGAACAAAGTAATCGACTTAAAATGTTGACGTCGGTTGAAATTCGGCTGTCCAGTTTGTATTCGGGAAGTTATACTAAGTTTTAATATATTTACATGAAATATAAAACCGTCTGTTTACTTGCTTTAGAGATAAAACACAAGTGAAGTGAATTTGGCGATGACAATCTTTTCAAAACAGGAAACGTGAAAAGACACTTAAACTTGTTAGGGTGGAGCAAATTTGAATCTTTTACATATGCACAGACACTCTGCACAGAATTGTTCGGAGGATAACTGGTTTTCTAATCTCATACTTGGATATACTTTGCTAAGAGGTTCGTAGATATTTTTTTCAAAATGTAATAATTATCATTAACTAGAATTCATTAGAATTCACTAGAATTACTATTTATGTATGTGAACTTTTTAATTATAAATACAGTAGTATTGAATAGAAGTAAATAATACTTTTAATCATATTACACGTCATTTCTATTTGCATAAGTGTTTATTATATTTTCATTAATAAAAGATAATGCTCAAATCAAATAGGGCTTGGGAATGCATTTCCCTCATTAAATATGATTATATAATTGTGAAAACAGCCATTAGAGAATGTTAGGTATAATGGATATTTATTTTGAAGATTCAACAGATTTGTGATACTACCAGAAATCAACAACAATATCTATTTTAATATAAAATTTATTTTAACATGAATGTTGCATTGTACACATTGAACGGTTTATGTAATAACCATTCTAATCTGAAAAAAATCATGAACAGTATTTTGATAAGACAAGTTCAAATATTGTTTGGATTTTCTTGAAAAAAATCCCTGATTTGAATGTCTCGTAGACTATAAAGTAATAACAAGATAACATATTATCCTTGAACATATAGCTGCACCATGAAATGGTCTCTGTTATGTTTATGATAAAAAACAAACCAATTCAATCGGTATAACATCGAAGTTAATCTGTTATTTGCGTTACAGCGGAAACAAGAATATAAGTATGTTTATTCTCATTAAAAGTAAGTGTAATATGCATGTAAACAGTGATACAGCGTTATATTCATTTTGTTTTATGTATCGGATTGATTTTTGTTATTATCAATACAAGTGATCATATCCGTTCACTACATTGCCGGATGCGTACAGAACCAAGAGTCAATTTATAAACAAGATATTATGATGCTTACAAAAAACAGTTAAATTCTATTATTTAGTATTGTCAAGGGAATTACTGGCTTGGTGAAATACAATTGACTCCTTTTTCTTTTGTATTAGCACCGTCAAAACAAGAAGATGGACTACGAACAGGATTCTATATACGCTGGATTTCATTTTGAAACTCCGTTGTATTTGTACGTTTGGCCGCTTCTTGTGTTCATTACTGTGCTCGCTAACATCATCATCATCATGATTCTGCTGCAGAAGAAAATGCGGAATACAACACACATCGCACTGGCGGCTATTGCCATCACAGACTCCCTTACGGGCTTAGTTACTCTTCCTACCTACATAATGGTTTATAGCAAGTTCAAGTCTGCTGGGACTTATGAAGATCCATTGAATGAAAATGAAACCTTCTATTATGATGCCAATGATAACATCACTTATCCTTATTATGATAACAACCATCACGAGTCTCAGTCGCCATTCTTCTTGCTGACGCCAAATCTGTGCGAATGGTTCATGATATCCAAATTTTTTTTGTCACAGAGCTTCCATACAATGTCCATTTGGCTGACGGTCTATCTTGGCATTCAGAGATACTGCTACGTCAAATTTCCAATTTTATCTCAAAGACGGTTCACAGTGAAAAACACTATCATTGTATGCGTCGTTATTGCCATTCTAGCACCGGCTATTCATATTTACCATGTGTTCAATCGGAAACACACTGGTCATGGAATGTGTATGTGGACTTTGAAGAAAGAATGTGATACGGGATGTGCTTATTTGTGGATATCGCTGTTTCTGAAACAACTGCTTCCATGTTTCGTGTTAGTCATTGTCACCGTTATCTTTGTAATAACCATTGTTCGTAATAACGAATCTCTTCGAGGCACCATCTCACAGAGACGATCAGAGAACAATCGGCGAGTGTCATTCATTGTCCTAGTGGTTATGATTTTCTTCATGATTCCAGAGGTACCTTTTGGAATGTTTTTGTTCTATGTAGCATTGTCTGGTCACACCGGCACACCAATGGAGTTAGAAACAAACAGGCTGAGTCACGCTATATATGAGGTCCTGATGGTAATTTCTTTTCACTCAAATTTCTGGATCCTCACTGTCCTGAATAAGCGATTCCGAATGATTCTTATGTCGACGTTTGTTGATAGATATCAACATGTTTCAAACATGGTATCGAGCTTTACTGGAAGGACAAGCTCAACAGGAAGTTTTACTGCCAATAGGCCAAGCCTACATCATGTAGAATCCATTCAACTTCAGCTTCACCGAGCGGCTGAAAACACCTTGTCGAGAACATCCCAGCACAAATTGAACTCCTCCGCTGATTCTAACCATGGTCCTTTGTAGAAATACTTAGGGACAGTATTCATATTACCACTTTGCATGTGTAGTCAAGTGTTCTTACCTTAAAAAGAAAATAAGAACTGAATATAAACATTAAAAAGAATGCCAAACTGTGGAGGTAAAATGAGAGAAGAATACAATTCTTAAATAAAAGCACAATGGAATAGCCTACAGGATAGCATATTATAAATGTATTATTCTATGTATCAAATATTAATTTTGAAGAAGAGTAATCAACATGCATATCTTTTGATTTCATTTTTTGGATGTTGCGTGCCAGTTTATCAGAAAGCTGAAAGAGAACACCGGTTTGCATTGTTTGCGTTAATGGTACAATACGGATGACAATGACAATATAATGAAGTTGTTAATATTATAAACGGATAAGGTTTTGGATATTGATTGTTAATAATTATGCAAGACCAGTATGTTTTACTCAGTCGTCTAGTCATAATACTGTGAAGACCAGGAAAATGTTTCTAATAGCGCATGTCCGCTTAAACACCGGCATGTTGACAATGAGTCTGCGATCAAAGGAGGTATTTGATTGCAAACATTTGTGTATTGTGTTTTCAGCAACCTTTACAATGAGTTTCTTCTTGTTCACAGTGCTAAGATCAGCATGTTAAGAACATATGCGATAATTTATGCATTTCATGTATATTTAATTTGCAAATAAATGTTTATTAGTTTTTATTAGTTTAAAAAATAGTTTATTGTTTATTATTATTGTGTATTAGGAACATGAATATTTGTCCGTGCTCCGTTTTTATTAAGCTGCAAAAAGAGAAAAGGGAAGATTTATTGCTAAATTGATAATCTAGTGATCTGCAGCGGCAGGAAGCACTATGTGTAGCTATGGGCAGTTTTGGTTTTTGAAATAAATCGCAGTCACCAATTATGATCGTTAAAGCGATGTTCAGGTATTCTGATGGAGGAAGACCCCCAAACAAATGTCCGGGTAGAACCACTAGCATACCGCAGGACAGCTGAAAGAACTGAAAGAAAGAACCCACATTATGTCCTTCGCCCCGAACAGGACTCGAACTTACGCGGTGGGAGGCTAAATGGTCAGAGGAGTTACAAGTCGGCGACTCTGCCACTACGCCTCGGGCGCCCCTGTGTGCAGTTTTCGTTGGCTCAAAAATGTTTAAACATTTAAATTTTGAAACACATATATAATATATTAACCGGAAAGTGCTCTTATTTGGAAATATTAATTAAAATTGTGTTTTGTCCAAAGTACAAAGTATATATGTATATTGGAAAAATGTTGCTTGTTTGGTAATATTAAACATAGTTATATTTATTTATTCCATAATGCTGTTATAAATGGTTTGCATAAAATGTGTTGCTTTGGCAGATGAAGTAATGATTCATTTCTAAAATCCAAATGAACAGTGTACTGGAACACGACGGTAGTTTTTACGATGTGAGAACAATCTGTTATGTTTTGGTCAAAGATTTATTAAATGCTTTGTTTGGTTGATGTGCTTTAAATCTATTGTAAAGTTTAGAGAAAATATTTTGAAAATGCTTAATTATATTGTGTTTGTTCTACAATATTTACTAATAGATGTATTAAATATATCTAATAAAGCATTCCCGACAGATCAGTACTGTTTTGTTTGTAGCACCATTTAAGGAAGGCTCCAATGGAAATGTTTGTGTTTTTATAAGACGAGTGTTTGTTGTAATTCCATAAATACTCTACATTCAAATTATACAACCACATTCTCGAACAAAAACTGAAGTCTCGATTAAGAAAATATTGATTTATTTTTGAAATGTAAAAAGCCGACGATGCTGCAATGATTGTTTGCTAAAAAACTAAAATAGTAAGCCTGTTTTGTTGTTGTTTTTGTTGTTGTTAAATAATTTTCCTTCCCAATAAATGCAAACGTCGACTGATGGGAAAACATAGCTGCAAATGTAATCAAGCAACATTGTATGGTCCAACTCGAGGGAAAGATTGTCTGTTTCGGAACCAGATTTCAACAACAAAGTTTGTTGTTGCTGTGTTTGTTTGTTGTTGTTGTTGTTTTTGCTAAAGGTTTATGTCATTTTTGCAGACTTTCAGTGTCAGTTTAAAACTATTAAAAACGTTTAAGCTTTTGTCCAGACACACTTCAGAACTCATCACCGACATTTTAGAAACTTTTTTTCCGGTGGAAACCCACGGATCCCACTAGAACGTATGTCAAATTCGGTCTTCGGTCCCCAATCTGAAAAGTTCTGGATCCGGGTGGGGTACGGTGGGATAGAGACTACAACAATATGTAAAACCTCTCCAAAAGGCACTAAGGAGCAGCAACAACCTCTTAGCAGCAACGCGTATATCCCATCCCAGCTATTAGTTTTCAGTGCATTTTAGCTTTATCTTATTGCGTGTGGAAGTTAAACACTAATGTCCAAATCCTGTTTCAATTTTTTATTATTTAACCATTTCACATTGTGATTATTACTGTATAAGCTGACCAGCTTGTATATTATTTGCTGAGTCAATATTTTAGGAAAACATGGTGAATACAAAAAAAGATCAAAGACAATAGGAAAAGACAAACCATAGCATCGTGGACTAGAATAGGTAAATAAGAAAAGGTCCTATCAAAATTTCCACAGATATTTAAGTCTAATCTACCTCTAGACAGAGGCAAACAGGGTAAATGTAAATGTGACAAAAAACACAGAGAGGACATAACATACAAAAAGAAAATATCAGCATATGTACAGTACATCAACCTAAAAATTCCAAATAAGAGAGTAGTTTGAAATAAAACAGCCCAAGTGCTGACGTATAATAAGAACAATTTAATGACGCCATTATCCTGTCTATAGTGAATGACCAGTCGGGGTGTTTCTTTACTCGGTCAGCGGCAATATGCAAGAGAATAGTGTCAATGAAGAATGTAAGTAAATGTGAGAACATTTAATAATTATTATGATTATTATAATGATTATAATGATGATATTATTATTATTATTATTATTATTATTATTATTATTATTATTATTATTATTATTATTATTATTATTATTATTATTATTATTAAACTTGGTTGTCTTTTTGTTACGTGTTGTTTTTCGTACAGTGAAATTTACAGTTTTTGCATACATAAGGACTTATTTGCATTCACATATGACTTATGAAATTAAAAGAGTTATTTTTAATGTTAGCAGATCGATTTAATAAGACCACATCACACTTTTATTAGATGAAATTGTACAACACATACAAAATAGCTCACAATTTTAACATTTAACTCTTCTAACCGCAAACAATGTATAACCACAGTCAATTATGTTCTGTGGACTAATCTTATCAAATACATTTATGTTCAAAGGAGGCATTTTCAAAAGGACAAAAAACAAGCGATACTCGAGTCAAGTCAAAACGTTTATTGACTAAAGCCATAAAGGCCATTGCCAAGTCTACAGACATTGTAGATGGCGGTGTACAAAACATGTTAATACATATTAATAAATTACAGGTTATACAACAACAACAATATATATTATAGAATAGTATGAATAACATGGTTATGTACATACTACAGTAGAATAATTATGCACGCATGTAAAAGGAAGTTAACCGGCGTGTGAAAAGTATGCATCACCAATTATAACCAATCGTACCTACTCGGCGATCTCCGACAAGCTTCGGATATATCGCCTCGGATGTAATTGTAGGAATACACCAGTTGGTGATTTGCCCCGGCGAATAACTTCTCATTGCATTATGTAAACAAAGATGGCTGACTTTTCAAAGTGCATGCAGTACGCTTTAGATATTTCGGAGATTCAACACTCCTTGAATTAAGAGCAGATTGCTTCGTTGAAGAATATTTTTAACTTAGTTGATACTGTATGTATATTACCAACAGTATTTGGTAAAAGTGCAATATACCAGTTATTACCCTGCATGCACTCGGATCACGCTTCGGTGATATCTATATTCGAAGCTTGCCGGAGATCGCCGAGTAGGTACAATTGCCATTTTGGATGTAGTTCGTCAACATGGCGGCGACAGCATTATTTCCGAGGTGATAACGTTGACGGAATTACCCGAGGAGTTCCGAGTGCAATTATAACATGTGGATTTGTTTAAAAACATTAGTGAAGGATGGATTTCTGGTAAAGAGATTAAACCTTTTATACAGCATGATTATATTTTCTCGATAGAATAGATGTGGTATGTTACTTTTTTGTTTGTTCATATAATTAGTAATGCTTTTATATATATTTGCGCAATTTACCAAATTCGTGACCATACAAATGTGCATACATGTAACTCTCAAATGCAATTTCAATGCTGTTATGTTACGTTACATGCGTATACTATTGTTTACATATAATATAATAACAATATAAAGATATTGCACCAAGTTATTTTTATGAATGCGCCACAGTTCAGCATTAGGTGTACAAATCGTGTACATGAACTTTGCACAGTACTAGTATAGGTTTAAATGTTCATTTTAATTGCCCTTGTGGCTAAAATAAGCATGTTAACAAGTATCAAACGATAATTTTGAAATATTGTTATTCTTAATAAAATAAACAGGCTTTGTTAACATCAAGTCTCTACAGTTAATATTTTAAAGATAAACAATTAATTGTTGTTATCAGTATTTTCATTTCTTGACAACCAGGCTTGGTGATTAAATTATGACAATCTTATTAATAGATTAACATTTTCACTGCTCATTGGCTGTACCAACTTATTTAGAGTCGTCCACCTTAAATAGTATCTGGGTAAGTATTGTGTTCTTAATACATGGTATCTTGGACAGACCAAGAGAAAGTGATACACATTTTCAATAACGTTCATTTTACATTAAGTACACATTCTCTGCTCTCTTGGAATATGTTTGTATCTGCCCTCTTCAATACAAAGTTTATGGGAAGCACAGCGTAATCTGGTAAGATATTTTCTACTCATATCATTGTTGATGACATCCAGGTAAAGTTCAGCTGTGAGAGATTTTTTGAACAATTTATAGCTATCCAGCTTCGAAGATGAATTTACTTCTGATACCCATTGCATGTATGTGACCTTTATTCTCTGAATAATCATGTTTACCTCAATTTTTTAAGCAATTTCCTTGTGGAATAGGTTAGCTAGCCCTAAGTTTTGCATTAAATTATTGCCATGTGCTCTCCAGTTTTTGTCGGAATGTGAGCTTAAGGAATCTGGTAAAGATTTATATATTTTAAATGGAAGTGAGTTAGGATCAGACTTAATTTTAGACCAGTATTTGATAATTCTAATGCTTCTGATTACATGTAATGGCAGGCGCCCAGTTTCGCCGTATATAGTCAAGTTTGTTGTTTTACTCCTTGTTGTCCCACTCCTAATATTTGCTTTAAGAATTTAATATGTATTTTTTCTATATCAGGACTTTCATGGAATCCCCAAGATTCACATCCATACATTTATATAGGAATGATCATGGTATCAAACAGCTTAAATTTATGCTTTATTTTGAAAGATATATTATCAAATAATCTGTTAAGAGAGAACAAAGCCCTGGAAGCCTGTTCCGATAGAGTTTTCTGAGTTTTGTAAAATATACCATTTGGTGATAGTGTTATTCCAAGATAAGTGAACTCCTGAGTTACCTCAAGATTCACCCCGGCATACTTTATACTGATATTTTGATTCTGTCTATTGTTTTTGTTAAATACCATGACTTTAGTTTTGTTAATGCTTACAGATAATCACCATTCAGAACAATAACCATACAATTTGTTGAATAAAATCTGAAGGCCTGCAGCACTATATGAGAATAAAACTGTATCATCTGCAAACAACAGCATAAACAGTTTAATGTCATCACTATTTATACTATCTATCCCATCTGCGTATAAATGATCATACATGTCATTTATAAAAAGTATAAACAGAAGAGGTGACAAAGGTTCTCCTTGCTTAACTCCATGATATGTGGCAAAAGAAATCTGAATAGGTATTGTTATCATTAAGATGAGATTCACTCTTTGATTTATTGGTTTTGTAATTAGCTTTAGCATTACCATTTAATTTAGTTCTAACACATGATTTAACATCAGAATATATTGCTTGAATCATCATTGTAAACTTAGAAGATATGTTTAATTTCAACAATTTAAATATCATTCCATTTCTATAGACTAAGTCGAACGCTTTCTCAAAATCAACAAAAGCACAGTATAATCCCCGCTTTTCTTGGTTTAAAATCTTATTAGTGAGTGAATTTAACACAAATATACAATCAATGGTACTCCTTTTGTTTTTAAATCCAAATTGAATATCACTAACTTGTCCATTACTGTCTAGCCAAGTGCGTAGCCTATTATCCAGCAATATAGAAAATATTTTTGAGAAAGTACTTTTTAGAGTTATGCCTCTATAATTATTTACATCTTCTTTATCCCCGTTCTTTGGTACAGGCACTATAACTCCTTTAGTCCATGATTTTGGACAAATGCCATTATTGTAAATAAAATATATATTTTGCCATCTATAAAAATTTCAGGGACCAGATTGTCCATACCACCGCTCTTTCCTCTTTTCAGTGACGAGATAGCTTTCAAAACTTCGTCTATGGTAAAATCCTTATCTCGGTTCTCAGTATACACATTTTCATTTAACAACTGATCTAGATTACGGTCAACATTTGGGTTCTTAAAAATTTCTTCACTCGAAAACAAGTCTTTGAAATGTTGAAAAAAATCTTTAGATGAAATATTTGAATTGCTTTTATTTTTATTAAATGTCTATTTCTTTTCAAAATTTGTGTGGGTCTGTTCTAGAGTAAGTATGCATTTTATCTTGTTGCGATAATTAATAAAGCCGTTTTGCTTTTTTTTAATAGAATTATAATTTTTTCGTGCCTGAGTAAATGACAGTCTATTATTATTACTTTTATTTTTATAAAATAAACGTTTAGCAATTTTAAAGTTCTTTCTTGCAATTTCACATTCATTGTTAAATCATGGGCTTCTGAACTTTCTTTCAGTCCCATTTTTTTCTAATATTACTCTTTACTTTACCATAGTTGATAAAAGCACAATTATACAATAAATCGGAAAAGGCATCAATACCTTGATCACCACGGACATTACTAGAAACAAAACTATCTGCAATTGTTTGGAAGATTATCAGACAAAGTTTTCAAAAAAGAAGCATGTTTGTCTGTATCATTACACCAACTGATATTTTCATAAGTATAATGGACACCAGATTTGTTTGGTCTCTCCATGTCAAATTAAAAATAACTTGAATAGGTGCATAGGGAGAAAGTGAATGGAAATCATGTACAACAAAATTATGTATAAAGGGGAATAACTCAAGTGACACCAAAACATAATCAGACTCTGGCCTTTATCAGTCATACGATATTGGATCGACTGCAAGACAATAAGACAATACCACGTAGGCTTTATGAAGGAAAATCGCTCAAGTGTAAAGCCAATTAACGGTCTCGATTGGTTGGTGGTCGGATTGATGTCAAATTGTAATTGGCTGATATCACTAAGGGTATCGCATTGGCGATAATCCGAAGCCATAACATGGCGTTACCAATACACAATTGACAATTACGAACCTGCTCGCCATATGCCTACGGGCAAAGGTGAAGGTAAACAAAACCATTTGATGGCGACAACTACGAATTTAAAAATTGTTCGTTGAATGACTCATCACAAATTTGTTCTTACTTTTCGCTTGGCTTGCATGTGAAAATGTGAAATACCTTTGTTCTGTGCCTTTTCGGAGTTTGGTATATTGTTGTTATGCTCATAGGACTTTGTAATATATTTTTATTCTTGATCACAGCAATGTTACTTGTGCAGTGTGGCGGTCGTAAAAAATCTCCCCGTGCATGTAATCTATGTTGTCATTTTATTCATCCTATTCAGAAAGATAATTTTATTTAAAGTCAACCATTTTTGTGTAGTTTTTCAAATCGAAATAATAATACCACATTTGTGTCTGGACACTATGTGGAAATTTTTTTAATGACGTCACTACTTTCGTCATAACTTATAGAAAATATCAGCGCTTGGTCATTTTGTATTCAAATAGATCGTTTATCTTTTCATTGCTTGCATTTGAGAATTCGTCAGGAAGTGATATGTTAGAGCTCTGTTAAACCGGTTTAAGCAGCCCAGTCGGTCAATATTGCCGACTGACGGTTCCAAGGCGGTAACTGTCGGGTTTGCTCTTTTGTTAAATGACTCAACACAAATTTGTTCTTACTTTTCGCTTGGCTTGCATGTGAAATACCTTTGTTCTTTGCCTTTTCGGAGTTTGGTATATGTTGCGATGCTCATAGGACTTTGTCATATATTCCTATTATGTGTGTGAAGTAAACCTCTGACGAACAATTAAAAGTCTGTAGATTTACATTTTTCTTATTCGAATTGAACGTAGCTAAAACACAGATCGGAAAATCGCAGTGACAAAAACTTACAATTGTCGCGGCATTGTACAGGAATAAAATAACAAGTATGAAGTAGAGAGACAAAAACAGAAATAATTGCAATTAAAAACGCCTTGACAGTGATCTAGTTGTGTTTCCCAAAAATATAATAATTCTGGTGGACTGTTACTGTGATTGAAACAATAGAAAAAGAAAAGAAAAAATATACTGTGCCTTTATAGATTTTGCTCAAACGTCTTTGGTTTAAACTCCTGAATAATGGCATAAATGGTAAAATCTACAATGTTATATACAGTATGTACCAAAATATAAAATCATGTGTGTCAGTTTATGGCCGTTTCTCAAGCTTTTTTGTAAGATATATCGGAGTAAGGCAAGGTGAAAATCTATCCTCTTTACTTTTTTCAATATTCTTGAACGACGTTCAAATTTATTTATCTACAAATGGCTCGTCAGGCATAGAAATAGGAGACCATGGAAACATGGACTGTTGGCTTAAACTACTGGTACTACTTTATGCCGATGACACCATTATTTAAGCAGATTCTCCTCAAGATTTACAACATAGCCTTAACCTATTTTCCTCTTACTGTAAAGTCTGGCACATGACAGTAAATATTAAGAAAACCAAAGTAATAATCTTTGGAGCAAGACTGACGCAACAATTTTTCTTCCACATTAACAACAATAACATTGAAATAGTCAAGCAATACCATTACCTAGGAGTAACATTCTCTTCTAATGGATCTTTTCTTAAAGCAAGACAGCACGTCTGCGAAGTTGCCAACAAAGCTCTTAATCTTATATACCCAAGGATTCAAAACTCTGACTTACCAATAGAACTTACTTTAAAACTGTTTGATCACACCGTCGTCCCTATACTCTTATATGGTTCTGAAGTATTTGGGTTTGAAGATTTTAAATTAATTGAGAAAATACATTGTAACTTTCTTCGACAAATAACTAATGGGAGGAAATCTACACCAATTAACTTTCTTTATGGGGAATTAGGTCGCTATCCATTGTCTTTGATAGTAAAAACACGCATGACTAATTATTGGAGTAAACTGGTCGAAGGAAAACAGAATAAACTATCATTCACAATATACAGAATAATTCTGTCTGAAAATAGCAACTATAAATGGCATAGTAAAATTAAAAAAATATTGCAGCAAATAGGGCGTCCAGATATCTATAACCACCAGGCTAGCGCAAATCTTAAAGGAGTACATATCCTAGTGAAACAATTACTTATTGATCAATTTAAACAAAATTGGCATGAAGAATTAACACGTTCTAATAAAGGTCGAATATATTTAAGCATTAAAGAACATCATGGAATGGAAAATTATATAAAATCTTTAAACAAAAACAAACACTTACCATCATTCCGCACTGCAAATCACTCTTTACCAATTGAAAAAGGACGATATGAAGGCATCCAACTCCAAAACCGTACATGTTCACTTTGTTACATGAATGCAGTTGGCTCTGAAACACACTTCCTCCTCGCATGCCCATTCTTTAACTCTGAAAGGCTCCATTTATTCCAGCAAGGCTCGCACAGTATGTACTATAACTCACAACCCCTGTTCCTCCTGTCTTCTGCACAACCTGAATTCCTCCAACACGTTTCCCTTTTCCTGTCGAAAATAATGGCGCATTTCCGAAACACGGCGCACCCACATAAAGCACCTACTAAAAATATTTAATGTTCCTAAACACCGTGAAAGATACATCCACGATTTTTTTTTCTTTTATAGCTTGCTGTATTTAGTACACTTTGTAATTGCCATTTGAATATCATTTTCTCACTTAATTTTGTTTACTGTTCATTATGTATTTATTACAACTTTTGGCATACATATGGTGCGTTTGACAGATTGTTTGATACCTGCTAAGAATTTATGTTAATATGCCCCTCCCGTGTGTGTCTTACATTTCGTCTCGGTAAGCAACACACTATAATGGGAGAAAACTTCTGTATTCTCACAAAGTAGATTCTATTTATTATCATTATTACTATTTTCCTTTGAAATCTGTTTATATGTTTGTAAAAATTAACACCTGTTCTAAGATATGAGTTTAAGCTTCTTCTACGTTATGTGCCTTTTATATATATATACCACGTCGCCTAGTATTTTATAAATTCAGTGGTAGCCCGGGGTCTCTTAAAATTAATCTAAAGCAACATTTACATAACCTTTTAGTTTTTTAATTAATGATAAGAAGTTCTCTATTAATAATACACGATTGTCTCATTATTCCTATCTGCCCATTCATGCACTAGGCATGAATTTTTATGATCATTTATCATTTACTGCATTACATATATGATAGTTGCTTGTAACAGAATCAATACTGCACAGGTTCATAAATATATAAGTATATGCCAAAAAAGATTCCTTAATCAATATTGTTAAGTAAAACATGCTTTGCTATTGAAACGTTTAATGTAATTCTATGAATTACTATGAAAAAGAAAAGCATGTTCAAACACTACAAATTATAATACTGTACATAATTCCAATCATGTTTAACGCATAACATCACCATTTCTGTTATTTAAACCCGATAGACATATCGTTTTGTTTCTTCTTCTGTCAAATTTCATTGAATATCACATATTTTTTAACCATACTTTTCAAAACTACTACCTTAAGATCTTTCTTTTACTGCAAGACTCGAACAATATTTATCATTTTTAAGTAAAAATAGAGATACTTTACTTATAAGGTTTTCTTATCTGGAGCGCGCCGCCTATGTATGGAATGCTAAAATGTTTTGCACATGCGAGCGGATTTCCTCGGATATTTTCCTTTTAGCTAGAGAATGATCAAGGGAAAATGGACAAGGCGTTCCGAATTCCGGAAGTTTCGCGATTTACACATTCCTAACGCACGGGTCCTATTTCGGTAAATGACGTTCTTTTTATATACATCTATAGCGAATATGCAGTATTATTATATGTAAAGTTGTTCTTTGTATTAAAATGTTTACAACTCTTATGAGAACTATTGGTTATTCGTTTAAAATTTACTATTTTCTCTATTTCTAAAATTAGATCGATAGCGTCTGTAGTGGCACGTTATACAAAATATCATTTTTACTCACACGCAGATGACAATCGTGGAATAGCGCAGTGGTTGTGGACTTGTTCTGATGTAAACGGTCTCCAGAGATCGAATCTCGACGCAGTCAAAATAAAATTTACTGTGACTTTTTTCTTCTTTGTTTTTACAATAAATATAACAAACGAAACATTTAAACAGACAAAAAATATTGATCAATAACAAATGTTAATTATTTTTATTATTGATTAGGATCACTGATCAGTTTTTGGCGACGCTATAAAAATGTACTTTTGAGCGGACGTCCTCGGCCATTCTCGTTCTCGCTAGAGAATAGGCGAGCGAAAATGGGCGAGGTGTTCCGAATTTCGGAAGTTCCCCGATTTACACGTTCTCAACAACATTTTCATAATTCGGTTAATGGTGTTCTTTTTTATATTTATATAGGGGCGTAGCTAGACATAATATGATGTGAACGCATATCTCCTATATTGTATTTTTGTTTGTTTCTGGGGACGTTTTAGTCTTAAGATACAACTTGATTTGAAGTAAAATGCTTATTACACACATTTAACGTTAAAGGTGGTATCCGAAGGTTTGCCTACATTTTATATATGTAACAATATCTGTGAATAAGAACGATTGGAATTCCTGCTAAAAAAGACATCGACGTCACAGCGGCTGACGTGGATGAACTAAAATATTAATGGCCACATGGTTTTCTTGGTTTAACTATAGCTAACTGTGATATGGTTCACTTTTCCGACAGATGTAGGACATCAATAAACAGCAGTTTGCGAGATCTGTTACAATGGTTTATTATGATGTTTAACGAAATTATTTTTAGACCAAACTCTCGGATACCACCTTTAAAACAAGATTTTTTTTTTATTCCAGAGTTAGACTTTTATAGAGGCGACACCCAAACACAAGCGCCAATTTTCTGGTTATGTCCATTTATGTACAATTTGATCCACACTTATTATTTATAACAAGGAATGAATCGCTTTAATGCATGCATGGCAATGTTACCGTGTCTTTAAGAAAATGTAACGATATAGAGAAAACGAAAGTTGCATTTAAGCCATTTTGAGAAATCGCAACAGAAAAGTGGTTATTGTGAATAAGTCGAATTAGAAGGAAAACCCAGAATGATTTAGTCACGATTAATGCCAGTAAGTCCCATGACTGAACAAATGTAAATGCCTATGAAGTTTTTCGCAGTCATAAGAACACATTGCGTTTTTCGTGATGCAACAAACATTTAAAGCTAAATCAGCTTTTCTGCAACTGAAATCATCGTTCCTAGAGTACAAAACATAGCACAAACAAACTTCAAAGATAAAGGATAAGGTTGTTTGCATTTAAAATTTCCGAGCACTTCAGCCATTGCTGCCAATACAAAGTGTAAGTTGCAGCTACCATTATGTCGTTGACTTCGGGATCCGTACTTTTAACTTTTGCTTTGAACATTGTCGCGGTACTGAACTCACTCGTCAATTTTATAGGCATACGATTATGACAAAAAGAAAATAAATAAATTGCTGTTTTCTTCTGTATATTATCACATTATTTTAATGATCGAAGACTCGATGTCAGCCCAGGGATTCTTAATAGGTAAATAGGAAAATGTCCTATCACAATTTTCACAGATATTTAAATTTTATCTACCAGTAGACAAAGGCAAACAAGTTAAATGCAAATGTGAAAAAACACAGAGACGCCTTGGAACGGTCAATCGGCAAAAGAGGAATTATGTACAAACCTTTCCTCGCTCCTTACTGAAAAGATGAAATTACGAGGAAATTAAAAAAGTATTTGAAAGTAATTGTTCACCATTTTCAGCTATGCGAAGGTCGTAAATATACTTTTATTTCTATTGTAAATTGCATACAATGCAGTAAACCAATGACTAGTATATTGTTTGCACAGGATATTATTCTTTTGGCGTGTATCTTGCCTGTTGAAGCTAAGAGGCTATCATGTGACTTACCTTTTTGACAGTTTAACAATACAGAATATTTTATGACTAATAATGGTATGACAAATCACATTGTAATGTGTATAAGACGAATTGTTTTAAAGAAAACCTACACAGTCAAGATATAGCTGCAGTCTGGAATCAAAATGCTGACAGATAATAGTATCATATCTTTTTCTCTAAGCCCGAATTCCTGTAATGAAAAGAAGATTTGCTCTTTTGCAGACTAAAACAATAGAAAACTATTGCAAAAGGAATTTGGTATTTTCTAAATTTACTCCACTCACTTTGTAAGTTATATTGCAACTAAAACGTGAATAAATGTAATTGGCAACAGCACTGCCTAGCGACTTGTAGGTCTTTCGAACGGAAAAGATAAATGTAATGACGTTAAATGAATTAACCACTGTTTGTCTAACGAAACATGAAAACTAAATATTAATCGACGAAGGAAAAGTTACAATTCTGTACATATTCCTCTACCAGATTCTACCGAGGCGTGATCGTCCTGAGAACGGAATTGTCTGAGAAGTTCTTATATAAGAGTACAAAACGTGCCCCTACAGAAGGTTAATAAATTGATTGTTTAGCTGTTTTACATCTTTTCGTTTCGTGTGCAAATTGATCGCAATAAATATACACCTTACCTCTACTAGGATATGAAATTAACTGCAGATTTTATCTTTGTGTGTTTTTCATTATTTTGTAATGTGACAATGTGTACGCAGCTGCGTATTCAGCGTACAGTCAGCTACGCGCCTGTTATTTGTATTTATTCTTTGTAACTTCCACGCAAACGAGGTATTTTTACATTTTAAATTTATTAACATTAATGTACATCTGACGGTTACTTGTTAATGTAGACATGTTTGCCCCCTTTTTAGGATTGTACATATAAGTAGACTTATATACCAGAATTAAATTATTCCAGTGATTTTAATGTTTACTTAATAATTTTAAATCAGTCATTTCTAAACTTCTAATAAATATTATTTTTATTGTTGCGTCGCCCTTTGATGCTTCGCATCAATGCTTTTCTTGTAAAATATTCGAATCCCAAAAACCTCTATTCAAATAGCGATTTGATATTAGAATATTCGATGGCCCCACTTTATTCATATCCCTTTATTTAATAAATTAACAGAAGTATAACTTGAAAAGTATTGAAGTCTGCCTGATGGGTGATTGGCCTATCAACAGTTGACCGTGATGCTTACCTCTATGTTTACACGATTTTGGCAGAAGATTAAAAGTTTATGAAGGTTTATAGGGAAATAAAAGAAAAGAACATAGAAGCTCGATCTGTTTCTTGTTTCCCTGTCATCGTGTTCTTGCTGATTTGACTACAAGGACTCTGGTCTCGGTAAGGTCATTGAGTGCCCACCCTTTTGCTTGACAATGACATTAGCTTCTTATGATTTTTTGTGTGCTTTACTGCTTTTGCATGCAGCATTATCTAGTTGATTGGGTGAATTAAGTTAATTTACCAAGACAATGTATACTTGTATGTTCATATGAGAACCTGTTGGGGAAAGTGTGAGGTTGGTGCACCCTAGAACCTGGTTCAAACTCCCAGTGGCAGATTGTTTTTCCACTGACCATTCCAAGGCGGTAACCCCTCTGTTTCTCAATTTCATTGCTTGTGGGCGTTGTGGTGTGTATTTTGAAATTGATCATTTTGTAAAGCATGCTCTCTTTTCTTCTCTCCTTTTTGGTTGTGTTGGGAGGCTGTGTCCTCAGGATGTGGCAATTCGCGATATGCATATTACACGTCTTTTAGTTGAAAAGCTGTTGTACTGAGCCTGTGGGAATGATTAGTCTATATTTTTATTATCTCTCTTGTTGCAAAGAAAGCTTGGTAACTTAACACAACACTAGAGCATATTGAGCAGCGTACAGCGATAAAAAAAACATCAACTCTGGTTGGTCGTTTTGTTGGTTTTGTAAAAGACATTTTTAAAAAGAAAGAATGCTGTTCTAAATACGGCTTATCCGTAACATGGTTTATTTCAATTTTTTAATCGCCTCTGTTTTTGTTTTATTGTGTGTGTATGTGTGTGTGTGCGCGCGGATGCCCATGTGTGTATGTGTGCGTATGTATTTGGTGTCAAACGGAGACAGTTAGATGAATAATCACCTACCAACCGGGGACACCCACCAAACCGGGAACGTCCCCGTTTGTACTACTGCTGAAATCCTTGCCTACAGGCAATGAAAGATATCATATGTGAAATTCGCTGAAATCGCTGCATGTCCCTTTCAAGCACACTGGTACAGGCCACAATATGCACACCAGATTTAGACATGATATTTCTTATCCACACGCGTCCCCGTTTATTATTAGTTTAATCTAAAATGCATACACACTATTTATTAGCCACTAGGTCCCCGTTTATGCGTAGTATTTTAAACATTCATACACACATATGGTCCCCGTTTATTAGTTATATCTTAAACAATAACACGCATAATCTGAGTAGTACTAGGAAACAACTTAATGACCAAAAACGACCTTGCAACACATAGACGTTCTATTAGCAATAGCTGACGTTAACCGGTTTAGAATAACTTCACTTCTATTTAAATCTACACATTTATAAATGAATTACATTATATCCTATAAAAAAATAAATATTTTTCATTTACTTCTTTTCCAAGCAGGCACACTAGAATCCCGCAAACTGGAATTATTTATTTTTAAATGACTAGGAGGTTGATTCCTCAGATGACGAATCAAGCTTAGCAGTAGTAGCAGCAGCAGCAGCAGCAGTAGTAGTTGTAGTAGCAGTAGTAGTAGAAGTAGAAGCAGCAGCAGTACCAGCAGCAGTATAGAAGTAGTAGTAGCAGCAGCAGAAGTAGTAGAAGCAGCAGTAGTAGTAGCAGTAGCAGTAGAAGCAACAGCAGTAGTAGTAGTAGTAGCAGCAGCAGCAGCAGTAGCAGCAACAACAATAGTAGTAGTAGCATTAGCAGCAGTAGGGGTAATAGCAGTAGCAGAAGTAGTAGTGGTAAAAGCAACAGTAGTAGTAGTAGCAGCAGTTGTATCAGCAGCAGTAATAATAGTAGTAGAAGCAGCAGTAATAGCAGTTGTAGCAGTAGTAGTAGAAGTAGCATCAGAGTAGCAGCAGCAGTAGTAGTAATAGTAGCATAAGCAACAGCAGAATCAGCAGCAGCAGTAGAAGTAGTAGCAGCAGTGGCAGCAGCAGTAGTTGTAGTAGGAGCAGTAGCATTAGCAGCAGCAATTATGGTAGTAAAAGCAGCAATAGCAGTAGTAGCAGCAGCAGTTGTAGCAGAAGAAGCAGCAGAAGTAGCAGCAGTAGTAGTAGTCGTAGTAGAAGTAGTAGTAGAAGTAGTAGTAGAAGCAGCAGCAGTAGCAGCAGCAACGACAGCAGTAGTAGTGGCAGTAGTAGTAGTAGCAGCAGCAGTAGTAGTAGCAGCAAAAGTAGCAGTAGCAGCAGTAGAAGTAGGAGCAGCAGTAGTAGTTGCAGCAGCAGAAGTAGTAGCAGCAGATGTAGTTGTAGCAGTAGTTGTAGTAGTAGCACCAGCAGCAGCAGTAGGAGGAGCAGGAACAGTAGTATTGGTAGTAGCTGAAGACGTAGAAGCAGCAGCAGTAAAAGTAGTAGTAGTAGTAGTAGTAGTAGCAGTAGTAGTAGTAGTAGTAGTAGTAGAAGTAGCAGCAGAAGTAGTAGTAGCAGTAGCAGCAGCACCAGTAGTAGTAGTATCAGCAGCAGCAGCAGTAGTAGCAGGAGTAGTAGTAGCAGTAGTGGTAGAAGCATCAGTAGGAATAGAAGCAGAAGCAGCAGTACTAGTAGTAGTAGAAGCAGTAGTTGCAGCAGCAGTAGCAACAACAGCAGTAGTAGTAGTAGTAGCAGCAGCAGCAGCAGTAGTAGTAGTAGTAGCAGTCGCAGTAGCATCAGTAGTAGCAGCAGCAGAAGTGGTAGTAGTAGTAGTAGTAGTAGTAGTAGTAGTAGTAGTAGTGGCAGTAGCAGCAGCAGGAGTAGCAGCAGTAGTAGAAGCAGCAGCAGGAGCAGTAGTAGTAGCAGCAGAAGTAGTAGTAGCAGCAGTAGTAGTCGTACAGCAGAAGTAGTAGCAGCAGCAGAAGTAGTAGTAGCAGTAGTTGTAGTAGTAGCACCAGCAGCAGCAGTAGGAGTAGCAGGAACAGTAGTATTGATAGTAGCTGAAGCAGGAGTAGCAGCAGCAGTAGAAGTAGTAGTAGCAGTAGCAGCAGCACCAGTAGTAGTAGTATCAGCAGTATCAGTAGTAGCAGCAGTAGTAGTAGTAGAAGCAACAGCAGCAGTAATAATAGTAGTAGCAGCAACAGTAGCAGCAGCAGTAGTGGTAGTAGAAGCAGCAACAGTAGGAGAAGCAGAAGTAGTAGTAGTAGCAGTAGTGGTAGCAACAGCAGCAGTAGGAGTAGTAGCAGAAGCAGCAGCTGTAGTAGTAGTAGTAGAAGCAGTAGTAGCAACAGCAGTAGCAGCAGCAGTAGAAGTAGTAGCAGCAGCAGCAGTAGCAGCAACAGCAGCAGTAGTAGTAGTAGTAGTAGTCGCAATAGCAGCAGAAGTAGCAGCAGCAGAAGTAGTAGAAGCAGCAGCAGAAGTAGTAGTAGTAGCAGGAGTAGCAGCAGTAGTAGTAGAAGAAGCAGCAGTAACATCAGCACCAGTAGTAGTAGCAGGAGTAGCAGCAGTAGTAGTAGAAGCAGCAGTTGTAGCATCGGCACCAGTAGTAGTAGTAGCAGCAGGAGTAGCAGCAGTAGTAGTAGAAGCAGCAGCTGTAGCAGCAGTAGTAGTATAAGAAGCAGCATCAGCAGCAGCAGCAGTAGGAGTAGCAGCAGTAATAGTAGCAGCAGTAGTAGTAGAAGCAGCAGCAGTAGCAGCAGTAGTAGTATAAGAAGCAGCAACAGCAGCAGCAGCAGCAGTAGAAGTAGCAGCAGTAATAGTAGCAGCAGCAGTAGCAGTAGCAGCAGCAGCAGTAGTATATGAAGCAGAAGTAGTAGTAGCAGCAGTAGTGGTAGAGGCAGCAGTAGCAACAGCAGCAGAAAAAGCAGTAGTAGCAGCTGCAATAGCAGCAGCAGCTGCAGAAGCAGCAGCAGTAATAGTAGAAGTAGCAGCAGTAGCAGCAGCAGCAGGAGTAGTAGCAGCAGCAGCAGTAGTAGAAGCAGTAGCAGCAGTAGTAGTAGTAGCAGAAGTAGAAGTAGCAGCAGCAACGGTAGTAGTAGTAGTAGCAGCAGTAACAGCAGCAGTATTAGTAGTAGCAGCAGCAGTAGTAGCAGCAGAAGTAGTAATAGCATTAGTAGTAGCAACAGCAGCAGCAGTAGGAGTAGCAGGAGCAGTAGTTGTAGTAGTAGCAGCAGCAGTAGCAGCAGCAGCAGTAGTAGTAGTAGTAGTAGTAGTAGTAGTAGTAGTAGAAGTAGTAGTAGTAGAAGTAGTGGTAGTAGTAGTAATAGTAGTAGTAGTAGTAGAAGTAGAAGTAGTAACAGCAGCAGCAGCCGTGGTAATTGTATCAGCATTCAATACCACACTGACAGTGGCAGCAATGCGTAACCAATCCAAAGCCAGCTGTTTTGTTGTGGCTGGTCATTATCTAACCGTTTTATCTCCCATTATCACACAAGTACGAGTCTGGTAACGGTAAATGCGAAATCTAGACAGGCTTCGGAAGAGGGCTTCAGTATGGAGAGCCGAATCTAAGTTTTGGAACTTGTGACTCAACCATTCTGTCTTATTGTTCTGTACTAATGTTCTTGTGTAAAACATGTACATGTACATGTAGTTGGTATTTTTAACCAACTAGATTGTATACGTATCAAGCCTCATTAAGCCTGAAGCTGGAAACTCAACAGCCCATTTTCTGCCTAATATATTCAGTATTAATTCAGTATAGTAATATTATTACTAAAGTTAATGAATGTTGTTAAAACTTAAGATTTCCGATCATATTTAGCCAAGGTTTATATGGATATGTGGATCAGAGGATTTTACAAAAAAAAATATTTTTGTCGTATTTTATCGATTTCATTTACTTCACTACTAAAAGGATACTTTAAGTATTTAATTTAACTTAAGCATAACGTGTCATTTGTTTAAGTTTCTTAAGAAAGAAAGGTTCGCAGAAAATTAAGTAAATTGCACTAATAACAGACCAGTTCAGAAATTAGAGAATAGGAGGACTTTGAAGAAGGTTGTTCTTTAATAAGCAGATATATGTATTCCATAAAGTGTCCCTCATCTATGTTGGTACGAACAATTCTTACAATCAGCAAAAATACCTTGTTTGTTATTTAATTTAAACTGACATATGTCATGTTTTATAGCTTATTTACAAACAGATCTATACTAGTACTTGTTGTCTAAGATTTCTAACGTTACTAGAACAGCAATTATACAGGTGGATACGAAGTTGAATATGTTTTATTTCCCGCTCATTGTAAGGTAGAACTAGAATGCTAATAGAGCTCATTTAACCACATCTTTTCAATTCGTGCCAAATGTTCTGGCTTTGAGCAATTATAAGAATGTTTAAAACCGTAACAAGTAACTTTGCTACGAAATAACATCTCGTGATTAACGTTTGAAAATAGCTAAAAAGCGTCGCGATAGAAAGTCTTTTTTGCTCACATATAAATTTAGTACATGTATAAATACATGACAATTAATAAATATCTATTATCAGCAAAAGATCAGCTCCGCCTCGTTTCTTTTTCGAATTTGGGAATAATGCGATTATTATTATTACACCATTGATTTGTCTAATATTTCAATTCATTGCTTTATGTTAAATAGCACCATTTAGAATGGTTAGATGTAGCATATTTTATTGGTTATTGAAAAAGGTTATTGACGAAAAATGTAGTCAATGCACAATTCGTCAAGAAATTTAGGCAGTTTATAAATGCAAGCTCGTCCCTTATAATCAAACGTGGCAAATATTCATACCACCACTTAACACAGTTCCGTGTAGATGAGCGTGTATGTAAAGGTTAAATGGATATTTGCTGTTGCTTATTTCTTCCATATTGATCTCTGTTATTCATTTACATGTATTAGTTCAGACTGTTCTAAGTGTCCTTAACCTAGGGATGTCAATTCTCGCCAATGTAACAAATGTTAAAGCGAATGTATAATTTGGTTATACAATGTATTTGTCTTATTCTAATATTGAGAAACAAGATTGATCATATTACTGTTAAAGTTAAATTTCAAGCAATGCCCATTTGAACTTAATATACAGAAAAATACAAGCCCGAATCAAGACAATGTTACGTACCCTTTATTTTCAGTGAGTTACATGTAAGACTACACAAATTTATGTTAAAATCTTGTCATAAATGTTAATGCAAACAATACAAAATAGTATTTGTAATTCTGCTTGGAAAGTAAATCCTACATCTTTCTTGAATTGTTTTAATACGTCTAGAAGAAAATGGCAACAAGACTATATTAAAGAATCAGGTATACACTACTGCTTCTATAAGTGTGCTCAATAAAGGATTCAGTTGTTTATAATCTCGCAAGTAGCATTACACCACAAAAGGGAACAACATATATCTCATCATGCGGTGAATCTTAATCAAAGTGCAATACGAAGCACTATTACAGTAGTAATCATCAACAACATGTGAATTCAATAACAAGACAACCTTCATAATGACGAGCAGCAGCATGACCACAATTATAATCACGACCATTATGAGTATCATCATGAAGATAATCAGCAATTGCATCTACATAATCACGCCTATCATCGCGATCATAATTATTATGTCAGCATCATTGTTACTGTTACTGAAGAGCACACACACACACACACACACACACACACACACACACACACACACACACACACACACACACACACACACACACACACACACACACACACACACACACACACACACACACACACACACACACACACACACACACACACACACACACACACACACACACACACACACACACACACGCGCGCGCGCGCGCACACACACACACACACACACACACACACACACACACACACATTATTTTTCTTCATTCTGCGGGAACCGATCTTTTGTTTATCCAAATTTACACAGACCCGGATCATATACAAACATAAGTTTTTATTATGTGTGAAACTTTCGTACGATTTTCTTACAGATTTATTACTAAAATTGTGAAAATACGTACTTACACAGGTGTCTCCAAGAAAGGGTTAAAAAATCAAAACACCTACTTGTGACATATTCATACAATTTTGTCACACATGGTGACATATTCGTATGTGTGAAATTTCGGTTCATCAAAACACAATATGAATTTCTGGTTACAATAAGTAACAATGTTACCCGAATGATGATAGAATGTGATTCAAAAGTTAGTGGTCACATGGTTTTCTTAGTTTAACATAGCTAACCGTGCAGCATGGCTTACATTGAAGTGACATATTTGCAATGACCAGAGGAACAATATCTATTTAGGGATAATAATTACCTTAAAAGTGCTATTTCACGTAGATGTAGGGCACCGTGGCGGAGCGATTTGAAACGCTGACTTGTAACTCCTCAGCCTCTCACTGCATGAGATCGAGCCCTTTTCGGGGCGAGAATATTCGTGGGGGGTGGGGAAGCTTTTCCAGCTATCAGTGGTCTCAGCAAACGATCAGCTGGACATTAAACATAGATGTAGTACATAAAAGCTATTAGTATTTTGCGGGACCTTTTCAGCTATCAATAATTTATTTGATTGTTTGAATGAAAATATTGGTCCGAAATTGCTAAATACCACTTTTATGGTACTCATAATATCTAAATAAATATTGTTCATTCACACATGCAAATCAAATCTAGCAATTAAAATTATGTGTAGATGATATTCTCAGTTTAAGTCATTGCCTGTACACAACCAGCAACATGATTTTGTTACTTTTAAGTAATGATGTCATCGAGTAATAAAATCAGTACTCGAATACTCGGTCATTTTCCTATCAAGTACGCGAGTTACTCGGTCATTTTCCTTATAAAAATGTAGTTTTCACCTCCTTTTATTTAGTTTTTTTTTTTTTTTTTTATCGGTGTAACACTACAGCTGTCCACTACAGCTGTCGTGAGGTCAGTACTATCAAGAGGTCAAGTACTTAAAAACCACGACGCTATCACGAAATACAAGGTAAAGGGGAACCTCACGTAGGGGACATATGTATGGAAGTATGTATAGGAAGTCAAATTGTAGTCAAAGTAGATAGACATGGTCCAACTTCAAAGAAAAATAAATTAGTGCTCCTTGTTAGTTGTCAACAATGACCGATGGTGCTTACACTACAGTTTTTACTGCCCACAATCCCAACTTCCACCTCGGTGTATATATACTGAAACCAAACAGACCAAGATTGCCGCCCTTATTACGCAGTTGCTCCAACTGGTCAAGGACATTGCGCCCATCTTCGTGATTGGGAGGATTTAACGAACAGAGAAATACTAGATAAGTTATTTTGTATTATTGTACTTATGTATTTCACAGCTCTGATACATACATTGTATTATTTGGTATTATAATAACGTAACAACTTTGTACTGGTTCTGCGTAGATTTTATAATAGCTAAATAATGCTGATTGTAAACTAAGAGATTTATTTAACTAATTATCACAGAATCTACTGATTTGATGAAAGATTGTTCTGCTATGAATCTAAATAGGCAATCGTAATAAGTTGCTGTTCTATACAGGATAGAAGAATTACGACATAATTATGTATTGATATAATCATATGTTCAGGTTTATATAGATATCCTTGTTGGCTATTTATCTCAACTAGAGGAGAATTGCCACACGAATTTATATTGTTAAACATCACTAGCCGAGTGATACGGCAATTAAAGGTACGCTCTGTATATCACATTATGTTTGTTAATTAACGATGAATTGATACTAATTATAGATATTTGATTTGATGACTGAACTTAAACATCGTTATGTATTTATCACATAATTAGATATTAGATATTATT
This sequence comes from Sinonovacula constricta, assembly GCA_007844125.1. Taxonomy (NCBI): domain Eukaryota; kingdom Metazoa; phylum Mollusca; class Bivalvia; order Cardiida; family Solecurtidae; genus Sinonovacula; species Sinonovacula constricta. Next base: position 39,181,004 of record CM017562.1, read on the forward strand.
GATTATAATACAATTCTGTAATCGAACGTTGTTTTAGGTCTTTATTTCTACCTTCGAAACTAACCAATTATAAGTTTTAACGAATCGCTAAAGTTACGACCCTGAGTAGAAAACCAAGTCGCGGAAAAATTAATAATTAAACACAATGCATTGAGAATTAATTGAAGACGTACGTAAATCTAACCACTATACGATTATGCGCAAAGGCCACCATTGTAGCCTATTGGAGAAGTAACCTTAAATTAAACGGTACTTATAAATTGAACAAGTAAGCTAGTCAAACCCTGAAAGGGGCTTGTGGGGCTACATCGGCAATAAATAAAATTACAAAATTCAGTTATATCCCTTGCATTGGCTAAATCTGTTATATTGATGGTGAATACTTTTTTAAACATGTTTACGAAGCAACATTGGAGACATTAAACAACAGTGCGCATGCGTTGATAGGAAGGTGATTATATATAAAAATCGACCAGAGCTTTTAAAAGTTTAAGTTAGAGAGTAAGCTCACGTAATAAAGGTAAATTTAATTTGTATTAATTTGCGATGCAAACATTTACATATTTATTTGCACTACACCAGTGATATACTGAACAATTGTGTTTGTTTGAACAATTATTTTTGATAGCTCTTCATTTAAATCAATGTTATATTATACTACAGTATATAAATACGTGTGTCTGGTAGAAAAAAAGAAGCAGCTAGGATGTTTGTTCAAGGCAAAGTATAACCTCATTATTGCAAAATTACGTGGATTATTTTAAGATTCACACAAAAGGAGAGGACTTAAGAACTTGTTCTTTGTCTGACTTAGAATAATAACTTAATTATTTCTATGTAGACAAACGTGGTGTTCTATGTTATAATAGTAAACAGGTTATAGTTGAGGAGCACCTTCCTTAATTTTGTACTTAATAAGTTTATAGAAAACATTCACGAATAATTAAGGATGTGGACCTATGGTACTTAAAATAAACGTAATGAAAGTTACACGCGTTTCACTGACCAGGCTATCAGCGATATCCTCTTCAACAGCAAACACTACCGTAAGCAAGTATCCTAGGGCCACGAACAAGGCAAAGCAAAAAAACAATTACGGAAGATAAATCAAGCAAAAGATGACAACTGACATCATCAATTTGAAGTGCAAGAGTGTCAATTTCAAGGGATCGATATTCATGTACATATTGCAAACAGTCGATGTTTACCAAAACCAAAAGAAAAAAAAGAGTGCACTTGAAGTTTCAATAATGTAAGCGGATATGCTGATTAATTTTTTGCACCTCCCATTATTATCATCAAATTGCTGGCAACTTGTGATGAAGGAACTTTGACTACTTGGAGTAGGGCGTATTGAAAAGAAGTGCCGCCCCGGATTTACTGGAAGAGGGGGGCAAGGGGGCCTCCCCCCCCCCCCACACACACACACACACTCCCACCCCTTCCAGATTTTGTAGACCATGTACATATAATCACGGATTCTTCTGGTTCCCGTCCGAGCAGCTACTCGGGCACCTGCTGCTATCCAGACCCCTGATGCCATTTTGCTCGTGTACAACATCCGCTGTGTGTGTCGCATTTGCTCTTACCTGCCCCCAACAATGAGCTTCATCAGTACTCCTCGGCGTTGATGTGGACGGCATTAGCCGAGGTGTTACGATTGCTGTCATCTTGCAATCCAATCGGGGTTCACAGTAGATTTTCAGTGTAGTTAAAGTTACTTTTTCAGGTCATGACAAAATGGTTAAAAGATGCTGTTACGACCGGTGTCGCTATTTAAGATTTATTAATACAATAGCACGTTCACTAAATGACGAAATGATGTAACAGAAAGAACAAGCCAGCAACAAACTAGTACAATAAAGTGTTATTTTAATAAACAATCTATGGCGTCATAAAACAATAACAAATAAATCAGACAAAATTTAAGAATGCAAAAAAATGTTAGCTTACAGTTTGTCCCTTTAGGAGGTGTCCCTTTAATAGTTCAATTAATAATCAAACGTCGAATAATCCTGAAGAGTTTTCGGTATAATATCCTCGTAGATACGCACAGTTGAAATAATCCATAGGTAAAACAATACACGAATGTAAATAATATAATTTTAAATCCAACCCTTTAATATTTGTTTCACTGTAGAATATAGTAGGTCCAGTTCCAACAAATAAAGATTTAATATAGAAGCTGCAAGTATTTCCTAACTATCGGTCAAAACTTTAGGTCCAAAACTTTATGACCAAACTTAAATCGGCTAACACGCCCTTATATAGACCCAAAGAATTTCTAGAACGCAGAAGTCTCCAGAACAATCACGAAACCTAGTTAAAAATCAACATTTTACGGGGACGATAGTGTAGCTGTCAAAAACAGGAAATCGCTGCTATTTTGTGAGACCTTTTTTCAGAGAAAAGTCCTGCTTATTACGATTTTAACATTGTAACTTGCAACAATAATTGTGTAGCTTGCAGTTATAGAAACTAGCTGGCATTTTCAGGAATTCGCAGCTGTTTGGCGAAGTATTATTTAACAAAAGAAACTGAGGATACCGATGAGGAAAACGAAGTAACAATTATTCTGCTTCAGGCTTATGGTTCGTTACTGTAAACTGCTTCTGTAATTAATCGACAGTGTAAGAGAGTGGTTTCTTGAATAGCCATCGTCTTGTTGTCTATTTTGTACATTTACTCAAATTGCCATTATAAAGGATATTTCGACAAGAACAAAAACCGACCAGTATAGACGAGACTACTTCCTTAACATATACGTGCTGTTTCTGTTTCAGTGTCTAAATCGACGCTTTCTTCCCACTGTCTTATCCATTAATATGCCCGTCACTAGAGCTTAAAGTAAACACTTCCGCGATCAGCTTTACATGTATGGTGTAAGACAACACTTTGAACTTCCTAGTATAACTATGATCTTTATCACCATCTTATTTATGAAAATGGCGCAAGTAAGTCGTTAAGATTTTTTGCATGTAAAACAGATACTTGCACCAGCATCAACGCGTAGCGGTTAACTTACAAACTACATTACAGCGTAACCCCTATCGTGTTTTTTTTATAGATTTCGAATAATGGAAGTTAATGCAATAAAATGCAAGATTGGTCCTGTGTATCACTTAAAGTCGTGAATCAAACAGCGGTACCTTAAATCAAACTATCATTATTTTGCAGTAATTATGCACAATTCTCTCAGAACGTTGATAATATGCTGTAACATGTATTACGCACACAGTCAGATACACCTTTATAGCAACCTGGGCGCGGTTGTTTGTTTTGTAAAAAATCACAATTATGATGAACAACTATGAATAATGAATTTCATAATCAACAGATACAAGTGACAGTGTTGTCCTTACCAAGGGTGTGTTATCTCAGGTAGGGAGAAGAGAAAAAAATCGAGCTTTGACATTTTAAGGCCGGTATGTCTTCTCAGAGCAATGGACGGATCAAGAAAGTTTTGATGGTGGTTGGGGGTGGGGGCGGATATAAATCAAGATCCAACCAACTTAATCGCAGTAAATATATATATACACACAGTTAGGGACCCTAACTTCGACCTAAGCAGTCAACAGACATAATTTACTTGAAAAGCTTAGTATTTTTAAGCTTACAGGTGTGTGTTTTCACAACTCTACTCTTTTACCTGGTTGGCGGGAGGGGGTGCATCTCCACCCACCCCCCCCCTCCCCCGTCCCCCCTCCTGGATCCATAAATTATCAGGGCGCATGCTAAAATAAATAGGTATTTGAAACGTACACATCAGTCATAAACAATACTGCGATTGTCTCGTTAGTGACTAAAATACACATTAAGTGTGTCCTGGACTTCAGCAAAACTTTGACAAAGTGGCGTTAAGATCTAAAATATATTAGCTTAGGGTAACTCAGCCCTACATCGTTCTTTGTAATCTACCATAAATGTGTGTTCAACAAAGAAATAAATATATACATTATATATATACAACTAACAACAAACTAAAGTCAAGACAAGTGAAGCTCAATAAAATGTATGTTCGGTAAATTTGAGATTTGTAGAAATTACAAAAATAGTTGTAAGTGTTACCGATTCACTGATCGGCATACTTATTTACGAGTAACGCATTTCCACAAAATACCTTTATCTCAAATTCTTTAATGAGAATTCATTAAGATATCAGACAGTCTTCTTTCAGGTCACTTCATCGAATTATACAGAATACTTTGCAGAAGAAGACTAATATAGATATCACAAGGGGCGTCAGGGGTCGTGGGATACAGTCGCGGATTTGTAGCAACTCAAGTCCCATCTGCTAGCAATATGCCTGTGGATAAAAGGCGAGGATAAACAAAATCATTCGACGGTGACTCTCGACGGTCGGTCTCTCGCCGCACGGATTCGAATCCTTGTAAGGGCAAAAGACGTACAGGTCTTCCAGTTTGTCTGCGGTGCGCCACATATTGTGTGGGTGTTCTCCATCGAAATAGCAGGAAGTCGTTAAAGATTATGAACTCCCTGTTTGCATATAGAAAATTGTCAAAAAAGTTCGTGACAGCAATTGTTTCCCTCGTGTAGAGTACGTAAATAAAACATAATATCCTTCTGTAAAAAGCTGTTTATGCCTCATATTACGCCTTTGTGGACTCACAAGCCCCAACTAATTCTAAAGAGACAAAGTGTGGGCACCTTAATAACAATAAGAGTATCATGGTCGGAGAAAGGGTCATCATTAGACAGAAATCTTTAGATAAAGATGTTTACACTATTTATAATCTTGAAATGAAGACTGTCCTGTCTAAATTTCAGACATTACTCAGAATATGGCAATATTATAAACTACCCCGAAAGTACAAGAGAAATAAACGTGGGGCCACTTTTACTATTTTAAGTTTCCTTTTTTATTTAAAACTAAACAGATGCAGAATTATTTATGGTAACATAAGGTGAACAGTAAAATGCATCAATAATCTTTAGTTAAATGGATAAAATGGTTTGTTGTGACAGCAGTGATATGTTTAAATTGATAAAATAACCATTTACATGCCATAAAAGCACAGTTTTATAACACTAGTTTCATATAATAGAATCAAACACGCAGACACACACACACACACACACACACACACACAAACACAAAACAATTATCACGCAACAACTAAGAGTAGCGTGTGCGTGCGTGCTTGCGTGTGTGTTTTATTAGTTCATTAACATTTCGTAGTTCTTGATATTTTAAACTTTCAGTATAAAAATTTTTAAAATGAAAAAGCATGTTTATACATTAATCATGTCCTACTATATCATTTGTTTTCAAAATCATGAAATTAGATTTTTCTTTCCGCTTGCAAAGAATGGACATTGTGGTTAAATGCTAATATGAAGGAGTGCGCTTACGACTTGACTTAATGTTTTATAAAGGCTTTGCTCATTCTACGATCTCAAGTGTTATACAATGGAGCCTTTTTAAATGTGTCCTATTATGTTATTGATGCATTTTCTCTCCGCATGTAACTATATCATTTAGTATTTTATGCCATGCAGCGGAAATCAGGATGGTCCTTTCATCGGCATTATAAATAGTCTATATGCGCGTTAAATGAATACATGTTTTTTGTGTCTGGTACGAGTCACTTTTAATCCAGAAACTTTTCTTAATTGCGTTTATTGTATGTTGTTATTTTTTATTTTTTGTGTAAAAAATGTTGTTAAAATAATTATTTATGTGGTATTAAAATCAAAGCGCCTAGAAGCACTGTTTGTGCGGTGTAACTTTGACCCGGTAGGCGATTACTTTGGTCAAGCAATGGTCAATATTATTTCGTGGTAAATCAAATTTACATGTATAACGCATTGGACAACAGGCTGATTTTCAGCTGTAAATAAACAGCTCTTCTAAAATATAGATTATACTTTGGGATAAAAGTTACATCAGAGTCACTAACATCCGATAATAGAAGCAGTTTAAGTAAATATACATTTTTTTCTATAAGATTTTTCATTTTAACTTAAGTTAGGTTTAAAATAAATGCTCATACATGCTACTGGATTCGACCAAAATAAACTGAGTTTGAAATTCCCTCCTACCTCTTACATCCCTGTGATATGAATCTAAAAAATCCAGAGATCGCCTTTCCTCTCCGAACGAGCGCGATAGCTTTATACTGAGATGATGAGACGATACCAATGACTTATGTCAGTGGCGCCGCTATTGAGAGCGGTGCCTCTTAAGGAATGTATTTTATGGGGACGATAGTGTAGCAGTCAATAACAAGATGTCAGACATGTTCCGTGAGAAACTTTTCATAGAAAAGAAGTGTTCCCTGTTTAACAGGTTAGCTTGCAACAATAAAGTGTAGCTTGCAATTATAAAAGGTAGCATTAAAACGCAGCCGTTTGGTGAAGTTTTGTTTAACAAAAGAAACTGAGTATATTGATGTTAGAAATGCAGCTTGTGAATACAGATGTAGCAAAGAACAAGAAAACAAAGGTAGCAAAAATACTCCACTTTCCATCAGTTATGGTTCGTTACTGTCAAATGTTTATGTAATTAATCATCAATGTAAGTGAGTGTTTTGTTCCCAGGATAGTCATCTTCTTATTACAAGCGCATGCTCTCTACAACGCCTTGGATATCTCACATACTGGCTCTTTCTTGTTATATAACCTTGTTCACAGAAGCAGAAGGCAGTGATCCCCGCGTGAGATATCACAAATATCTCTACTGAGTAGATTATACAGTCAGCGCAACACTTATTCTAATAGCGGTTTGCTCCCCTTTCCTCTAGTCAGTGAGTGCCAATCGTATGTGGCATTGTTTATTAGTAAACTTGCTTTTGATGTATATCTAAATTGCACAATATAATGAAATTACAGTTTTAAAAGATAACAATATTAACAATATTAATGTTAGCATTTCAAGCATGCTTGGACATAGTTAGCGGGTCTGGTCTCCATACATATACATATTTGTTCTGTATTCGCACTGCTTCTCCCAAGGCATGAATAACTGATCGCGAGAAGTCAAGGTCATGCGGTGTTAGTCGATACCGCCTCGAAACGAAAATACAATTGTTGTGATTTTCTTATTTAATATAAGATGATGCATCACATATTTTTCACCGAGTGACAAAGATACAAGTACCAGTTTACAATACCTAAAATAGTAGTCGTCTCTACGGCTATAAAATTACGAAAGAAATAACAATTCCATGTGCATTGGTGAATGTGTTAGTTGTCGCATCACGATTCGAGACATTCTGAACTCATAAAAATACACCCGAAAATTTTGTCAAGAAACTCGTTCGTTATGTCATCTAGAGGACAGCTTGCTCTAGTATCAGTTAAATTATGACTTATCACTTTTCTGTCTGAATGTTGCTTTGCAATCATGTATCCTGCTCCATGTTTGATTTGTATTCGCCCCGAAAAAAACGCAGGCAATAAACGCAGTAAGGGAACACTATGAGATCGACAACGATAAGTCCTTTTATCCCAAAACAATGAATTTATTTAACGAATTTTCCATGTTCGTGGACTACCTGGCCAAATTTTACCAGCTATGACCGGTTGGGAACGGTCATTTATGGTATAATTTGACCAGGTAGTCCACGAACTTGCAAATCGACCTATTGGGGTGCTTAAACCCGGTTTGTGGAGCGCTCCAACCTCTCACTTCCAGATGGTTTTTCTATCAAACAAACAGTGTAAATAAAATATGCCATTAAAGGGAGACAACTAACAGTATGCACCTGCAGCGGGACTTAAAACTGGTAAAATGAACTTATATGCAGACAAAATAACTAGTAATATAATAAACTACTAACCTATGTACAATATGTACACTTGATTAAAGCCTCGGCAACCTTAAAGTTCCAAATGAGAGAGTGGTTAGAAATAAAACAGCCAAAGCAATAACGTATAATAAGATCAATTTAATGACGTCGTATGACAAAAATGCCACGATGTCATATTTCAGATTTGTCATAATGAAACTTAAAAACACGAAGGAAACCATCGAATTTAAGATAACAACCCAAACCAACAAAACAAAATGGAGTATTGCGAAGACCACAATATATTCCATATTGAGATGGTTAAGGTTTTTATTACAAGGTACCACATGTTTAGTTTTTGATACTATGTAATACATTTGACGACAACGCGAAAAAGGCAACTGCAGCTTTTCATCTCCGAAGTGGTATAAAAATGACAACTTTTGTTTGCACAGTTACTATAATGTATTGAGTCGGAATCGTAAATTCAGATCCTCGTATTAGATTCATGTACAATATTAAACAAACCGCTTCCTGAATGTTGTGGCAAAAACTACGTCTTTGCGATCCTTCCGACTACGCTATGGATGACTGATTATATAATCGTTTGTCTTTGAGAAGCGCGATAAGTGGATGAGATAAAAAAAAACATAGATCGTGGCGGGATCTACAAGAAATAACAAACCGCCATGGTTTTCGGCATAGGTGCTAGATCCTCGAAAACAATCAAAAGAACCCATGTAATGGGTGTCGTTAAGTCGAAATGTTGAGTAAACTCGGGTCATCTTTTATTCCAAGCTGGCTAGAATTGTACTTGAATATGTGTTTCAGCTGCATTTTCCACAAACCAATACCCGCCTCAGCCAGAAACCGGTGCTACAATCTCGAAAGGCATCAATAAGAACGAAAATGTACAGTGTCGTTTAGCCAGAAAGCAGGACAATCTCAGGTCTTGGTGGGGAGAGGGAAAAAGCGTGTCTTTAAGACCTAAAACCCACCAATGCCTGGTCGTTTTGCCCTAGCTGGCAGAAACTTTACCCGGAAGAGTATCGATGAAAACCTTTTTCAATTAGGACTTCTAGACATGACGCTAGAAGAGTAAAGGGTGTCGTCAAAACCAAAAGTCGAGTTAACTTGGGTCATTTTTAAGTTCCAGCTGGCTAGAATGTTGCTGGAAAGTGTGTTCCAACTTCATTTTCCTAAAACCAAAACCCGTTTCAGTAAGAAACCTGTGTTACAGTCTCCAAAAGCATCAAGAACGAAAATGTATAGAGTGTCGTTTAGCCAGAAAGCTAGACAAACTCAGGTCTTAAGAGGAAATGAGAAAAAATGTGTCTTTAAGACCTAAAACCGAGCAAATTCCTATCTTCTTTGTTATAAGCTGGCAAGAAACTTGCCCGGAAGAGTGTCCATTAAAACAGTTTTCCGTTTGGAATTCCAGACCCGGTGATAGAGGCTTCAAAATGGTCAATATGACTCCCTTTCGTGGTACGCGGTATCGTCATTTAAACAAAGGGTCTAAAGGCCTGAATGCTGCTTTATTGATATGGATACACTGTTTAACTTTTGGCAAATATTTTCTGTTGATCGTGCAAAGATTCATTCCGTAGCCATATATTGAGAATACATCTGACCACCATAATTTAGTTAAGTGTCGAAAGACATTTCACGTTATCTTTGCGATAATTTGTCAACAGCTCAGAACGTATCACCACGGAGGAGTGATTATGCTTCCAAGGTGGTAACTGTCGGGTTTGTTCTCTTCGTTAGTCATCACAAAAAATGTTCTTACTTTTCACTTGGTTTGCATGTAAAATACCTTTGTCTTGTGCCTTTTCAAATTTTGATATATGTTGCAATGCTCGTTACGTATATTTTCTTTTGACAATAAAATTTAAATATCTATGAAAATTTTGATAGGACCTTTTCTTATTTACCTATTCATAGAACCTTTTCATATATTCTTATTGATCTTGAGTCAATCCCGGGTTTTTCCTCGCGAAGCTGTCCATCTTCATTTAGATTCTTTTATGCATCGTTAACTGCGAAGTAAACACCGAAAATACGAAATTTCTGGGGGGTTTTGTGTCGCGTTTTTAAGATATTTCATATAGCTTTAGCTGATATAAGGCAGCTCAGGAGTATCTTATATATGCGATTTAATGCGAATGCCACAAGACTCAATAAAAAAAAAGCAGTTTAGTCTTTAAATATTTTCACTGAGTTTTATTTTATATATAAATGCCTTGCAAGTTATTTTTATGCACTACATGTTGCTGCAGAAATTCTGCAATTTCTTGATAATGTAACACGCTCATATGCAATACTGTAACATTTATCAATACGTAACATATTGATGGATGTACGGATGAAGCTATCCGGAATTGAGGTGTAATTGTCAACACGCTTACTTTTTATTCTAGCCTGTCATTGCCCTTCTTAAAGACAAAAAAAATATGTAATCGGTCTTCCATTACATGCAAAACCAATGTAATCAACGCGTCATAGAGCATTTGAAAAAAAATCCAAAAGACGTGGTTTTTGTGACAACATTCAATATTGTTAACATATCTAAATTGGAGATCTGAAATTACGATTTGGACAAAAGAAGAGTTGCTCAAACGTGCTCCAGGACCCTGCTGCTTTAAACCTTAGTAAGATATTACTTAGAATGCCGTCCTTTTAAGTTGCCATAATCAAGTACAGCCTTGATGCTATTTCCATCTGGTATGATGATTTTATCAGTGATGTTATGTACCAATGATTGGCTTAAGATTTGCCTTGCCTCGTTCAATATAATTTCATTTCTTGTGTGTATATGTCGAGTGTTAAAAAAAAAACGTCATATTTATAATGTCCAAGGACGCAACTCAATAAACTTTAGGAAATGTGCCAACAAAAGTTGTTATACCGCTTATGATATTAGAAGCTGTTGTAACATTTTTCGAGTTGTCGTTAAGAGTATTAACATCAAAAAAATTATATGAGAATTTTAATCAGCGAAACACGCAGTACCTTCATAACTATATGAGTATAATTTCGGCGGGTGTTACATAAACCTGTAACGTCCTTGCGTAAATCAGTTGTTTCGGAAAAGACGTTCCGTTACAGCGTTTATCGCATGCGTTTATTCTGGACGAATAAAAACAAACGAAAGCGATATTTATTTCGCAATGCGTTTCATTGGCTCATCAGGAGCCATTATTACAGGCAACCTTTGGACAGACAATAGGTGAAAAAATTATAACTTATACCAGAGCAATCTATACTGTAACAGAGATAACCAAACAAGAGAGTTTACTGGCTTATTGTTTTATTTTAGTTGAATATGCAGAATATTAAATAATTAACAAATATTATCTAAACTTGTGAATGCAAGGATGCCATCAGAAATTAAATTGAATGTACACATTTAATAATTTAATATCAAATATTAATAATTTAATAATAGGCATATAATAATATAATATCAAATGTATAAACATATTACTGTAGTTACTCCACAAAACAAACTTGGCTTAATACAATAGCGTAACGTGTTTTGGGAGCGAATGGCCAGCGTCCTGAAAGCGACTCGCGACCTATAGAGCTTCTGTGCCCTTCAGTCCGATAGATACAAGTTTATGCAGCTGCACTGTTGAAAAACATGTTCTTCTCACCTACATATTGGATGTTGCAATTCATGTGAGCAGACAAAGAGAGCTTTCCTTAATTTGCAATTTCAGTTGCTTCAAGTGATGTGATTGTTGGAGAAATTGCTGCTCGCCATAACATACTACATAACATACAAGTAACATGCAGAAAAATAAAGAAAATGTTTCAACAACATAATAGGGCACAGTGAACAAGCTCAATTTTGAAACACGTGTGATCGTAAATTGAACAAATACTTTATGAAACTAAAAATGTTAAGTCAAGTCGTAGGTGCACTCTTTTCATATAGCATTAAACGACCATTTCCAGTCATAGCAAGCAAAATGAAAAAATATACAATTTCATGTTTTAAAAAAGTGTACAGTGAAGGACATGACTAATGTATAAACAATTTGCTTTTTCATGTAAAAATACTTATATTGAAAGTTTAAAAAAAAAATATTGTATTAATAACAGAGCAAACATTAAACATTAAAACAATATACATTTACTCTTCTTAATATATTCTATTTAGAAAGCATAATAACAATTAAAACATGCCAATATTCATTGTTATATATACAAAGCGTCTACGTTCAATATTTTTACAACATCAACTACTCCAGGATATAGCTGTGTACAATCTTAAATTTATAAACTCAAGATTGAAACTAAATTAGTCGTACAGTTTATTAATGGCATTTCACAATTCGAATATATAGTAAGTGTCCTTAGAGTATTTTAACGCTATTTTTTTTAAAAGTCGATCAAATTCTTAGTGAATTGATCATAATATTGTTTTGTAGATTTAATATAAGCGTGTGAAATTAAAATAATGCTTACTTAACACAACAAAAATAATAAAATTATTCCCATATAGTAATGTCAGTTCAAATATAGCCGCATTGGCAATGTTAAGCTTAACGCAAACACAAATGTTCAGGTTAATGAAAATCCAAAAATGAGAAGAATGCCGAAAGACAAATAATTAGGTTGTCTCTATGATGTCACTACTTTCGTGATAACGTATAGAAAATATCAGCGCATGGATATTTTGTTTTCAAATAGATCGTTTTTCTCTTAATGGCTTGCATTTGAGAAACTCGTCAGGAAGTGCGAGGTTAGAGCTCTGTAAAACCGGGTTAAGCACCCCAGTCCGTCCATATTGCCAACTGACCGTTCCAAGGCGGTAACTGTCGGGTTTGCTCTTTTCGTTAAATGACTCATCACAAATTTGTTCTTACTTTTCACTTGGCTTACATGTGAAATACCTTTGTTTTGTGCCTTTTCGGAGTTTGGTATATGTTGCAATGCTCATAGGACTTTGTCATATATTCTTAATCAAAATTACGAATACACAGATTTTTTGCAAACTCAATTTAAAAAATGACATAAACATTACAAACATGCAGTCTAAACTTCATGTACAGGCTGTAGAAAAAAAACACATATAAATGACTAGGGTTATCAAGTAAAATGTTTTAGCACTGTGTTATTGTCATAAGTGTTTGACAAATAAGAGGATGACAGTTGTCATCCGGTTAATAGCTGATATTCTCCAGGAACAAGAACATAAATGCGAGGACAACAATGATCATTGTATAGATAAGCTTCCGATATAGATTTAGAACAAGAATGACAACTAGTCGCTTTTTAATCTTTACATTACAAAGCGGGCGCATGTTGCAAAAGTAGTTTATATTTGGAGTATACAAAAGCAATATGGTGCTATCGTGCATGCTGTTCCATTGCGTTTTTTTTTCCAAAAATAATTGTATATCCTGTTCTGTTCCATTTTGTTGTGTAAAACACTTGATTGTGTAAACATGTATATATTGATGTATGTACAATCATTAAGATTTCTGTTATGTTATTGTGTAAACATGTATATATTGATGTATGTACAATCCTTAAGATTTCTGTTATGTTATTGTGTAAACATGTATATATTGATGTATGTACAATCCTTAAGATTTCTGTTATGTTTTTGTGTAAACATGTATATATTGATGTATGTACAATCCTTAAGATTTCTGTTATGTTATTGTGTAAACATGTATATATTGATGTATGTACAATCCTTAAGATTTCTGTTATGTTATTGTGTAAACATGTATATATTGATGTATGTACAATCCTTAAGAATTCTGTTATGTTAAGTTTTGTTCTGTTTGGCTTCCTCGAAATACAGAAAAGTTGTAATTTTGAACTATGTTAAGGATACAAAAGGGTCATTTTTCATATTTTATCGGACTATTTTAGTCAAAATGTTTGTGTTGAAATCAGGCTTAAAGAAACTCTGAGAAAGAACTACTATAACGAATTTATCTACACGGAAGCACTGTTTCCAACGGCGGTGGAGTCCAAGTCCAATGTCTTTGAAGAGTTCTTCTTAGAAAGTTGGATAGATTGCATAGGCATAGATTCACTTGGCTGTCCATATTGGATATTGACGGAATGTTTTCCGGAAGTGTAAGTTCGCCTTGTATCTGTTGTTATTAATGTTAATCTGCTCGAAATACGCCGATATCCACTAACACATGTCGACATGAGCAGCGACCGGAATCGCTTATTGAGACTGGTGTAGATCCAGAAGTTTGAGTGGAAAGAAATGACCATAAGAACTTCATATATAGCGTGAATCATTCTGTTCGTTTTTAGGTCCATATGTGTGTTTGTGTGGCCAGAAATGACGAGGTAAAACAGAAATACCCCGTACGGTACCTCTGGAATGATGAAGAATATCATTACTACCAAGACAATGATTGAAACGCGCCGATTGTCATCGCTACGCTGCTGTGAGACTTTGCCTTGAACAGCTTTGTTACCACACACAAGGCTTACTACGAAGATAACTGTTACAATAACCAAGACGAAACATGGAAGCAGTTGTTTCAGAAGCAGCGATATCCACAAATAAGCACACCCTGCGGAACATTCTTTCTCGAGACGCCACTCACATACACCATGGTCTGAGTGCTTCTGGTTGAACACATGGTAAATATGAAGAATCGGGGATAGAATGACAATACCGGCACATGCAATGGCAGTGTTCCTAACTGTAAAAACATTTTGAGATGAAAATGGAAGTTTTATGTAGCAGCATCTTTGAATGCTGAGATAGAGAGTAAGCCAAATGGACATTGTATGGAAACTCTGTGACAGAAAGAATTTGGATATCATGAACCATTCGCAGAGGCTGGGCGTCAGAATGAAAACAGAATGAGGTTCAACCCAATATGTGAGTATTATCATAATAACCATAGTCAGTATTGTTATTATTGACTGTGCTATTTTCATAAGCGTCTTTAAAGGATGAGTCGGTGTCTTCTACAGAGTGTCCAGTTTCATTTCGATCAATGGTAGACGGTAAATCCGAATTATCAGCAGCAGACTCGAAGTTGTAATACGCCATTATATATGTAGGTAGAGTTACTAGGCCAGTGAGAGAGTCCGTGATTGCAATAGCCACCAATGCAGTGTTTGTTGGATTCCGCATTTTCTTCTGCACTAGTATCATGATTATGAGGATGTTGGCCAGAAAGGTTATGATCACAAGAACCGGCCAAGAGTACAAATACAACGGCTGTTCAAAATGAAACCCAGTGTAGAGAGATTCTTGGCCGTATTCCATTTTGATTATTCTGAAACAAAGAAAGCATAGTTAGTTGTATCACACCTAACTTGTATTAAAATTGGAACAAAAATTAAAACATAATACTGTAATGTTGAAATCATTAGATGATATTTATAAATGAAATTTAGGAATTGTGTAATCCACTTGTGTTAAAAACTGGGATGATTTCAACGATTATTAATACACAATATATAAGGATTGAGACACATCAACCTTTGACTGGGGTGTAGCTTATATAACGGATTTCGGAAAATATTATGTTGTGCTGCACTTTCTCTGTATTTTCTAATTGTATCTGTCTAAGGAAGCAACTTTAAAAAATGAAAACAAATGTAAACATGATTAGATGCATAAATAAATTATGAATAATGCACACAACAATGACAATTAAAAGATTACAAGTAATTGAATTATTTTACAGTAATTTTTAAGTATAAGTAAAAAGATTGAAACATACCTGAGTAAATATATATCCAAGTATGTGATTTAGAAAAACCAGATTTTTTTCAGTGTTCTGGCCCAAGCTAGTGTCAGTGCTGTGTTGTTGTACGAAGCCAACGTATGTACTGTCACTGAGGAAAGGCCACGGCTGTTTAAACACGACAGAACGATTGTTGCAATATGCACCACTCCAAGTACTACATCACAATTTCCTTAAATGTGACAACATGTTTTCATCTTTGTCCTATCTGTTCGATTAATCAGTTATTTAGTAAATAACTTGTCAAGTACGTCTTATTGTTAAGAACGATTTATATTTTGTGCATAAGTTGGTTTTAGAAATAGGGTATTATGACATCTCTCACATACGTAGCTTGTTCGGTCTCAAATAGATGTACTATCAAATTTAAAACGTGATATGTCATATAAAAAATCATATTATTGTGTCTTTCCAAAATTTTGCGGCACTTGGATTTATATATCTTGTTATAACCGAATATTTATATATCTTGTTATAACCTAACATTTTAATAAGTGTCAGATACCCATAGTTCAAGTCAGATAAAAGAAATGTACACTTCAGACGGTCTTACTGGTTTCTCAAATATAGGATCAAAGCGCTGAAAAGCGCTGTTTAAAGTTGTAGGTTTAACCCAGCAACTAAATTTGTTAGAAGAATGATCAAAATTGTTCCGTGGTAATGCAAGTGTACATCTCATTGGAAAGCACGTATTCAGATGCCAAAAGATGTAAGAACACATATTTTCAAAATATAGATTATACATTGGGGTAAAAACCACAGTCACTGACATCCGATAATTGAAACTATTTAATTAAACATACACTACTGTCTGATTAATTGCATTTCAACTTAAATTATGTCCTAAAATACTCATAAATGCTACCTAAACTACACTGATTTTAAAATTGAATGTGGTACTTGTTTATATTTATCAGTTGCATTTATCAATATATTTCCATCGTTCTGAATGGGGGGATTTATGCATAACAAATACTTAAGTTAAGGTAAAGACGATTTAACACCACCTTTTTTTGTAAGACAGTATATTGCGGGAAACATCGGCCTAAATGTTTATTCTTTTCCAATCTGTATGTATAAGCACGATTGTGACCTCGGCAAAAAAGATGTCGACGTCAGAGCGGACTACCTGTGTTATGATATAACGTTATCTCAAAGAATAGGATGTCATGTGGTTGTCTTAGTTTAAACATTATCTATCTCTGCAGTGTGGCTCGGATGGGAAATACCTGTTTGCAATGACATGTAAGGATTTATGCTTCACTGTTCACACATATCTAGAACATTAATGAAAAGCATTTTGCAGGACCTTTTCAGGTAACAAGGACTTATTTTGTTATTTTAGAAAACAATCTTTGGTCCAAACTCTCGGATACCACCTTTAATTCCCAGTGATTTATTTCGTCAATAATACACCCTTGTGATCTGAATTTAAACAATCTGTGTGTACCATCTTTTTTCTGATTACGTAAGGCAACTTAAGACTGAGATGCTGAGATAAAAACGTATGACTTAGTCGTACCCTGCGTAATAGCGAATCGCATAAGCAGAGAGGCCCCGCCTGGGACATCACATATATTTCGGCCTACTAGATGTAAAATCATAGGAATAATCGTTCTATTAATAGCTCTCTTTCCGTTTTTGTCTCTTTCCTCTAGTCACTGCGTGATATTCGTGCGTGGCTTCTTTCATTCATAAATATGCATTTTAATGTTTATCTGCATTATACAATATAACCATTTGAAAAGTTATTTTTGAAGCATGACTAGACACAATTGACGAGTATAGTGTCCTTCGACATTCGTATTTGTTTCTATGCACAAACTATTTTTTCTAGGCTTCATGACTGACCGCGATTTGTTGAGGCCATGCGGGGTCATCCTTCTTGCTTTCGAAATTTAGCGTTATCATAACACCGGACAAGCCACATCGTACAAACACCATGCCAAAATGTATTTAGAAGTTATGTGGTTTAAATATAAGCAGCTTTTGTTATTTTATGCATAAATAAAATATATGTCAGCGTGTTTCAACTTATTAGTTTTTATACATCATGACGATCTGTCTGACTGGACACTTTAAAAGATTTATTACGTACGTGGTAAAAAAATCCGACAGTTCCAGACGCATGGAAGCTCCTTGCTTGATCTACCTCTGTCTTTCAACTACGTATAATATTTTTGTGCTAACCTCTGTGATAATACAATTTTAGAAATGTTTCCTATGTCACGCGATGTCATATTCGAAGGGCTACCATGGCAATAAAAGTTTTGCAAATTCTTTCCTTTGTTAACGTTGATATGTTGTGCCTGTTTACGTGGCCAGCTTATGTATTTCATGAATTTCGGTTGCCTTAAGTACAAGCATTTTTTAAATGTTATGTATGCTTACATTGTATTTTGAAAAAAATCTATCTATTTGGACATACGTGTTGCTTGGCATTTTATACAGAGTTAACAAAAAAGGTGTTAAGAGTTTTGTTGTACTCAAACGGTTTATAATTTTACACAGATTTAGGAAGTTGTAAATAATTGCATGTTGCCAATTTGACAGTACGTATGTGTATTTTTGCTGGTTAATAGCACATGTCAAAATTCGGCACTGGTCAACAATTTTATGTTATCATATTGCAGAAATACAAGTATGAAACGTATTACAACATTAAATATTAGCAGCAATATGAAAACAACAGCAACAATTTGCACAGAACTACGACAACTTACCGGTGTTAGGGAAATGTGACTATGCCAGCTGTTCACAACAAGCTATCTACAGTAAAGGCAACTCAATTCACAAAATTGAAATACTGTTGGTGGGACGATAAACCAAACAAACAAACAAACAATACTATTAATTTTAAGGGTCGAACTAATGTTGTTTATGGCTACTATAATGGTTATGCTTGTTGTTTATTCAAAAGTCCATAACATGTGTTCAAGCATTCACTCACTGATCCAATATATGTCATATACTACTTAAGTGCCTATTGCTAGCATCTTTTTATTGAAGTGTCAATGGCGTAACAAATTTTAACATGTGCTGCCACATGTTAGTTTTTCTTTGCACACGGGATTGCCGTTGCAAAGGTTTCGCTGGTTCTACTTTCACTCTTTAATTTGTTTCGAAGTGTTCTATTCAAACGGGTGATGGTTTTAAATAACCCAATTAGTTGATGCACAATTACGTCGCCAGGTTTCTGGGACTTCCCATGTAAACCAACTTGGAACTATGCGAATGCATTGTGAAAGGAAGTAACAGTAATACAATAGGTAAATAAGAAAATGTCCTATCAAAATTTTCACAGATATTTAAATTTTAATCTACCTCTAGACAAAGGCAAACAGGGTAAATAAAATGTGACAAAAACACAGAGACGAGACATAGCACACAAAAAGAAAAACCATCAGTTACCGCCTTGGAACGGTCAGTCGACAAAAAGACCGACTTGTGCGCTTAAACCTGGTTTGTGGAGAGCTCCAACCTCGCATTTTCTGAAGGTTTTTCTATCAAACAAACAGTGTAAATAAAAGTTTCCCGTCAAAGTGAAACAACTAACAGTAAGCACCTGCATCGGCAGTTAAAACAGATACAATGAACTTATATACATAAATAATATCTAGTAATAAAATAAACTATCAACATATGTACAGTATGCACAGTAGATAAAATCCTTGGCAACGTAAAGTTTATCTGAATAATCTTTTCACATTACCCTTGGCATAACAGGTTCGTGTGATGTTTAACTTAAACCAACTTGCGGTCAAACTTGTATTAAGCAGCCACCCAACGGACTGCCTAAAACTGGCTTAGACAAGTTGGCTGCATAATACAAAATAATATGTAATTGATCGTTTACCTATTACTGTGGTTATGCATTTAATAGTAGATCTACATATTTTAAGTGCATGTAATTTTAATAGATATTTTATATTGCAACACAACTGCCTTTTGCCTGTTTATATATGATTCATAATATCAAAATTTCTCACTAAATCAAAGAAAATATTGTTCGATTATTAGTGGTCACTTCCAGTACAAAGCATGCCATTTTAAATTGATCCTATCAAATTTATACTGAGTGTATATAAAAAAGGGAACAATACTAAGCACCGTTTAAACCCTAAAGTCGCAGCTCTTAAAGTAAGTACTAGATACATTCTGAAAACAATACAATATAATCTCTTGTATATAGAAAAGTGTGACGCTTGACTCAAATTACATTTACTGTTTTGGGCGATTATTCATAAAAGGTTTTATGATTATTTCATTTAATATGTACATATGCTGGTATTTTGGAAATCTTTTAAAAATATCCACGAAGCTGACTATCACGGGAAAGCCTCATTTTTAGCAAATATCCTTTACAATACAATGCAAAAATCGTCCGTTAGTTCTATATATAAGTCTATCAGATTGAACACGTTTTATGCCGCTAAAAATCCAATAGCAAATTACACACCACTTGCATACGTTTCAGTGTAAGCGACGTCATTTTGGCCAATGTTTATCTTATAACCAAGTTTCAGTGAGGACCCGTTACTATGGTAGGCGTGGCTATAACACTCTGATGAAGGGCCAACAGTGCCCTGGTACTAGAAGAAAGGGTTGGAACGGGGAGTGAATTGTTACTAGAACGAGTTTTCCACTGACTATGAAATATCTACTAAAGATATTTGTACTACGAAATGAATGAAAGAGGTCACATCAGCATCTCAGCATCACAGTCTGAAGTTAGCGCATGGGTTCGGAAAAGACGCACTCAGGATTTTTAGATTTTTATCACGTTGGTGAAATGTTGACGAAATAAATAATGTGGAGTTGATTTTAATCTTATGTATGTTTGTTGCATTGATGAGTATTTATTTAACACCTTATTTACGTTAAAATACAATCATATAGAAAGTATAGAAAGTTTAATAAAATTGCTTCTGTTCACGGTTATAAGTGACTATGTTGTGACTTTTGCCACAATGTATAATCTATATTTTCAGAAGATATGTTTTCTCTGCAGATAAGCAATGTTTAAAAAAAAAAAAACTTTTCAATGCGTTGTACATGTTATTCACTGCGGACTAATTTTGACCATTATTTGTACATCTTTGACCGCTCTTTGATTTCTTTCAGCAACTGAGCATCATATTCAAGGTTCTTATGACGCCTTTTCAATCTTTTGACAGTTCAGTGTCTTCTTATTCCGAAGTTTTAAATTACAAACTTTAATATGTCACCTTTATCAATTTCCAACCCTTTGTACACAATTTAACTTTCTTCATGACTTACTGCGCTTTTTATGTCTTAATTTAAGTTATCTTATACCATCCCTACTATAAATCTTTCTATAATAAACTTTGTACAGTCATGTTCAATTTTAAAACGTAAATTTGAGTTCAGAACGTCCACTTGCTTTTGGGGAAACCCAACTGGTCGATTAAACTTGTAACCATTACTTGTAGACACTTTGATCAAAATGAAAAAAGCACTGTATCTGCCTACTTCATGTTAGTTATATCTAGTAAATCTAATGCTGGCACAAAGAAGCTGCCAATGTGCATCATTTCTAAGCATAATTGTAGTTAATTATTGTTCATGCCAACGGAGCCACTTGTTGACGATCTATCGCAATGTCACATCGACTGCTCAATTTCATTTGTTCTTTACCACATTAACAGTCTATACCATATATTTAAAGAGAATGTGAGACAAAGCGTATGAACTGCTATATAAGCATACCTCTCAGTCAGATGAAGCATACCACCTATGCTTTATAACCTAACAAGACAAAAAAAAAGGTTTTTCATCGAATACAAAAACCCAGAGCAAATAATGTTAATATAACATTTTAAATATGATGTTTCCAAACAAGAAAATACTACCTATACTATGACGTTTGTGTTATCGATAACGCCGCTGCTGTTGACCGTTCTTGTTGACTTTTTTCGTTTGTAACTGGCGTCTGTATTCATACGCTTATTTCGTAATTTATGTAAATACAAAGTGCTCACTGTATCAATTGGTATTAAAACGTAAATATGCTCTTTATATGAATAACTTATGGTATAAAGTTAAAAATACGTGATACAATGACATAAAGATGAATCAAGTAATAAACCATATTTAAAGACCGAATCAAAATGATGCTCGTGTGGACTTCAGCTGACCTCCGAGTGACACAAAAAAACACCACCTTTTTTCTTTGCAACCGCTGTGTATCTACGTGGCTGGGCTGCAACCAGAGCGCCTAGGCTAATTCACGATTGTCCCTAAGACGGAATTACCAGAAGAGTCCCTAATGGCTGGGATGGTGTACCAAGCAGATGGTATTCCTAGGCGACTGGACTCTGGGATGAAGCTTTGTTACTTAAAATAGATTCTTTCCCTAAACCAATCAAGGGCAAGTATACTTCCGCAAGCAGTTTCATTCATGTTATCAAAGGCTTCATTCAATGTTTAAGAGATACCTTTTTAAACTTATTTCCCGGAAAACTGCAGAATGCAAAGCAAGGCGGTAACTGTCCGGTTTGCTCTTTTCGTTAAATGACTCATCACAAATTTGTTCTTGCTTTTCACTTGGCTTGCATGTGAAAAACCTTTATTCTGTGCCTTTTCGGAGTTTGGTATATGTTGCAATGCTCATAGGACTTTTCATATATTCGTATTGCCTGCAGAAAAAAATTGATCGTTCAATATGTGATTTTATTTTTGCGCGTAGGGATTTGAGTTGTTTCTTTCTTGTTATGGACGCTTACGACTGGGATTTTGTAGCTATGACTATGTGTTCAATGCTAGGGCACTGAGCACAAAAATTGACATTATAAACGCTGTCTATATGATATGAACTAACACAATGCACGTGTGTAAAGGTCCTGGTTATAAATATGAAGGATATTATTTGAAACCGCGCTGACGTTGTAGTACCGATTCGTGTGTTGTGGACCTAATTTGAGCTGAAAGTATGCTTTTAACTGTAACGTACGTTGTAGATATCCAAAGCATTGTTTAGCGTAAGCCAGTTAGATTATTTTATTTCGTTATTTCTAAGTGGAATTCTTACTTTCTTCAAATGTGTTTGAGCTACTTAACGATGTAGGAAGACCGATGTACGTACCGGGATACTATTACCTTCGAGGTTCTTTTCAGAAACGTTTACGGAAAGGGCCGACTATAATGTCAATGGTACACACCGGGATTCTCAGAACGTGCTTTGGACTTCCTAAGTTCCTAAAGCTGGTGCTTTTAAAGACAGTTTGGGGATTTTTCAGAAATAATAACCAATAAGGTATATTTTGAACAATGCTTAAAATATCCACATCATAGAGTTAAACGCAAGTTTTTATCTTAAATCAGGGCTACACACATGAATCGGTATTATGTCGGCCTATGCAATAAAAACTAGACGTACATTTTAAATACCTGTTGCAGTATTTAACATAGTTTGTGATTCTTGTACATAAGATTTCGAGAATAATATACAATATGAGTCTCTCACTCTATCTTTCTTTCGTTCTTTTCGTTCTTTCTATCTTTCTTTCTTTCTCCCTATCTCTCACTCTTTCTAATTGCAAGGTTTTTTTCACATTGTATGTATGCCATTTAGCACTGTGTTATATCTACAGTCTCTAAAGTTTTGTGAGTGTGGGAGGTGCTACAATCTTGTAGGAGCTACTTTTCCACCATATTATGCTAGACGCCACTAAAGAAATGTGTCCTCTATTTTAAATTTTAATACCGAAAAGTTGGAAACAAGTTGCACTATGACCCAGTTATGATTGACCTCAATAATTATAAATTGGTGAAAAGGAGCTGTTGATTGTCTATTAGAAAGACCCCAAACTAAGTATTTTATAAGTTTAAAGGCAATGCAAATGGCCTTCTTTACTGGTCTACTAAAACAGATAACACCATGCTGTGGACACTTGATTAGTTTACAATAAAGAGCTAGAATGTGAGACATCCAAGGTGCCGTAGAGACCATGGTGTTTAAACAAGAAGATAACTATCATGAGAACTAAAAAAATCTCTTACACTGTCGATTAATTACATAAACATTTGACAGTCAGGTACCATAATGTGACAGGTTGATATTATAGTCATTTTCTAATTTCTTCAGTATAACATCGTTACGATGGTTTCATAGTCAGTCTCTAGTTTCTTTAGTATTGCCTCGTTTGAGTCTTTATCTTCTTACGATGGTTCTGATTGGTTGATGGTAGAAGCGCTGTCATTGGCTGCATGATTTGCACGTCCTTTTTTACCGGGAAGTTGAAGCGTTAGGGCAGCCATCATGACTTAGTAAAAGAAAGTAATATTTAGTAGGTAAGTATGAAGCTATGGTCATAGTATTAATTGTATTTATTGTCTTGCTGAATTGTTTGAGTCCTCGCGCCGTGCAATTGTTGAAATGAATGCGAAATAGTCAATTTGAGGTATTAGTCGAACTCTGGAATTTCATGGTAATGGTGAAATACTTAAACTGCTTTCTTTTGTCACAACATAATTTATTTGTTCTTTCACCTAACCCTTTTAACTTACAGTTTTACGGCCATAATAAAAACTCACTACGAGAGGAGTGGAAAGAGAGAGTTTTTCAATACCATGTATTGGTGAGTTTCATTGAAAAACATTCTTTAAGCTAAATATATTTTACCTGTTCTGGTACAGAATGGTATCTAGGATGTAAGTGCCTCATGGCTGACATTGGTTTGACGTGTACAGTTAGTTGACAACTTGTTATGTTTGTAATTAGCTTCCTATATAAATATATAAATATAAATATATGTAAGACTGTTTCACGAATACAACTATTTTAATATGTTTTTAATCTATAATTAATGCCGCTAGCATTGATGCATTAATTGTCTAATTATGTTTCCTATTATATAATTGCTGTATTTATATGAACATATTGGCGTACTCATGTCAAGGTTCTAAACCTCTGATTAATATTCCTCTATTTTCAGATTATATCCCCTATCCACTATCTACTATCTGGATTACACTCTCTACCACAGTTATATAGGATATACTCGTCTGTAACATTTATCTATGGATAGACAATTTACTTGTGATAATTATTCTTAGAAGATGCATATGAATATACTTTACATTAAAATAGTGACTATTAACACAAGTGTTATTATTGTCTCCACCCCCAAATAATAAAGCATAAAGTAAAACAATGGCGCCCAACGTGTAAGTTAGACTAATAACATATACCCAGTGAAACAAATAGGACATTTTAATAATAAAATTTTATAGTGTGAATTATTATCTAAATATGATTTCTATCACAGACTAGTATAATTATTAGCCACAAGTGTCAGTTGTGTAATTTTCAACTGTGATAGTTATGAGCCAATTGTGAAATATTCAAATGTGATAGGGTATATAAAGACGAGGACGTCTTTTTGGTAGACCCGGAGGGTTTTAGCTTGCATCGAGATTCACCTCCCTTCACCTGTAGAGATCTACGCTTGGCTATCAACTTGTACTGTGTCCAGGAGCTGTGTATGTAGTCAATCTACAGTCGTCCAGATCTACTACGTCTACAGTCCTCTGGATACAACTTAGTTACTGCTTACATCGTCGAGATACTTCATTAGATCAACTCTAACCATCATCGAGATTCACCTCTCTTCACCTGTAGAGATCTACGCTTGGCTATCATCAACTTATACTGTGTCCAGAATCTATGCATTTTAATTTTAAACAACATTGTGTGTTTATATACATCTGACATTTGACTGGTGTCGTGGTGATAATAATAGGACATTTCTGTGCTAGCGGCAAATCAGATAGGATATTACAGTAAAGAACTTAACAACAGGAGTCGTGAGTACAAAACAAATTTGCGTACTTAAAAGATTACAGTAAATTTTTATTAAGACAAACAATTTTAACAGATTTTTTATTTAATCTAGTATTTGTTTGCAATTACTGGTGTCTTTTAATAAATTGTACGACTTGTGAGCTATTGTAGACCGAGAGAATTCACTGCACTTCTAATCAGTAATGATACTTTTATGACTAATTATCTCCTTTTGACACTGCCCTTCCGTTCAGTTTAATCACTAAGGAATATTGATAATTAACCATTTAACCAAACAACAATATTCTTATTAGGGGTGCATGAACTTGTACAACTAACTTTCTTTTTTACATATCTATCTTTCCCATATTTAATGTAACAGAACGTGTGACAACCAAGAATTCTAGTTATCTAGCCAATTTGCCATTTTACACTGTTTTTCAGTTAATTTCAGCATTTGCTTGGACATGTGACTCACCTAAGCATCAGCCGTTAAATTTGACCTTGTAAATTTAAAACATTGATCTAAATTAAATGGATCAACTGATTTGTTCATAATTTTTTTACACTCAGCATTGTGTGAAATGACTGCATGTGATTATTCTACAAACACAACTGTGTCGTGTATAGTAACTGCTACAATCGGAACTTTGTGGGTTTATCCTTAATTCACTTGTCATTCATTTGCATATTAGGTCATATCTCTAGGCGTTTATTGGCTGTTCTGTAAGAGAATACCCTGTGACGTCACATCCTATTTTTCGTCCTTGCCCTATACTATTTAGTGGTATTTTGAAATTTACTTGCTTCCAATCTCTGTTTAGTTTAGTTTTTTCTAGACTTGGTAGTTTGATAAAAATTAGAATTATTTCTGTATTTAATTAAGATATTTCTTACTCACATTTGGTTTGAACTAGGTGATTCTTTTGTTTACAAACATTTTTTTACTAGTTAAAAAAAAATTGGTGAGAAATTTGCCTATTTCAAGTTCGCATTAATTTTTATTTAGTATTTGTAATTGTTTCTTGTGCCACCACATACATATTTCTACTTATTATTCTACTTGCTTTTACTTACTTCACTTACTTTGATTTGAGTTAATTATTCAGTTAAGGTATAAGTATTTTTATTCAGAATAGTTCCCAACTTCAACATCTAAAATTTATAGCTTAATTCAGTTTGAATTCTTGTTTTTATTGATTAAACTTGAGCCATCAATTTTATAAATTTGTTAAATAATTTATTGATAGTCTGCTCTTGACAACAATTTTTGATACTTAGTGGTTATTACTTTATTTCATCAGTAATTGTTTCAGATATTCTCGGATTACTTAAAATATTTTTGACAGTGGTTCTACTTAGAGGTTACCTGACACAAATTTATCTACCATCGGCTCCCATACACTAAATTTGAAGCGTGTACCTCTCATTCTATTATTTATTTGTATGTACGTTAAGTCTGGGCACTTACTCCTGTTTTATAAAATAGTTTATTATTTGTATTCATAATAACTGATCAGACTTAGAGCATTTACTATTGTTTCATCATTTTTGGACTTGCTTATTATAATTACTATTTCGGATTTAGTTATCGTTTAGACTTAGGCTATCAGCTATCGTATTAAAGAATTAATCCTATTTAGACTTTTGTAGTTTGCTTTGTTTTCGTTATTTTGAATAGGGTTAGATTAAATAATTACATGGTTCATTATTATAAATATTTATTTATATTTCAACTCTGGGACATTTTATTTTATGTCAGTCACTTATATCTGATCTGACTAAGGTTAACTAATTTCTTAATTTTCATTTACTTATTTTGTTCATATTTGAAAATATAATATTAACGGGGAATTTAATCTGTTTAAATTGAATTATTGTGCTAATTATTGTATATATTTAGATTTCTACTTCTTTTATCTTATAGTTATACTAGATAAACTTTTTCGTACAATCTCTCCATTGGTTCTTTGCTAAATTGATTCTATTATTATTTGTCTTTTCTTTGTCGAGATTCTCATTTACTGTTAAATATCTCTGATTTGTTTGACATACTAGAAGTATATAAGAGACAGTAATCACCACTTTCCTGTTATAGTCTTGCTGACTTATGGTAAGAAGGTAATTCTTACACAGTTTGTAGCTACTTATTAAGAAATGGAAGAGGAAGAAAAGCTTGCTGAAGCAAGTGGTGGAATTTCTTCACTTAAAGCGGACAAAATGGCTGGAATTTCTTTAGAAGAACAACAAGTCATCCAACTTCTTCGGACTATGCAATTGAAACCAGACCTAACGAACCCAAAGGAGACAGCACGGCTTATCGAAGCTTTTGGTTGAGTAAAACAGGAAGAATCTAATACATATGAGCAACCAAAATCTTCAGCAAACAGTTCTTACCCAAAGTTTTCAGTGTTTTATGGTGAAGCTGGAAAAGGGATGATAACTTGGACAGGTTTTAAATTTGAAATAGGATGTGTTCTTCGCACATCTGCCTATACTGAGACCCAAGTTTTATTTGGAATTAGAAGAGCTGCCAAAGGAGCTGCCGCAGACAAAATACGAAGGTTAGGGTCCGGAATTGGAGTCAATCGCCTCCTAAAAAAGCTCGAAAGCTCTTATGGGTTAGTTGACACCAAGGAAAGTATCATGACCGTTTTTATACTTGTAAACAAAATCCAAATGAGACTGTTGATGCTTATGCAACGCGACTCGAAGATGTATTTGATAAAGCAGTAAAACTCGGAGGATTAAGATCAGTAGAAACCGACATCCTGAAAGACGTCTTCTATTCAGGACTCAAGAAAGAATTAAAGACGATGACTGCATACATCAGTGATTGGATCAATGAGTATGATCCTTTTTTGAAAGAAGTAAGGAAAGTAGAAATAGATATCGGACAAGGAACATGTCAGGAAAAGAATCCATGCAAGCCAGTTCAGAAACCTGAAGAATCAGAGACCTTAAAGCTACTTTCTCAGTTAAATGAAAGGATAGGGAAAATAGAGCGAAATCAACAGGCACTTCAGCAACAAGTTACCCGGCCAACATTTGATGCAAGAAGTGGCTTTCGAGGTTGATGGCGAGGAAGAGGAAATTGGCAACTTAGAGGCAGAGGTACATATTCACATGGAAGAGGTCGAGGCAAAAGGAACAGTGAAGGAGCTCATTTAGACTTTTCAGAACGAACATGTTTTGTCTGCAACCGTAAGGGACATATACAGAAGGATTGTCCAACCATCCTGGCACAATTTGTCTGTTTTATTTGCAAAGCTAGGGGACACTTAAGAAAAGATTGCCCAAACTTGTGAGTACTCGAGTTGGGGGATCAAACCAGAGCACTTACAAGTCTGGTCCCAAATTAGTAGGTGAACCAAATGAGGCCAAAATCTGTGTTAATACTATCCCAGCTAATGCACTTCTTGATACTGGAAGTGTTGTCAGTATTGTTTCTGAATCTTTTCATCGTAATCACTTGTCTGAAACTGAGATACGACATCTTGAATATTGAGTGTGCTGATGGTGCCAACCTACCTTACAAAGAATATATTGAAGTATCAATCTCTACAGATCTTGGGCTTCCCAATTCTAACCCATTGCAATGTCTCCTTCTTATAACACCTGACACTGCTTATTCGGCAAAAACGCCTATTACTTTAGGAACCAATACTTAAAGAATTAATGGATAATTGTTATCAACACTATGGATAGAGATTTCTTCAAATAGCACCATTACATTCTCCATGGTACTTCAACTTTAGGACCATTGTCTTAAGAGAGAAGGAACTGAAGAAAAAGAAAAACAAGATTGCCGTGGTACGATGTGCAGCTGCACAAAAGATCATTGATAACCCTAATCAAAGTATAAATGTCATGGGTTACATGGACAACATCTTGGATTATCCATCTACAACAGCCATCTTACATGAAACTGAAGAATGCTTTATTCCATATTTAGACGTCACAACAACAATCATCAGTTTCTCAGGAAAAAGAAACCAAGGAGTTCGAGTTACGCTGTCTAATATCACCACAAATCCACTTGTTATTCATCCCAAAGCAATTATGTGTGAAGTACAACCAGCTACTATTGCAGATGAAGTTTTTGACAAATTTGGCAAACAGCAAAAGAATATTGTTGAGACACTAAATGTTGATGAAGAGAATCTTTTGTCTTCTGAAAAGAAACAGACGCTTTTGAACCTTCTCTGGAAACATAAAGACACTTTTTCAACTGGCGACACAGACATTGGTATTTGTAACCGGATTCGACACCGAAAAGATCTTGTTTCTGATATCCCTTTCAAGCAACGACATCGTCGCATCCCACCATCTATAATTGATGAGGTACGAAATCATTTAGAACAACTACTTCCAACAGGTGTCATAAGGCCGTCTAAATCGCCTTACACATCAAACGTAGTGCTTGTCAGAGAGAAGAATGGTAAACTTAGGCTTTGTGTTGATTATCGCCAGTTAAACAGTATTACCATTAAGGATTCTTTTGCCTTACCTGACATGAAAGATATTTTTGACTGTTTACATGGAGCTAAGTATTTCACAACAATGGATATGAAGTCAGGCTATCATCAAATTGAAGTAGAAGAGAGTCACAAGGAAAGGACAGTCTTTACTGTTGGCAACCTCGGGTTCTTTGAGTACAATAAAGTAATTCACCAGCGACATATCAACGGATCATGCGGGAAATTCTTGGAGAACTTAACATGAAAATTTGTGCAATATATCTGAATGACTTAATAATTTTCAGTAATTCTTATGAACAGCACTTGGAACATCTGGATATTATTCTCAGATTAGCTTCGGTCGTTTCTAGCCTTTGCCGGCTACTATCGTCGCTTCATAAAGAATTTTAGCAACATCTCCAAGCCTTTAAATAAAATTTTACCAACCACATCTGTTAAGAAAGGATGTAAGGCTAAGGTAGAATGTAAGTGGACAAATATGGAACAGTCTGTTTTTGAACACATCAAGGACCTACTGTCATCACCGCCCATTCTAGGATTTCCTGATCTTACACTCCCTTTTGAGTTGCATACTGATGCCTCAAATAAAGCCCTTGGAGCAGTACTTTACCAAATACAAGATGGTCACAAACGTGTTATTTCATACGCCAGTAGAGCCCTTAATAAATCTGAACAGACTTATAGTGCTTTTAAGCTCGAGCTGTTAGCTCTTAAGTGGGCAGTTACTGAAAAGTTTAATGTCTATCTGGCTGTGAATCACTTTACTGTTTGACGGATAATAATCCATTGACCTACATCCTGACCAGTGCAAAGTTAGACGCTACTAGTCAACGCTGGGCTTCTGACCTTGGCGCATTTACATTCGATATTAAGTATCGAGCTGGTATCGAGAATCGGGATGCCGATGGCATGAGTCGTTACCCTTACGACAAAATAGTAGGTACTGATAATGAAGAGAGAATAAAGATAGAAGACTCAACAGTCAATGCAATTTGCTTCAGGATCTCAGCACCCTTTGTCGACACATTTCCAGTAATGCGCAACATACTAGATGCTACTGAAGACCTTGGTCAACCTCTTGCTCAAAAGGAGATGAGAGAAATTAGACGAGCACAGCGTGCAGATCCACTCTTCGAAAAATGAAGGCGGGTCGTGATCGAAGTTGCCAAAACAATACTTACATGGACGGGATTTAACAATGAAAAAACAATTTCAGAACCTAAGGATAAAAAGAGGAATTCTCTTCAGAACTTTCAGAGAACAAGATGAAGTCACCGAACAACATGTTCTTCCAGCTGAAAATAGAAATGAGGTTCTTAAAGCTCTACATGATCATTTTGGTAACCCAGGACAAGACAGGGCTACACGTCTCATCAGAGAAAGGTATTATTGGCCTGGCATTTCCACAGACGTAAAAGCATACGTTGAAAAGTGTGACAGATGTATCAGGAGGAAAGGAAGTGTAGAAAAAGCCCCTTTTGGTAAGTATAACCACATCATATCCGCTGGAATTAGTTTGTATAGATTATCTCACATTAGAACCATCAAAGGGAAACGTCTGCAATCTTCTTATTTATAACACATCGTCGGCAACCACAGTACTTTCTTCCGTAACACTCCATACATATTGTAGCTAAACAACATATTTTAAAATCTCAGAACAGACAAAAAAGATATTATGACAAAAAAGCAAACCTGTGAAAATCAAAGAAGGAGATAATGTGCTTGTTAGGAAATTAGCATTTGATGGCAAACATAAGATTGCCGATCGGTTCGAAGAGGAAACATTCATCGTAGTTTCTCAGTCTAGACCAGATATACCAGTTTTCAAGGTCATGGGCAAGAGCAGTGGACGAGAAAAAATACTTCATCGAAACCACCTGTTGTTGCTAGAACATCTGGCAGATGATGAAGAAGAGAACTCCAATATAATTGAAGATGGATAAGAGAATGGAGAAATCATGGATGCATCCAAAGAAATCGAAGAGATAAAAATTGATGAAAATTTCTCAAGTGATGAGAGTGAGGGTGAAGGTGACACAATAAATGTGTACTCTGATGGGGACGCCCATAAACCGCACATTCGCATTGAGAGTCAGCATAATCATAGTAAGTGTCAAGAAGACCTAAAAAAAACAAGAAAATGTAGAAAAAGATTGCATATATAGAAGACTGTGACCTGATCGAAAAATCTGATGAGGAAAGTAGAGAAAGAATGGAGGAGGATTTGGAAACTGAGGATGTCAGTATCAATAAGCCACCTACTTTCACATCAGATGAGCTAGACAAGATAACAGAACCGACAGTTGCTAAGGAGGTAACACGGGAGTCAATGCAATATGATGAAAGAAAATATGTAAATAATGAATATGTCAATAATGAGGGAATCGAACCAGAGAGAGACATAGAGTCAAGGACCAGACCAATTCCAAAACCTAGAAAATCTGAACGTGTTGCCAAGCCCCCTGTAAGATTCTGAGATTATTAAATGTACAGCAACCAACCAGTAGATCGCAGGATACAGGCTTTGGATTCACTGATGCAGTCTGGGATTCTAAGATAAATAGACTCAGAAATAGCCTACAAACTCATCTCAGCAGTAATGAACAACTAAGGTTTTACATTTTACCCTTAGTTTTAATTGGTTTATTGTTTCAAAATCTGACATGTAAATACCTGTTTTGTTGCATATTTATGACTTATCAATATGTATATAATTATTTTGAATGTATATATGTTTCAGTTTAAATCTAATATTTAATATATATTCCTATATGTGAGGACACACTTTGTCTCATGGGGAGAGAAAAGATAATATTTTGTTTTATTTTTAAGATTAGGATGAGTAACTGACTGTATGTGGTGGTACAATGGACAAAATGGATACGAGAGATGGTTCACTGTCAGAGTTTGTGTTTTTATATCCCTTTTGTCAATGGACAGGCTTATTCGGTTAGTAAATGACGAGACGTCATTTTGTATGGTGGGTGAGTATGTTGATATTGTAGTCATTTTCTAATTTCTTCAGTATGACATCGTTACGATGGTTTCATAGTCAGTCTCTAGTTTCTTTAGTATAGCCTCGTTTGAGTCTTCATCTTCTTAGGATGGTTTTGATTGGTCGATGGTAGAAGCGCTGTCATTGGTTGCATGATTTTCACGTCCTTTTTTACCGGGAAGTTGAAGCGTTAGGGCAGCCTAACTTAGTAAAAGAAAGTAATATTTAGTAGGTTAGTGTGAAGCTATGGCCATAGTATTAATTGTATTTATTGTCTTGCTGAATTGTCCTCGCGCCGTGCAATTGTTGAAATGAATGCGAAATAGTCAATCTGGTGCGTCAGAGTGAAGGCTTCAGAATGCATTGACCCAGAATGCCTAATTTTATAGCACCCTGGCTGTTAAGACTAATTTTATTCAATATCGGCTTTGAAGAGATTATTTTAAAAGGCGGGTTTATAATAAGAGTAAGGACCGAGTCTCTTAAAGGTGGTATCCGATAGTTTGGACCCGACTTTTCTTCTCTCAAAGAACATAATAAATTATTGTTGCCAGAAAAGATCTCGCAAAATTCTGATTATTGATGTCCCACATCTATGTGAAAGTTAAGCATAACACATCACACATCACAGAATCATTCTTATTTCACATGTATTTGGTGGGTTCTAGTAGCAATAACAATTTTATTCTTACAGGGACATAACCCGTCAATAATTAACAGGCTGAAAATAATTATACTTGATTACCAGTAGAGCTTCTGTGTTCTCCGGTATAATTAGTGCAATTTTTTCCACCTGCTGACACATGTCGTTCGTCTCGCGTACATATTGGTTTTTGCATTTAATGCGAGCAGACAAAGATAGCTTTTGTGGCTTTAAATTTCAGTTGCTTAAAATGATGTCATTGCTAGAGAAAATATAAGAAATGGCATAGTGTCACAACAAGTTACATTTAGCGCATAATAAACATAAACTTTGATGCGAAGATTTGTCTCATATACGGATGTGTTTGTCTCGAATGTCTCGAATCCTGATGCGACAAAAACGTAACTCTCACTGTAAATGAAAATGTTATTGTTTTCGTAGTTTTATAGCCATAAAGACGATTATTATTTCAGGTATTACACACTTGTATTTTCGTACGTTTGTCGCACAGTGAAAATATGTGTTGCATCAATAACCGCATCATGAATATTTTTATCTTATATTTCAATAAAACAGTAGGCAACAATTGTATTTTTTATTACCACATTGCATATTAAGTTTAACAACTTTTAATACAAAAATCATATAATAAACGTAATCCTCTATACGAGCATTCTATGGAAGCTATCTGCATAATATACAAAATACAAAGTAACATGCGGAAAAAGAAAATGCATCAGCAACATAATAGGTCACAGTGACAACGCTCCATTGTGAAGCACTTGTGATGGTGAACAAATACTTTATGAAAATAAAACTGTTAAGGTAATGTATAAACAATTTGCTTTTTGATATTAAAAAGCTTATACTCACAGTTTAACAATAAAAGCAACAACAACAAAAATTAAAGGCACAGGATCAATGTATTCACATGCAAGCCAAATGTTAAAGTAAGAACGATGAGTCGTTTAAGAAAAAGAGCAAACCCGAAAGTTAACGCCTTGAAACGGTCAGTCGGCAATATGGACCGACTGTGATGCTTAAACTGGCATTACAGAGCTCTTACCTCGCACCTACTGATGGGTTTCTCAAATCCAAGCAATGAAAAGAAAACCGATCCATTTGAATACTATTTCGTGTATTGCATACAATGCGTCAAAGCTTCGATATTTTATATTTTTCAACCGCATCAGGATATAGCTGCGTGCAATCTTAAATTTATAAACTCAATATTGAAATTCGTTTATTCGTAGAGGTTATTCATGATAGTTTTTAGAATTCGAATACATACTAAGTGAATTGATCGTAATATGGCTTTGAAGTTTGCCTTAACTTAAGCGTGTGAAGTTAAGAACACACTTTTAAATTATGTCAATATACTAAAGGTTGTCGTAACTTCAATGCAAATGTTGTCACATTGTCAATGTAAAGGTAATCGCAAACACAAATGTTCACGTTGATGAAAATAAAAAAAAATATAAAGAATGTCAAAACACAAATAATTAGGAAGCCCAAAATAATTTCTATCCTATAAGCGTTGCAGCGTATACCAAAATTTAAAAAGGCACAGGACAAGGGAATTCACATGCGAACCGAATGTAAAAGAATAGATCTGTGATAAGTCATTTCGATTAGAAGAACTACACAAAAATAGTTCATTGTAAATTAAACTAACATTTTGATTCACTGAAAAACACAAGAGAAGAGTAAATGGTTGTTGCATTCTGTTCATGTGAAGATGGAATTGAGGAACTAAAGTCCAATGTCTATCAAAGGAAATACACTTAACAATCCTAATTGGATGAGTAAAATGACAACATATATAACATGCCCAAGGTGATTTTTTACGACCGCCACACTGCACAAGTAACATTGTTGTGATCATGAATAAGAATATATGACAAAGTCCTATGAGCATTGCAACATATATCAAAATTTGAAAAGGCACACGACATAGGTATTCATATGCAAGCAATATGTAAAAGAACAAATTTGTGATGAGTCATTTTACAAATAGAGTAAACCCGACAGTTACCGCCTTGCTACGGTCAGTCAGCAATATGTACCGAGTGGGATGCTTAAACAGGTTTTACAGAGCTCTAACCTCGCACGTGATGGGTTTCTCACAATGAAAAAAAAAAACGATCTATTTTGATTAAAAAAATGTCCAAGCGCTGGCGACCTCTTTGATAAGTTATGACGAAATTTGTGACGTCAATGAAAAATAATGTCCGCATCGTGTTTAGAAGAGATAGGGAGGTATTGTTTCGATTAGAAGAACTACACAAAATGTGTTGATTTAAAATAAAATTAACTTTTTAAAAAATGTTCGTGTGAATACTGAGATATAGATCTAGAACAACAATGCCAACTTCCGCTCATTCTTCTTTACAATGCAAAGAAGACGAATGTAGCAAAAGAGTATATATATATTGAGAATACAAAGGCAATATGGTGCTTACATGCTGTTCCAGTGTGTGTTTTCTCCCAAAAGTATTTAACTTTTTTCTAATTCGCAGCACGGTATGACTTTCTTTTTCATCAGTCATATAACCTGTTCTGTTCCTTTTTGTTATGTAAAAACGCTTGATTGTAATAAACATGTTAATATTGATGTATGTTGTACAATCCGTAAAAGAAATATGTTAAGTTTTGTCCTGTTTAACTTCCTCAAATACAGAAAAGATGTAATTTTGCCGTATAGTAAGGATACAAAAGCGCATGTTTTCAAATTGTCTCGGACTGTTTTAGTCAACATGTTGATGGCTCAATCAGTTTAAAGAAACTACTGTCATTAATTTACGTTTTACCTACACGGAAGCACTATTGGCAACGGTGGAATCCAAGTTCGACTCAAATGTCTTTGACGAGCTCTTCTCTGAAGCTTGGATAGACTGCATAGGTATAGATTCATTTGGCTGTCCATTTTGTCCACTGATGGAATGGTTTCCGGAAGTGTAAGTTCTCCTTGTCTCCGTTGTTATGATTGTTAATCTGCCTGAAATACGCCGATATCCACCAACACATGTCGACATAAGCAGCGACCGGAATCGCTTATTGAGGATGGTGTAGATCCAGAAGTTTGAATGAAAAGAAATGACCATTAAAACCTCATATATGGCGTGAATCATTCTGTTTGTTTCTAGATCCATATGTGTGTTTGTGTGGCCAGAAATGACGACGTAAAAAAGAAATACTCCGTACGGTACCTCTGGAATCATGAAGAATACCATTACTATCAGGACAATGAATGAAACACGCCGATTGTCCTCGCTTCTCTGTTGTGAGACTTTGCCTTGAAGAGCTTCGTTACCACGCACAAGGCTCACTACGAAGATAACTGTTACAATAACCAAGATGAAACATGGAAGCAGTTGTTTCAGAAGCAGCGATATCCACAAATAAGCACACCCTGCGGAACATTCTTTTTCGAGACGCCACTCACATACGCCATGGTCTGAGTGCTTCCGGTTGAACACATGGTAAATATGAAGAATCGGGGATAGAATGACAATACTGACACATGCAATGACAGTGTTCCTAACTGTAAACACATTTTGGGATGCAAATGGCAGTTTTACGTAGCAGCACCTCTGAATACCAAGATAGAGAGTCAGCCAAATGGACATTGTATGGAAACTCTGTGACAGAAAGAATTTGGATATCATGAACCATTCGCAGAGGCTGGGCGTCAGAATGAAAACAGAATGAGGTTCAACCAAATGGTGAGTATTATCATAAGAACCATAGTCAGTATTGTTATTATTGACTGGGCTATTTTCATAAGCTGTCTTGATAAGGATGAGTCGGTGACTTCTCCAAAGTGTCCAGTTTCATTTCGATCAATGTCAAACGGTAAATACATGTAATCCGAATAATCAGCAGCAGACTCGAAGTTGCTATACGCCATTATATATGTAGGTAGAGTTACTAGGCCGGTGAGAGAGTCCGTGATTGCAATAGCCACCAATGCAGTGTTTGTTGGATTCCGCATTTTCTTCTGCACTAGTATCGTGATTATGATGATGTTGGCCAGAAAGGTTATGATCACAAGAACCGTCCAAGAGTACAAATACAACGGCTGTTCAAAATGAAACCCAGTGTATAGAGATTCTTGGCCGTAATCCATTTTGATGGTTCTGAAACAAAGAAAGCATGAGTAGTTGTATCACATCTAACTTGTATTGAAATTTATTGAAATTGGTAAAGAATAAGAATCTAATACTGTAATCGTTAAAATTAGGAGATGTTATTCATAAATTAAATTTAGGAATTGTGTAATCCAATTGTGTTGAAATGATTTTATATATTTACAATTATTAATTCGCAATATTTAAGGATTTCTCTGTATTGTATAACGTATCTGTCAATGAAAGCATCTTTAAAAATATTGAAATCAAATGTTAACATGATCAGATGCATAAATGAATTTCTATGAATAATGCACACAATAATGACAATTAAAATGTTACGGGTAATTTTATTAATTGATAATAACTTTATAAGTAAAAAGATCGAAACATACCTAAAGTAAATATATATCCAAGTATGATTTAGAAAAACCGGTTCTCCCGAAGATTGTTTTCAGTGTTCTGTGCCAAGTTAGCGTCCGTGTTGTGTGGTTGTACAAACTTAACGTATGTACTGTCACTGAGGAAATGCCAAGGCTGTTTAAGCATGACTGAACGATTAAGGATAATGCGTACACTTGTTACAATACGCCCCACTTCAAGTAGTCACTCAAGGGTCCTTTATCACTATTTCCTTTACTGTGAAAACATTCGTCATCTTTGTTTGAACGATTATTTGGTAAGTAACTTGGCATGGACATCTTATCAAGATCGGTTTGTATTATGTTCAAAAAAGAGAAGATTTCAACTTTAGTATTGTGCATTGTCTTGACGGAGATTCACCTCGTGCTACCTCCCGTGGTATTTACAAATTCCAACTTACAAAGTTTGCACGAGTTTGTACTAAAATAGAATATTTTAATGCTAGAAACCGGTTTATATCCTCTAAATTGTATAATAGGAGTATGAAAACACCCATGCAGCAAGGCATAAGTCATCATGCATTTTATGGAAATGTTTTGTACAATGAAATCAAGAATCTCAATAACTTTTCTGACCCGGCTTTTTGTTATACATTATTTGAATCTCATTACCTAATAAATCTTCAAAATACTACATTTTGTTTTGTTGGTTTGGGTTGTTTTCTAAAATTCGATGATTTCTTTCGCGTTTTTGTGGTCGTGTTTTTGTTTTTGTTTGTTGTTTATTGTTATTGTTGTTGTTTGTTTTTAAATTTCACTTTTGACACTTGTGGCATGTGACGTCATGGCATTGTATGACATATGTTCGCATGGAAGCTGCTTGCTTGATCTACATCTCTCTTTCAACTAAGTGATAATACAATTTCAGAAATGTTTTCCTATGTCACGCGATGTCATATTCCAATGACCACCATGGAAATAACAGTTTTCCAAACTCTTTCTTGTCTCATTCTTGATATGTTGTGCTTGTTTACGTGGCCAGTTTATGTATTTCATGCATTTCTGTTGATTTAAGTGCATGTATGGTTTGATTTGTTTAAATGCTATGTATGCTTGCATTGTTTTTTGAAAAAAAATCTATCTATTTACACATACGTGTTGATTAGCATTTGAGACAGAATCAACACAAAACGTTGTAAAAGTTAATATATAAATTGCATATTGCCAATTTGACAGTACGTGCATGTATTGTAACTGTTAAATAGCACGTGTTAAAATCAAACACTGGCCGCCAATGTTATTTTATCATACATTTTAAATTATGAAACGTGTCACAAAATTAAATATTAGGGCAATATGTAAATTTAAGAATTGTTTCTATGAGTGGTTCTCTCGCTTTCAGTTTATTTACATGGAGGTAATTAATATAGTGTATTTCTGGATTAAGAATCAAGTTAAAAATCACCAGAAATAAGGACTATATAATTGTTGTTGTTGTTTTCTTCTAAAAGATGTAGCAATCATGTTAAACTTGATCCGCACTGTACCTGGAATATCTCTTTCTAATATATAAAACAAAGAAGTATAAACAAATTGCTTTCATTGTTACAAAATTGTGATTTCAACTATAAATCTAGGTTACTATCGATAAAACTGGACCTGTTCTAGAGCTGCTGCTATCATTAAATAAAGTCTAAAACCATACTACATATACACTTGTGTGGAATTTACATCCATAAAATGAGTATCTTATAAAATGTGTTCCTGTTTATGATTAAAATAATTAAATGCATCTTTCCTTTTATTTTGTCTAAAAGGCCCTGGATATTTATAGTGTACATTACTAAGTTATCTGTCATACATTCATGTATGGATATATACTTATGTGCAGCGGTGCAATCATTTTAAGTAGGGAAGCAATCGAAGTTGAAGAATAAACCTATTGAGAATTGTATTATCAAGAACAAATCCAGATAATGGAACTTGAAAACAGCTTTAAATTCACTTTTTTCTTCCTTTTTACCAAATTTAATACTATGAGGTTAGACACTTACGTTTTCTTATTAGGAGTGAAAACTAGAGTCAAAAACTAAACAAAAACTAGACGTGTCCAATTCTATTTTTTCTTTAATTTTCAAGACTAAAATAAAGCTGTATTAAGTATTGAAAGGTTCCTACTTTTCTACAAATGAAGATGGACCAGCAGTCCTGGGACATATTAGTAGTATTTTTAGAAATACATTTAACAGTTTCACAAACAGGAATATACATGTATAAACATGATTTAGGTTTGCAAATTCATAAAATATTTATTTGACTGAGAAATACTTCTATGAAAAATAAACAAAAACAACAAATATTCATTCTGGTAATTGCAATAATATTATTGTTCTCTATTTATTTCACTTGTAGTGAATTGAATTTTATTATGTCATTATTATTTTAACTTTAAGTACATTATTTTAAAACGTTCTAACCATGTTTTGAACTTTCGTGATAATCGTTGATTCGGGTTAAACATAATATTGATAAAAGACTAAAACCTTAATTCTTTAGTCAGTTACTGATAAGTTTAGCATGCCTCTTTACAAATAATGATTAATGTGATCTCTCCTTTAATTGATGATTTAACTGAGCCTTTTCATTCTATGTCATTAAGAGGTTATTGGACCAAGTTTTTACCTTGTCTTTGGTTTTATCACAAACAAACATTGTTGTGCTTGTGTGCTTGTTGTTTGCCACATTATGAAAACGTAAAAATAAATTTACAATACAATATAAAATTAATGTAGACTTGGTTTAAATAACAAGCTAATTCAAAATTAGGTTCTTGAATCAAACAGAACAATATTTATCTGCAGTTTTAACCAAATAGTCAAAAATTAAACATGTAAAACTCGAATTATAATGAACATATCTCAGGTTTGTAGTTGCTAAGGAGAAAAGAACCGTTTTAATAATGGTTCAACAGAATTTGTTTTACGATAATTTAAAACAACTGCAATTCGACCAACTTTGATGAAGTCGTTTTCCTTTAAGACCAAGTTAAAATTTGTATATTTAAAGCACATCTACTTACTGTTAATTTAGATTACACTGTGAGTTTCACTGTGAGTTTTGACGATGGTAATACAATCAATATTACGGGTCGAACTAATATTAATTTCCTGGCTACTATAGTGTTTATGCTTGTTGTTATTCAACAGTGCAACACACGTGTTCTAGCATTCACTCACTGTTCCCATAAGAGCATTCTCATAAAGCATTCAGTGATAACAATTGGTGTCATATACTACTTAAGTAGTTCTAGCATCTTTTTATTTAAGTTTCAATGGCGTAACTCATTATAATATGTCCAGAAACATTCGTTCGCAAACGGAATTTCTGTTGTTTAAGTTTCGCTGGTTCCACATTCACTCGGTAATGTATTTCGATGTGTCCTGATCAAACGAGTGTTGGTTTTTGCTTTTTGCATGTCAACATATGATTCATGATATAATATCAGAAGTATCTTGCTAATCAAAGAAAATGTTGCTCCATTATTACTAGTTTGGTCACTTCCAGTACAAAGCATACCATTGTATTTTCTTACATCAAATTTATACTGAACTGAGTGTATATAGAAAAGGACCAACACTAAAACCGTTTCAAAACTATACTCTCAGCTCTTAAAATAAATAACACAAAAATACTTATAGTCTTGGAGGTGGTCTGTGTGGAGGGGTTTGCTGAAAGTGAAAACAAACTGCGCCTTTGCCAGCATCCTCCTACGCAGAGTTTAAGTTAGT
The DNA here is from genome assembly GCA_007844125.1 of Sinonovacula constricta. NCBI lineage: Eukaryota > Metazoa > Mollusca > Bivalvia > Cardiida > Solecurtidae > Sinonovacula > Sinonovacula constricta. The sequence goes on from CM017562.1 coordinate 39,222,713, forward strand.
AATTCTCAAGTATACCCATGCAACACGCCAACGGTCTTGAATGTCAAGATTCGAAGCGCTAATAAGATAAAGAAATTCATTGTGTTTTGGAGACTCATTATATTGTACTTTGTGTAAATTAAAAATATGCTGTTTTGGTCTGAAACTTTAGATTACCTGAATAATTTTGGCACTATCTATGGAATTATTTTCTGCACTTTTTAGGCCTGGCAAATGTAAACTTCAACACTGTATACCTCAAACATTCACGTTGATAAAAACAAAATGATTTACTTACTGTCTGACATAATTTAATTTAACAATATTTAAATAATTCATCTTTTTCCCACATATAGTTCACAACTTAGCCAATTTGAAATTATAATTTACGAATTCCTAACCAACGTTAAACAAGACGTCATACTGAGTCACGTGAATTGAATCGAATTAGTAATAACGATTCGCCACATAACGATTCGCCACAAATGTATAACGATTAGCCACACTTATAAAACGATTCGCCACAGATTAATAATGAATAGTAATGTTGATTACGTGCTTTGGTCTTCCTACATCGATACGTAGCTCCTCCAAAGATAACACCATGCCGTGAGATCACAGAGACGTCGTAGGGGAAGTGGTCGTAAAACAATTAGTCACACTTGATGCACACGGGCTTTCCGAACAGCCATTGGTTAGTAAGGATATAATTCCCTTCCCTTTCCTGATATCACTGTAGACTGAAGCTGAGTCCAGACGGATAAACACACCTTACCCCAAACCCCAGCCCCAACCCCATCCCCCGCCCCCGCCACTTCCTTCCCCATGCCATTAACCTCCAAGTGTGAATCCATATAAGGCCACATTCCAATGTTTAGTTCATTTAGAGGAGGCTCTGCTTCATTAAACACATACCATCAATTTTGCCAGTTGGTAATGAAAATGGTTTCAATGAAATATGTATTTAAGGTAAAAGCGGATCAGTCCATAATTGTGCACAGATGCTCAAACTGTTTGCTTCCTGTTGAGTCTGCTTGGTTTCAGGTTCCTTTTGACAACAAAAGTATTCAGACTACATTTAAAACAGGAAATCTGATGCCAAAACATAGTGACGTATTGTTATTAAAAAGAAAGTCCTTATCACAGGTTCTACTTCGACATTTAGTATAACCATCCGTATTATCTCTGATGCCTAGTTCTGAAAGTAAAATAGTCGAGGTCACATCCGAATAGAACCGACAATGTAATAGACGCTCGGAACACGTCTGTCATTATGCAATAGTATATTCTGGGTCTGTGTAAAAGCGTTAATCTTAGATATTTCCGACTCAAAAACAATATTTATGCCTGTGTGTCGACGCAGTTTACTTCTATGAGGTTCGATCGGCTTAGCATTGAAAAACTTAGTCGACCCGTGCCCCTGCTCCATTGTACGTAGACATTAAATGTTCTAAGTGCAATGTCGGCATACCGCTGAAGAATTTTTGCATTGTTCTGCTGTCGCCGTTTCGTAGACTATTGAGATTCTGATGCGTCAGAGTGAAGGCTTCATCGTGCATTGTATCGGAATGCCCAATTTCATAGTGCCGTGGCTTCAAAGCCTTTTTTAAGTCAACATTTGTTTTAAAGAGGTGACTTTAAAAAGCAGGTTTATAGTAAGAGTAAGGTTCGCAGTCATCATGTATTGAAACGCAGACCGGGGACTCTCCAACGGTTATTCATCCGTACATCAGCCAAGGTAACCGTTGCTTAACCGTGCAACTTTGGAACCTAAGCCACGTCGCCAAGTAATTAACCCAGCCGCGATGTTGGTTTGAAGCGCTTATATTTTTACCTTTGTGGTCGTTACATTTCTTCCCCATCCGAAAAGTCTCGTCCCGAGACATGGTCTGGGAAGTTCCCTGGGCACGTAATTCCAGTCCGGCAGTTGACTATCAAACCGCTGCAATGTAACGCAGGCCTGTGCTCTCCGACGGTCACCCAGCCAAAGTAACCGTTGCTTAACCGCGCAACTTTAGAAACCGCTTAAACCAGGTCGCCAAAGAGTTAACTCTGCAGCGAGACTGATTTGAAGCGTTTATATTTCTACATCTGCGGTCGTTACAGTATGTAAGGAATAAATAAAACATTAACAGTAGATAACCGAGTCTCTTAATCAGAATGCTAGAAAACAAAAATCATTTAATATTCTTACAATCTATAACTCCGCTGTATCTTGGCAGAAAACACATCACAAAATGCTGCCATTGGGTTTAGAGTGAGAAAACAATATGACTCAGCTGGTGCCGATGTGAGAGGCCTTTCCTGCTCCCACAGAGTCATTCTAATTTCACATGTATTTGGTAGCTTCTAGTAGCAATAACATTTTTATTCTTATAAGGACATAATACTTATTATCATTTAAAAATACCAAAATATATTTATAAAATGTCCTCGATTGCAAAATTTAATTACATTTCTAGGCTTTTTTACCTTTAGAGAATTTATAAATATTACAACCAATAACTGTTCAATTAAAAATACTCTATATGAAGAGAGCATTGTCAGGTAGATTTATGATTTGTCGATCATAAACATGTATAACTAAATTGTCATACGAATATTTTCGGACCTTCTTAAATTATACCCAAGTCGCATTTATAATTTTCTTCATAATTCCGTGCTATCACAATTACTGCGAACCGGTAGCGTTTAGAAAATTATGGATTATCATAAAATGAAAACCCAGACAACAAGTGTTTTGAACATCATTCAACAAACACTATTGTGCATTCGTTATTATAATACAACGTCGTATCCCTTGAAAGGTTTTATAAAGTAGCATGATTTTTGACTGCCTTTTGTGTCTAGTGTTCCTTTAGAACGTATCAGTATGTGTAATATACGGTTTATATATCTGAAAAGTTAGCACTAGATTAAATGATATGTAAGGACTATTTAGCAAGTGTACATCAAAAGCTCTCTGGCGTGTGACTAGAAAAAAAGTGAAACAAACAATGGCCACATATATTCTATTGCATCTGTTGCGTATATGTTAAATGTGATTTATTCCATTACTACAATATTAATAACGAATTTACAACTCAGTCTGTAAATAGTCAGGTTATTTAACCACTTCTTCACAAGGACGGTAACTCCGCGTCAAACAAGAGTGGTCATTCCAAGATGTTCAGTTGAGTGTCTTGTCACAGAAGGCCCCTGCGTAACCATGGGGACACTTGCATTTGTTAGGACGAAGACACTGACCGCCGTTAGCACATGTTTTGTTACAGATGACTGAAAAAGTAACACGTGAATAACATCAAAGTTTGTAACATTTATAAGCGTGTGTTTTTGTAATGTTGCTTTGTTGTTGTTTTGTTGTTGTTGTTTTGTTGTTTTTGTTTTTTGTTTTGTTTTGTTTTAAAAAAACACTTTTCGCATTAACAAAAACATACCATTTTAGTATCTATGTAATGTGCTAAAGGGCTAGTTAAGTAGAACTTTAATTGAGATAAATTATTTCTGGACAAGAATAAGTGAATATAACTAGAACTGACGCATTTAGAGTGAGAAAACAGCTTTTCAATTCGCAAATGATAACAATAAAATGTTGATGCGAAGCATTACAGACGACAATAATAATACATCAGAAATCTAAGAATATTTAGCATATTAGCATTGCGTACTTCTTCATTTGCCTTTATTCCAAACAATATCAAATACAAAAAAGATTGTGTTGTGATTGCATTGGTAAGACTGGACGACACTTTTTTTTCTCAAGGCAAGAAAACTATTCTCAAGGCAAGAAAACTACAGATGTGAACAACTACTACTGAAACAACGCCTTAGGAAGTCTCCATATTCGGTACATAATTAACGTAGTACGACTTCGAAGTGACACGAAGTCTCCAACATCTGAATTAGCGAGGTTAACTTTTTAAGCACGCCACTAAACATGTATTTATAAGACAAAAACTTCTCATCGCAATATGTCTTCAAAAGCAATATACTTTGAAACAAAAGTAAACACATCAAGTTTAAATCCTAAGAAAACTTGAATACTGTAAAAATGTTTCACATAAATCTTTCAATGTACTCTTGCGCAGTTGTGAGATAAAAAGTGCAGTCTGTCCAAATATAAAACAAACACACCACAAATTGTTGTTACATTCGCATGTACTGATTATAAGAAAGGAACACAAAAGATATCTGCATAATGAAATGTTTTACCATGAATATGATATTTAAGAGATCACGGTTGTGTTAGTCCATTCCTACAATGTAAATATAAGGATTCCCCTACTGAAATGTGTAAAGGTTTACTTGTTACTTCTTCATAGTCCTCACAATTATTTTCATCGCTTGATTGGAAGTTATTTAGAAGAAACAAATAAAAGCAGAAGACTAGTGTATAAATGTGTCAATCAATTCTTTTAGTGTCAAAATAGAATATATTCATATAAAAAAATACGACTGTTTTTAAGGCGTCACCCAAAGGCATTTCTAATACCAATTATTAGATTGAAAAACGTGAAACCCATGTCAGAAAAATATACGTCCATTATTTTGGACTATCTTTATACATAAACATGCATTATTAGACAGTTTCAATTACATGACATTGAAAACAAAATTTACCTTCGTTACACCGTACGCCGCTATATCCCGGTGGACACGAGCACTGGTAGGGGGCGCTACAGACACCTCCGTTCAGACAGGGCAGGATACAGAGAGCTAAAAGAGTTGATTTCAGGAATTAACTATGGAGAAATAATGCACACGGAGAAGTAAGATGCAGTAATATACTGATTGAGATATGGACCATCGATACGCATGGATAATATAGCGCAGTGATAAACACTGTCTGGAGAAATATTGGACAACCGAAGTCTAGGTTAAGAAGAGAAGTAGTGATACACAAGAAGAAAAGAAATAGAGTAGTTATGTACAGGGACATGGAGACATAGAGCAATGATGCATAAAGTCATAAAGGTGAAATATAGACGGGGTGACATACAGATATTGATAGGTCAATTAGGGCTGTTATACAAAGGTACTTAAAGAGGGATCAGAGATAAACGTGGCTATCATACGGATTAGTGATACAAAGGTCTTATAGAGGGATCGGTAATAAACATCGAGATCTGTGATAAACATGGCTAATATAGGTATCAGTGATACACATGGCTAATATAGGGATCTGCGATACACGTGGCTAATATAGGGATCAGTTATACACATGGCTAATATAGAGATCAGTGATACAAGTGGCTAATATAGGGATCAGTGATACAATGCTAATATAGGGATCAGTGATACACATGGCTAATATAGGGATCAGTGATACGCGTGGCTAATATAGGGATCAGTGATACGCATGGCTAATATAGGGATCAGTGATACACGTGGCTAATATAGGGATCAGTGTTACGCATGGCTAATATAGGGATCAGTGATACATGTGGCTAATATAGGGATCAGTGATACATGTGGCTAATATAGGGATCAGTGATACACGTGGCTAATATAGGGATCAGTGATACACATGGCTAATATAGGGATCAGTGATACACGTGGCTAATATAGGGATCAGTGATACATGGCTAATATAGGGATCAGTGATACATGGCTAATATAGGGATCAGTGATACATGGCTAATATAGGGATCAGTGATACACATGGCTAATATAGGGATCAGTGATACACATGGCTAATATAGGGATCAGTGATACACGGGGCTAATATAGGGATCAGTGATACACATGGCTAATATAGGGATCAGTGATACACATGGCTAATATAGGGATCAGTGATACACGTGGCTAATATAGGGATCAGTGATACACATGGCTAATATAGGGATCAGTGATACACGTGGCTAATATAGGGATCAGTGATACACGTGGCTAATATAGGGATCAGTGATACACATGACTAATATAAGGATCAGTGATACATGTGGCTAATATAGGGATCAGGGATACACGTGGCTAATATAGGGATCAGTGATACACGTGGCTAATATAGGGATCAGTGATACACGTGGCTAATATAGGGATCAGTGATACACATGACTTATATAAGGATCAGTGATACACATGACTAATATAAGGATCAGTGATACATGTGGCTAATATAGGGATCAGTGATACACGTGGCTAATATAGGGATCAGTGATACACGTGGCTAATATAGGGATCAGTGATACACGTGGCTAATATAGGGATCAGTGATACACATGGCTAATATAGGGATCAGTGATAAACATGGCTAATATAGGGATCAGTGATAAACATGGCTAATATATGGATCAGTGCTACACATGGCTAATATAGGGATCTGCGATACACGTGGCTAATATAGGGATCAGTGATACACATGGCTAATATAGGGATCAGTGATACACATGGCTAATATAGGGATCAGTGATACACATGGCTAATATAGGAATCAGTGATACACATGGCTAATATAGGGATCAGTGATACACATGGCTAATATAGGGATCAGTGATACACATGGCTAATATAGGGATCAGTGATACACATGGCTAATATAGGGATCAGTGATACACATGGCTAATATAGGGATCAGTGATACACGTGGCTAATATAGGGATCAGTGATACACATGGCTAATATAGGGATCAGTGATACATGTGGCTAATATAGGGATCAGTGATACACATGGCTAATATAGGGATCAGTGATACACATGGCTTATATAGGTATCAGTGATATACATGGCTAATATAGGGATCAGTGATGCACGTGGCTAATATAGGGATCAGTGATAAACATGGCTAATATAGGGATCAGTGATAAACATGGCTAATATAGGGATCAGTGATACACGTGGCTAATATAGGGATCAGTGATACACATGGCTAATATAGGAATCAGTGATAAACATGGCTAATATAGGGATCAGTGATAAACATGGCTAATATAGGGATCAGTGATAAACATGGCTAATATAGGGATCAGTGATACACGTGGCTAATATAGGGATCAGTGATAAACATGGCTACTATAGGGATCAGTGATACGCATGGCTAATATAGGGATCAGTGATACGCATGGCTAATATAGGGATCAGTGATAAACATGGCTAATATAGGGATCAGTGATACACATGGCTCATATAGGAATCAGTGATACACATGGCTACTAAAGGGATCAGTGATAAACATGGCTAATAAAGGGATCAGTGATAAACATGGCTAATATAGGGATCGGTGATACACGTGGCTAATATAGGGATCAGTGATACACAGGGCTAACATAGTAATCAGTGATACACATGGCTAATATAGGGATCGGTGATACACGTGGCTAATATAGGGATCGGTGATACACTGGGCTAGCATAGAAATCAGGGATACACAGCTCATACATAGGTTTCAGTGATAAACTGGGCTACCATAGGGATCAGTGATGCACATGGCTAATACAGGCATCAGGGATACAAAGGGCTAGCAATAACACACAGGTCTAACACAGGGATCAGTGGTATAAAGAGCCCAAATAGCATGCCTTGACACACAGGTGTGACTTATTGGGCTGTGATAGACAGTGCTAAGTAGTAAACACTGCTACACAGTGGTTAGTTTGTTTGTTGTGTTTATCATTTTACCAGCAATATTTCAGTTATTTGAAGATGGTGTCTATTTGACCGGGTATAATGCTGTCTCTACTGTGTATGCCGTGAACAACTGGCATGATTTCAAACCCAGTAACAACATCAAGACACCGGACAAGCCAGTAAAGGAACTAACTTGATATTTTCCTTGGGCAAGCGAACTATACCACTACCATTTAAAAAAAAACTTGGATCGAACCAGAAACCTCCCGTAACATTCGTACGGCAATAGATTCGTATTTTAAGATCAATATTCGCTATATATCTTACAATATCCTATATATATTTTCATTACATTGGTCGCAAATACGCACATCCATGGACATCCATGGAGATGCACGGATGGATGGATGTATTCTTTAAATTTAAGTTGCATAAAATATGCTTAAATTAAAAAAAAAACATATTGATATTATCATTATGTATTATTTACATTTAAAGCATAAAATATGCATAAATTTTCTAAAAACACATTGATATTATAATTATAAGTATTGTAAATATTTTCGTCATACATCAAGTGAGAAATGATAAAAGGACCGATTAGTGCAATAAATATAAATTTTATTTTAATAACTTGCAGTATAAGTGACATTTCTGCGTGGTGTCAATCTTGTTAAATTTTAAAAAAAATTACAAAGAGTCTTTGCAGAATCACAAAGTGCGTAAGGCATACATATCGACGTTGATTTGTGTTTGCTTTTTACTTGGAGTAAAACTTTATGAATGTTAATGACTTTGTCATTTATATTTGCTTGGATCTCATTTCATTCTTATCGAATCGTAAACATAAGGTACCCCATTAGCGACCTTATATTTGAAACAATATTTCTTAAAATCATAAAACAGAAAATGCATATTATAGTGTTTACGCAACGTCGCAGTTTACGATGCCGTAACAAATGTTGATGAAACGAACCCCTGTAGTCGACGCTCTACCGACTTCGCTACCAGGTCCGGGGCACACAATGGACAGAGTTTTGATACGCGATACACATGACTAAAAGAGGATCAGGGATACACAGGATTGATATATGCAAATAAATTTCTGTAACTATTATGTTGAATACGCACCCTTTTCACATATTTCACCACCATATCCAGTAGGGCACTTGCATCGGTTTAGACCAAGACACAATCCACCGTTCTGGCATTGCCTCTTGCATGTTACTGTCGAAAAGATATAGAAGAAGAAAAATAGATTACAATGGCTCTCGATCACAAAGAAACATGATCATGTTTTACTTGTAAACAGTACGTTTTGTTGCAGACAACCAAAGGGCGGTATTAAATCAACGTATTATGTACAACGATGCAAAATTAGTTATAGACTCACAGACAATTCAACATTAAACTAAGTAGACTTACATCCTGTGAGAACAGTATGTATGATAATCGTCTAATTATTTATATTAAATTAAAATTAGTCATTTTACTTTAGCTTACTATCCCCTATAACAAACCAAAGCTCAACCAAAGGACTAAGGCCACACAAGTGGAAGTTAGAAAGAATGAACAAAGTTTAAAGTTGACGTATACCTCCGCAAGCCACGACGCCGTCCCATTGGCCATTGGCGAGGCACGTGATGCTGGATTGACGTCTGGCCGGGGACACACCCGCCCGACAACGGTAGCGGAATACGTCACCAAAGTAGAACGATGTCCCCTCTACCCGCACAACGTTCACATGGTCACGGATTCTTGGCTTGCCACAGAATACTCCTGCAATTTTATTCGAATTTGTGATTGCGTAGTAAAGGAAGAAATATTAGAAAAACAAAAGAAATCAATGTTCTAATGAAATATAAATCCCAGAAGACCCATGATTTTAATAAGTTTGTTTAATAAGTTTCGCAGGATTGACCAGTTCTTTAAATAACGGCGTTACGACAATGCGGCTTTCTAGATTGATGCTGCAGACATATAGAGCAGATGCTTATTAAAATATGTACAAGATGAATTAATTGAATATAAACCTAATTGCGACAAATCGACACATTCTCTTACTAAAGCAGATCTCGGAGACATATTAAATACCTGTTTTGCATTGACCAATTGCTTAAATAATCACGTGAATTAAATAAAAACTCTTACTCTTGCAGGTCCCTGGGATAGGAGCCCATGTTCGATCCTCCTGACACACCGTCATCATGTCTCCTGAGGCTTCATAACCGGTCTGACATGTAACTACCAGCGTTGAGCCGACCGGCATTGGTTGTCGGGGCACCTGGGCATAGTCCACGCCTGTCGGTCCCTCGCACGTCTGGTACGCTGCATGTAAATGATTATTCATTATCATGGCTGTGATTGGTCCAGTTAAATAAGGTGCTTTTCTAAAACAAGTATGTCAAAATTGAAAAGAGGCCGGGAAAACGTATTCAGTTCGATTGAAATATGATTTATTCTGAATTGTTTATTAATTAAAGAGACTAAAAATAATTTTTAAAGTGTTTCTTCAGCTGTGTCGAAACGTGTCACATTCTTAAGAATAATACAAATTATCAGCATCTTGTTTTAATGGGAAACTTTTTTGGAGAAAAATCGATATTTTCACTTAACGCTTAACAACGCCTATCAGCAAGTTTATAGGTTATAACAAAAGAAGATTTCTATTGAACAGTAGGGACTTACAGTTCTTTGATTCACATCTCGGTACGTCATCACTCCAGATGCCGGAATCGTCACACATTAAGGTGTCGCTGCCAACCAGGATAAAGTCTTCCTCGCACCCCAGCGCCACCCTCTCTCCACTGTACACAGCGCCATCTAGTGAGCCGTCTAGAACGAGTCCATGGTCGGGAAGCTGCAATGGCTGGCAGGCGATTCCTGTCAAAATTGTTGAGTTTAATGAAGTCAAATGACTAGATGCCAACTTCTTTTATCAGTTCGCATGGCCATCGGTCGTTACGAGTAACAGATTTCCTATTTGATTTTGAGAAAAATGATATTTTGTTAAATATACAGTTAAAACAAAAGCTAGAACTGTATTAAGTGAGTTAAACGGATGTATCTATGGAACAAACGTTTATAATAGACACCTATTCACCTTTAATTATTTAAAATAAGCATGAAAGCAGAGTATATAAACGAAATTAATCAACATAAGTAAACTTAAAATAAAAATAAATATCTACGACTAATGTCTATTGAAAGATGCTTACTGCTACATGTTGGGTGAGAGCCTGACCACAGTCCGCTGCTCTGGCAGGTAAGTTGGGACTGGCCAGACATCCTGTACCCACTGTTACACTCGTACGTGACACTGGACCCATAGCTGTAACTGTATCAGACATAACAGCATGGGACTCGACATAGTAGTAGTAACGTTTAATATGCATGTCGATCACCTACAGATTTCAGCACAAATTTTCAGCTTATTTAATTTTTCGTTATTAAAGTCGAGGAGGGTTTGTTAGTTTTGATATCGTCGGTCTTCTATGCCATATACTTCTCGTTTCGAAATGTTTGCTACCTATAACAATCTTTCCAATAAGTTACACTGGCTTTAACGGTCAAACTAAAATTATCTCTTAGTTAACATGTTATATTTTAAGCAAAATGTCTATACTTGTTTTAAAATCAGTGAACATTTCATTTTGGCTATACGTATGTATATTTATTTAAATTGTGTTAAAAATTAATCCAGTCCCGTCAGGTTGAAGGAATTGCAACTGACCTGCGGTGCACTGGTGGTTATATCCAGACAAAAAGGCTGGACATCGCTATTAAAATATAACAATTAATGAGTGAAAGGTAGTAAAGGCGTGCTTACTCCTTTCCAAGTGACACCATATATTGTCCTAACGGTGGCGGTCCACACTCAACGATCTTGCAGTAGGGAAGCAAGCCTTGCCATTCCCCATTTGTTCCGCAAGGCATGAATCCAGATCCGATTAGCTTGTACCCCTCGTCACATACGTACGACACACCCGGAGAAGTCCCAGAACCGGATGACACTGCTCGACCGTATCCAATGGCCGGAGGCTCCCCGCAGTCGTATTTCTCACACGTCGGCTGTTGCCCATCATACTCCCACTTCTTATTGTTGTTGCACATGGCAGATGTGCTGCCGAGCAAGAAGAAACCCTCCTCACAGAAGAACGAAGCAATACTTCCAGCTTTAACGCCATTACTCAACTTTGTGAAAGCATTGGCGAATGTAGGATAAGGTCCGCATTCTGTCTGATGACATTTTGGATAATCGCCCTCCCAGGCGCCTGTTTGACCACACTGAAGGGACGGTTTGCCTGTCATTTCATACCCATCTACGCATGAATATGTGACAATAGAGCGGTAGAAGAAATCGTCTCCTGTATATTCTGCGAAGTTTATGAGTGGAGGCGGTCCACATGAGGCAGGTTCACAAACTGGAGGAGACCCTGACCATTGCCCAGTCGCTAGACATTGCGCTGTCTGAATACCTTTGAGACGGAATCCGGCGTTGCAGATAAACGTGACAACGCTTTTATGCTGGTACTGTTGACTTGTAATGTAAACTGCATTATCGACATTTGGTGGTTCTCCGCAGTTGATAGGCACGCACGTCGGTATGCTGCCAGACCAATTACCAGAAGCATCACATTGTACTGACTGTGTTCCTTTGATCCGATATCCTTCGTCACACAAATAACTGGCACTACTTCCATATGTATAAGCACCAACAATGACAGAACCATGCTTCACGTCAGTCGGTTCCCCACATTCAATAAGCACACAGCTTGGCACAGTGCCTTCCCAGGAGCCAGAATTAGAGCAAGTGAGAAAGCTGTCGCCTGCTGTAATTTTGTAGCCAGTATTACATACATATCTTGCTGTTGACTGGTAGTAGTACAGGGCCCGTGTGTCGAAAGGTTCGGCATTATTAACAAACGGCGGAATTTCGCAAATTATTAAGGTGCAATATGGATCGGAACCACTCCATGTCTGGTCGGCATTGCATTCTCGACGATCTGATCCGTGAAGACGGTATCCCTCATCACACAAAATTGTCATAACAGACCCTATCTCCCCATTACCCGACATTGTAAAATGACCATTGCTTAGCGGATTTGGCTGGGGACACGATGCGCGTTCACAATATGGCTGGAACTCGAAATCCCAATGACCAGATGCAAGACACCTTATCTTGCTTTTGCCAACTAAGTTATACCCATCCTCGCATTCGAATGTAAGTTCAGTTCCAAATCCTGTCCCATATCCTAGGATGTAACCATTTGGAATAGAAACAATATCCTCGCATTGAACAATCTCACACCGAAAGTTAGTATCAGACCATCTTCCGTTGGCCATACACGTTTGATAGTTCACACCAACTCCCTGATATCCCTCCTCACATCCTAACGTCGCCTTTTCCTGATAGCTGCCACCATCTGAACTTTCGGGTAAGGTAAACAAGACATTTCTTAAAACAGGTGGTGTACCGCAGGAAATTTTGATGCAGCTAGGATCAGCACCACCCCATCTACCAACTGATAGACATAGTCGTCTGTTTTCACCTCGTAATTCGTAACCTGCGTCACATTGATATTCTATGAAGTCCTGATAGAACCAATTATCTCCAATATGAAATCCATTTGCCAATGGCGGCGGTTCAGGACATTGCACCTTATGGCAAGTTGGGGCCACGCCAGACCATGCTAAAGTGCCCATGCATATTCTAAAGTCCATTCCGGAGAGTTTGTAACCTTCAAAGCATTCATAAACTATACGTGCACCTTTGTCATAGCTAGTAGCAATTATTCTGCCATCGTCTATTTTCGGAGGTTGTGGACATTCGCTCCTTACACAGTATGGCTCGTCACCAGACCACACACCTGCAGCTGTACATGTTCGTTTCGCTGGACCAATCAGGTTGTATCCGCTATTGCACAAATAGTCAACCTCAGCTCCAAAAGTGAATATAGATCCACTGATAATAACATTGACGTTGGGTTCAGGCCTAGGACAAACAATCAAGTCGCATCTAGGTGACCGTCCTGACCACGAACCATCTGCTTGGCAAACTCTCTCAGCTTCTCCGCTCAAAATATAACCTTCATCGCAAACGTATGAAATTACCGAGTTGAAGGAATAGTCGCCTCCGACTATTCTACTATTTGATGTAGAAAATGGCGGAAAACATGTTCGTTTCTCGCAAACCGGCAGCGATCCGCTCCACACACCTCCAAGCAGACAGTCCAGCTTTCGATCACCTCTAAGAACGAATCCAGTGTTACATTCAAAAATAATTGAGGATCCAAACGCAAGCGACGTAAATGTTGGAACACCGTTCGGAAATCCAGTCCCTATAATATCAGGACACATGATAGGTTCGCAGGTTGGTGCTTCTAGATTCCACTCGTCGTTGGCCTGACACAGCCTTTGTGTCGGACCTTTAAGGTCGTACCCTTCCAGACAGTGATAGGTGGCAACTCCATTTCTGATATATACCTGGCCGTATGCGGGAGGCGACAGATCTTTACATTCGTACTTGGTACAAATTGTTTCCTCCCCGCTCCAGGATCCGTCCTGCTGGCAGGTGCGCTCACTGGCTCCGCTTTGACGGTAGCCTTGTCTACATGTTACAGTCACAGTTGTCCCGTAACTGGTCTTGAACCCTGAAATACGAATATATATATATATATATATATATATATATATATATATATATATATATATATATATATATATATATATATATATATATATATATATATGTAGATAGATAGATAGATAGATAGATAGATAGATAGATAGATAGATAGATAGATAGATAGATAAATAGAATAGAATAGAATAGAATAGAATAGAATAGAATAGAATAGAATAGAATAGAATAGAATAGAATAGAATAGATAGATAGATAGATAGATAGATAGATAGATAGATAGATAGATAGATAAATAGATAGATAGATAGATAGATAGATAGATAGATAGATAGATAGATAGATAGATAGATAGATAGATAGATATATAGATAGATATAGATATATAGCAAAGTATACAAATAAAGTACAACTTATCAGATAAATACAAATGCATAATATTGATTTTTATATAAAAGTAATGGTTAAAATATTGTATGTAGACAATATTAATACAATTACCCGGTTATATTGATTTCTTAAAACTACTTGTCTAAGGTATTTTATTGAGTGTTGATCTTCGTTTTGGTCGTGGTGGTTATTGCTTATCGTAACTTTTGATTTGTGCTGTATGCAACGAAGCTGAGAAGATATATAAAACACCGACCTGAAAGCGTTCCAAATTTGACTGAGAGCCTTGGGCATTCGACTGCCGTACATCCAGGTACAGGAGTATCCCATTGTCCATTTGCAAGGCATCTCCGTACTGGAAATCCGTCCATGTAGTACCCCTCATCGCACACATAATTGACAACTGACCCATATGTAAAGCTTTGTCCAATCAGTCTTCCATTGGAAATGACTGCTGATGGTGTTTCGCAGTAAACAATATCGCACGTGGGAAGGCTACCGCTCCAGTTGCCTTCTTTTGTGCATGTCCTTAAAGTGTCCCCTTTCATAATAAAGCCAATGTCACACGAGTACCTAACAACAGCCTGGAACAGTGTATCAGTCAGCTCTCTGGTGCCGTTCGTCACATTAGCTGGATCGCCACAGTCAACCGCCTGACACGTTGGGTTGTCGGCTTCCCATGTCAAATTGGCCATACATCGCCGAACCTCAAGACCTGCGAGTCTGTACCCTTCATTACAGATATAACGAATTGTTGATCCAATTTCCAAAGATTTGTAATCTAAGCGACCGTTTTCAACAAAAGGCGGTAGAGCACACTCAGTAACTTGGCATGTAGGTAATGTCACGCTGCTTCCTTCCCATAAACCGGAAGCACTGCAAGTGTAGACTGGATCTCCACGCAGTTTGAATCCCTGAAGACAGGAATATGTTGCTGTACTTAGATAATCTATACCAGTCGTTGTAAATATGCCGTTTGATATTGACGTCGGCTGTCCGCACTCCGATTTAGTGCAGATCGGAGGCAATGTATCCCACTGACCGCTCCGTAAGCATTCAAGTTGTCCCAACGGATTTGTGGCATCTTGAGCAAGCTCATAACCCACATTGCACGAGTATTGGATCCTGTGCCCAATCGGAAAGAGTTCAAGACTGTCAGGGTTAATTATGATACCGTTGTCAATCCTTTGAGGACCTGGACACTGTATAGCGAGGCATACGGGGGAGTTGCCAGACCACTGCTTGGTTGCAAGACACGTAAATGTATCGTCTCCAACTAAATAAAAACCGTCTTCACAGTTGTAAGTTACAGTATCTTCGAAGTAGAAGGACGTTTCGGTGTAAAAGCCATTCTGAATCACTGTTGGAGCTCCACATTCTGTACGTCTGCACGATGGTACTACATTCGACCATTTTCCTGTTTCTCTGCATACGCGCTCAGCAAACCCATCAAGTTCAAACCCGTTATTACACCTGTATGTGATTTCCTTATTCAGTGTGTAATCCCTCCCAATGATAACACCGTTGGCTATTTCTTCAGGTTTCCCGCATGAAACGGGCTTGCAAACTGGTGTTTCGTTGCTCCAGGTAGCATTTTCAAGGCACTCCCTGACATCATTACCGATAACCTTGTACCCAAGATCACAAACATATTTGACGACTCCTTTGTATGAGAACACTTCTCCTTCAAACCTCCCATGGACTATGTCGTCCGGATGACCGCATTGTACCGCGGCGCATTCCGGAGCTTCCGGCTCCCACGCTCCTCTTTCGAAACATTCCAATAAACTGTCAGTCGTGAGTCCATAACCTTTATTGCAGCTATATTCTGCTCGTGACAGAAAGGTCGTTGTTGTGAAATCAACTTTTCCATTCGATATAATAGGGGGATCATAGCACTCGACAAGAACGCAAGACGGGAGATTATCTTCCCACTGACCAGTCGGCAGACAGCCGAGATGGCCTTGTGGATTTGATGACGTTTTTGATAGCCAATACCCGAAGCTACAAACATACTGCACGTTAAAGCCAACAGAAAACTCAGTAAGATCGACTGTATTATTTGGTCTACCATGGCTGATCGTTGGCGGAAGACCACACTTCTGTGGGTCACAGCTTGGGAGACTTCTGTCCCAGAGTCCGTTCCTTTCGCAAAACACAGAATCATAGTCAGTGAACAGTTTGTTTCCGGGAGTACATTCAAAGTACACGTCAGTTCCAATATCGTATTTGTTGTTTGGAGATGGGTTCTTCACAAGGGTATTGTCTGTCAGATCGGGGATCGTACACTGGATCTCTGAAATATTGCAAATACTTAAACACACAGAAAGCAATTTATAAGAACATTAAACAAGTAAATAAATACTACCTTTACGCTCATCTTTACCATTAACATGCAACTTCTCAACAATTAAATTAGACACTCGAGCCTATGCTTGAATAACTTTAATTAGAACTATTCTATTGAACAGTTTACATCTTCTGTTGATCTTTTTGGTAATTAATAACTAAATATTATGGAAAAGAAAAGGTTGGTACTTAATAGAAAGAACAGTTATGGGGAGATGGCTGAATAAATGTGAACCTGTAACTTGTCAGAGTACGTACTTTCACAGGTGGGCGGGTCTCCTTCCCAGAAACCAAACTCGCCGCAATATCTTGTCTCTTTGCCCACAAGCCTGTAGCCAACGTTACACACGTAGCGGATCCTGTTGTCGAACTCGTACACATTACCATCTATCCAGCCGTTAGATAAACTGCCAGGCCAGCCGCAGTTCATCCCTACAACATTATACATAACCCATTTATCCAGCCGTTATATTAACTGCCCGGCCAGCCGCAATTCATCCCTTCAAGATTATTTACAGCCGTGAGATAAACTGCCAGGCTAGCAAGAGTTCATCCCTACAAGATTATGTATAATCAATCTATCCAGCCGTTAGATAAAATACCAGGCCAGCCGAAGTTCTTCCCTACAGTATTATATATAACCAATCTATCCAGCCGTAAGATCAATTACCATGACAGCTGCATTTAATCCCTACACGATTATGTATAACTCATCTATCCAGCCGTAGGTAAACAGCCAGGCTAGCCACAGTTTATCCCTACCAGATTATGTATAACTCATCTATCCAGCCGTAAGATAACTGCCAGGACAGCCGCAGTTCATCCCTACACGATTAAATATAACGTACATACATATAAATAAAACACTATATATTTAATTTGGTACAGATAATGAATGGATCGTGTCTAAACGGAAAGACGGTTGGTAATAGCGTTTAATGAGATGTGAAAAATAAGCATTTTGGCACAACTAACCGCTAAAGCCTCTGTCAGAAGGCGTAAGTACAGTCATGGATAAGATCTATTAGGTATTAAAGTTCGTTGTGAAAAGTTCGTGTTCAAGATAAAGACATGTCATTTAAATTGTTAATGTTCGACTCGAAACAAGTACATTAAAACCTCTCGAAGCGGCACCTCTAAGCAGCGGCTACCTCTAAGCAGCGGCTACCTCTAAGCAGCGGCAGTTAAATTCCCCCCGCCCCAGTAGTTTTCAGCGCATTTTAACCTCTAAGCAGCAACTCCTCCGCAAAGCGGTAAGCGGCCGTGTAATTCTCTTCCCTGAGGCTAGTTTAACCTCTGCGTAGCAACACCAATGCAACTAATTTTAGATCAGTCTGTCGCGTACACCAGAAATGTCACGCGGTCGGCTAATCACTGCTTGTACCCTGTTGAGAAGGTGTATGAGTGTCGTTAATTATCCATACCTGGACGGTGATTCACCTCGTGCTTCCTCCCCGAAAGTATAATATTTCAGTGCTAGAAACCGGACTATTTCTTCTAAACTGTTACAGCAAGGTTGACCTCTTTACAAAACATACCAGAAAATTTATTGCTGGCGGTTACAACCCGGGAAGCCTTCGTTGTACTGCGTTGCTTGCGTTTGATCCTTTAATAGTCAAGAAGGTGCATTGCTTTTAAAGTACACGATGACAAGACAGGTCTTTGAGACTATATGAAAACCGTGACTTCAAGGCATACTTGGACAATCGCTTTTGAATTTCTGTCTCTTCATCTCTCTAGTCGTGTCCCATAATTTGAGCAGTCTCCACGTTAGATTGCACAGGAGGTATAACATCGTTGTTTGATGTAACTTTATTAAAAAAATTGCCAAATGCGGATAAATCCTCCGCATTATATGATATTATTTTAAATCTTATTACCTATCATCTCACAATACTACATATTGTTTTATTGGTTTGGGATGTTTTCTAAAATTCAATGAATTCTTTGACGGGATATTTTTACTTACACTGTTCGTTTGATAGAAAACCCTTCAGGAAGTGCCAGGTTTAAGCACCCCAGTCGGTCCTTTTGCCGACTGGCCGTTCCAAGGCGGTAACTGCTTTTTTTATTTTGTGGGTCATGTCTCGTCTCTGTGTTTTTGTCACATTTACATTTACCCTGTTTGCCAATGTCTAGGGGTAGTTTAGATTAAAATATATGTGGTAATTTTGATAGGACCTTTCTTATTTACCTATTGCACCTTTTGTATGATGTTGATTCTTGCAGTGTGTAAATGTTGATTCAATTAATATCGAAGTCGTGATCATGTCTGAAATGTTCACCTTGCCTTCCCTCTAATATCAAGTAAAACAGATGTCCGTAAATCATTATAGTGTAGACTTATTGCATTTTGATGTAATAATGTAACAATTTTACAAAAGCTTTGGAAATAATAGTAAGGGTTGGTAAGGGAATGATAACTTACTTTGACATGTCGGTGTGCGGCCCTCCCATTCTCCTGTAACAAGGCACTGCCTTTCTCGCTTACCGCCTACTTCAAACCCATTCCGACAGGAATACCTAGCTTTTGAACCAGCAGTTCGGCTCGTATAGGTCACATTGCCATAGTCAATAGGGTCCAGAGCGGGGCAATCTGGAGTTGATTAACGACCATTTATAAGGCAATAACATAGTTACACACTACCTGGGGATAAAGCTATAAATTATTTAAAAAGTAGGTCTCAAGTAAATTTATCACCTTCTAATTAAGTTAAAAATATTGTACGAAGTAATATGTAAATGTAATATTTAAAAGTATGTTTCTATGTTGTTTCATAGCAATTAACTTGAAATCTAGAAATGATGATTAAACTATAAGTTCAAGATTAAAAGTTGTACGTACATGACCATGAAATTAGTATTCAAAAAATTGTAATGAAATATTTGTGATAAAGTATTCATAAATGGAAAGTTTATATTTATATGTTAAAAGTTAGTTGGATAAGAAAGAATTAAACTTATTGATATAACGTGTTGTAATATTTTACGCGCATTTTCTGAAGCATCTGCTAAATATTGGTGTTACGTGTTTTTATTTATTTTTAAATTTTTGCCAATATTTTCATAAGAACATGCATACATAAGAACATGCCATACAATGATGCCGATATCACTCCGATGTATTAATTATATTATATTATTTTATGGTAAATTCACTGAATATAAATGTGCCAATTCATGTGTAGTTTGGGGTGCATATCAGTTCGTGTACAATGTAAGATATCCGTGTTAATTACAACCTAAGTCTTAATATGATCACTGGTCACCTAACAATCAAACATCTGTCTCCATTTGGAATTGCCATGTAGAAACGAGTTGTACAGTTAAACGTGATTAGAAATCATATTAAATAGTCTGTCTGTGTAAAATGTCTTTACATGTACTTATATGCCCATCAGGGCCGGGTGACATAAACTGCTTTGGTAGTTTAATAACTTTTATAACTTATTTTCAAGTTTACTGGAATGTGTATCACACGTTACTGTCAATCTGTATACACCTGCCTCGTTTGTAAAATACCCTGTTTTTTTACAAACATGGAAATACATTCCTAAACGGTACAAGGTGAGAAACGCTCAAAGATAGATATTTACATGGACAATAAAGAGGGTTATGAATATTCTTTTAAAAGTAATGTTCTAACAAATAAATCATAATGACACCCATATGCCTTCTTCTATTTAATCGATAATTAGCAGCAGCTGTTGAAAATGAGTTTAAATTTGCTATTTTAAGAACATATAAACGCATCGCTTTCAAAACATTTATTATAACATAATAGTTGTAAATTGACGAGTAAACAGTTGTGATTATTTCCGAATCGACACGCACGTTTTTATTTTATTTTTCGGTAAAGGTCGGAAGTTGTTTAAGTTTTAAGGCCGTTAGCACAGAACATAAGCCAGACGTTTATGAAAAATATATTATGGAAGTGTTTGGTATGGATCCTGTTAGCTAAGTCTTATGAATTAACATATTCACCATCATCATCGTTGCAAAGCAAAAGGTTTATGTACAAGCAGAGTTGGAACGCACAAATTTTCAGTCCAGCACAGTTATAGTGCGTGCCGTGGCGCACTTAAGGGTCTGAGTTGGACACAAAGTGGGCTGTATGGTTGCATTGCAATTGGATAATAATCTAATAATAATCTATTTTTTCTGTCAGAACTATTGCAACATTTATTAAGGATTACGAAAGCTTATGCATGGGTACATACACTAAATATCGACTTATGTCAGGTAATATCGTAAAAACCATGAAACCGTTCAGGCATTTTTTCGACAGTTTTCGTAGTATAATTATACTATAGTACATTTTTGTCACGTGATGGGGGTGTTTTCCACTGTGATGTAATGATATGACCAATATAGCGGCTCGCATACTCTACAGGCATGGTATGGGGGACAACAAAAGAATATTTTATGAATTAAGGAATTTTATGAAAACTTTATTATATTTTTAACGATCTGACAGGAATTAAGAGAAATCTGTGTTTCAATCAGCATCTTGAAGCATCTAAATCATGAAGGCATGGCAAAAGAACAGCACTCATTGCAACAAAACCGATTTGGCAAGCTTGTACCGCAAGAACCTTTCTAACCTAACCTATCCGTGGAAGTCAATGAAAGGCTCATAATGATTTGCCTGCCTCTAGCTTTATCCACAGGAATCAAGTTGATCCTGCTTGGTGACTTCAGTGCCACTGGTAACCAACACCACGACAGTTGTAACGAAATTTTCGGCAAGCCAGGCGGGGGAAAAACAACGGCCTTCTTTTGTTTAGCAAAAATGTTTCTTATAACAAAACTTTATTTTAAACGGTGAACAAATCAAGACATGACACTGTCATTGACGACATGCTGGTCAAGACGAACGAAGAATTCTAGAAATACGATCCGAGGTCGGCACTTAAGAATGAAAGCTAACAGTCAATACAGGCTTTGGTGCAGCGTGAAATAAGGAAGTTGGAAACTCAGCAATTATGGGATAGGAATGCAGTAGAAATCCAACTATTAGCAGTCACAAACAAACAACTTCAAACATCTCTTTCTCTCTATTGTTGGTCTTTCAGGCCGTCGAATTATGGCTCTGTCCCGCTTTTTCTCTGAGCAAAAGGTTAGATAGAAGGAACACTTCAGCCATCTGTGTAACCTCCTATCCATTGTTGATCTCTCAGCTCTAGATCAGATCAAACACACTACTCTTGCTTCAACTTGATAACACCCCCAATTAACCTCTCCACCAAATCCTAAATCCCGACTGTAGATCCGCATAGACGCGCAGGGAGTGGCAAGACAGGTGTTCTTCTTAAAGCTGACCGCTAGATTACAATTTTAGACTCTAAAAGCGCCATAAGAAGCGGTTCAATAACGAACAGATTCCTCAAACGGGCTTCTCTGGACATTAAGTTGCTTATGTTGGCCATAACTGACCGAAACAGTTGGCGCGCTCAAACAAAAACTGTCCAAACCTTTGAGGAATATTGGCGGTCAAAATTTCGTAAAGGAACGAAGACACAAGGCCCACACTACCCTTGTCACAATTTCTGGAGTGCCTTATCCAGTATATAATGATTCTGCCTTCAAGCTTCGAAGTAACATTAAATACCACGACAAGTAAACTGCAAAAGGACACGTCACCCTCGAACCCGAGAGTCTTTCACATTACGAGCATTGTCATCGTCTTGAGCCAGTTTACAAAATTCCAATGGAAGAAGCAAGTCAGATGAACATTTATGATATTATGTTTAAACTGAGACTATAAAACGATAATGATTACTGTGATGATAATGGAAACGTTCGTAACGGTTTTACTCGTCATGACATCATTGTACGCAAATGGCGTGAAAGATGGTATCCGACAGTTTGGACCAACTTTCCTCTCTCATGGAACCAAAACAATTGTTTTAACATGAATTGATCTCGCGAAATACTGTTTTTGGTGTCCTACATTATCTGAAAAGTAAAGCACAACCGCTACACATGTAGCCGTGTTTAAGCTAAGAAAACGCATGACCATTTCCTTTTGCGACCACGTTACATGCTCATCTTGGTAATCAGCTTAGACCTCGATATCTGTCTTACCTGTAATTTCCGTTAGGCTCAATTTAAAGTCTAAAATAATAGATATTTAAAAAGCTATATTTCACGATTTGAACTGACGATTGAGGTAATGTTAACACAGCCCTTACTTAAACTAAAATATGAGATCATGCAGCACTTATCATATTTTCAAGAACAGTGGCATACTTTAATACGCCATATATCAACACACTTAGGGGCCATTTTTGAAGCGGCATCAAATATTTGTGAGACTGAACACAGTAAGTGGTCCAATTCAAAATTCTCTGGACTCCAGTGTACGTTCCCACATTGCCTATCACCAGGCACACTTGAGTACACTAAACAAATCTGCCAGAAATATTTTCGAGGCAATGTTTACACAGGATATGCAATACATTTTAATTACTTTAATATGTTATAATATGGGCGCCACCCAGTCAACCCAAGCAACGAAGAAACATGTTTATTTTATCAACTGTCATGATGAAGACAATAATGTAATTTTTGTGTATTTCTGTTGCGTTACAAGTAAATTTAACGCACTGAAAAGCGCTGTTTTGGCTGTGTAAGTTTTACTTTGTTAGCGATTGAAGGTATGTTAATAATGGTGACTTTAGATTTCCAGTGATTAATGGATTGCGCCACGCATATCAGAGCATGCAAGTCTTTAGCTGCAAAAAACTCATCTAGATACAAATATTGCATTGGGGCAAATGTGACAACACAGTAACTACAACAACCGATTATAGAAAGTACATGTATTATTTTATAAACAAAAATACATTCCATGTGAGTGTATTTGAACTAAAAGTAACTCTTAAATAGCTGTTCATAAATCCTGCCGGACATGGCCTAATTACACAGAATTCAAAAGTTACTTCCACTTTCTTACGGCGGTGTTGCTAGTTATGAGAATGCCTAATTTCGGAAGCAAACAGGATTGACCCTACATGACCTTAACTATCATTTTATGGGAAGAAGTAGTGCGTGTACAGAATGAGAATGCCTAATTTCGGAAGCAAACAGGATTGACCCTACATGACCTTAACTATCATTTTATGGGAAGAAGTAGTGCGTGTACAGAACAAATATGTATGACGAAGGAGATTATACCCGTCAACTGTGGTCAGGCATGCTTCCAATGTTAAAACAAGCATCAAAGATCGCCGTCGAGGTTCTATTAAAAAATGGAACATTTTTGCCTAACAACAAATCCTCAAAGAAACAGCAAAACCTTGTTGTTATTAAAATATTTACAACGCCTTTACAACATTTTCTGTCTTATATGTGGTAATGAATTGCCTTTGGGCGCATGAGAAAAGGTCAGAATACAGTTCGAATACAAACAACAGAAAAAGAGCATTTAACTTTTACATAGAACCTCGTCGTAACAAATGCAATTTAAATTAAACATACGGAATATTAACAACTTAATTTGACAGGTACTGATGTAGCCACAGTTAAAGTACAATCTAATTCTAATGTTCCCCAAAGTTGACAAATTACCGAAATTAAATACATCCAACTGCCGCACTTCACTTGTTTATAGAACGACATGACGCCACTCATAGGTCTTTTTCCAGGAACGATTATATATAGACGCCGCAGGTTGCGCGCTGACAATAAGTAGTGTACTTAGTTTAAATTAGAAGAAGTTCAGGTCATTATATTTTGTAATGCGGGTTTACATGTCATGCATTTTTATGAATGAACGCTATTAATGTAAACATTTGAAGCATGCAGTGGACACAAATAGGCGCATCGAGTCTCCTTCGACATAGATATTTATTTCTGCACACGCGCTATTTTTCCCAGGCATCTACTAACCGCGGATAGTCAAGGTTATTTAAGCTTCCAAAATTCAGCTTTCTCATAACTCAAGGCGCTGAAATGTATTCTGTTTAACCCTATACAGATGTGCAAATTATGGTCAAAATTGTTACGTGGTAAATCAAATGTTAAGCGCATTAAAAAGCAGACAAGTCTACAGCTACAACACCTCTTCAAGAAATATAGAATATACATTGGATGAAAAGTTATATTAGAGTCACTTACATCCAAAAGTAGAAACTATTTTACTAAAAAGTATTTTACATGATTGCATTTTAACTGAAATTAGGTTTAAATAAGTGTTCGGAAATGATACCGGATGCGACCAAAATACAACCAACTTAACTCCCAGTTATTTATTTGTAATTACCAAATCCGGTCAGATATTAAGCAGATGACTTATTGTTTATACAGGAAGGAGGTCAAGTGGATTAACTTAGAAAGTGGTTTCCATTTTGAAAGTTGTTTTGTTTGGGATGGGATTGTTTATATTGTTATTGACTTAGGGAATAAAGACACCAGAAGTGCCTGGATTAGAAGGTCATTGTGGTGCACCGAAGATGGAAGGGCTGTCCACATCAAGTTTTTGCCCGTTTCTATTTATCGGGTTTTTATAACAGGAAATGTCGTTCATTGACCACATTTCTATCAGTGTGTTAGCGGACACTTCTAACAGCTGTTTCCTGAACACTTGTATCCTTTGATTTCTGGATCCTTCTATCACTTATTTTCTTATATCAAAAGCTTTCTCAAGTTTGTATAGGTTAGATTTTAAAGGGTCCTTGGACAGCAACAACGATACGTTTACATTTATTTAAAATGAATTATTTTACAATAATGAGTATGAATCAGATCATATATAACAAATAAATAAACGAATATTTATTTTAGACATACAGTATTTTGCAATTTTCAGCAGGAATAATATATATATACCTATTTAAGTCAATTAAAACTCAAATTCAGTGCATGATACTTTTAATGGAAAAATCTCCAACATATATTTATGAAAATTTATGGAAACACAAATAATTTACATTTACAATACATACTTTATATTAGATGTATTCAACTGCATGCAATGTCGATATATTTGACATTTTAATGTTTGTTTTATGTGTGTTTTTTTGTGTTTTTTTTTGGTTTTGGTTTTTGTTGGGTTTTTTTTTTTGTCTTTTTTAATGCCTTACAAGACTCTGATGAGTGTTTGTTTAGCTTTATTTTTAAGTACATCGCACTAACACAGAACTAGCCAGTTTTCAACTTGTTTCTGTTGTTGTTAAACGATTTATGCTCATCAAATAATAAAATACTCATGTTGTTTTATTTAAAGCAATAATAAAATATAAAATTCATTTTATATTTCTTATAACAAATGCATTTAGAAAGAGAAAAATATGTTCCGCACATGGTTTTGAAAATAGCAGTCATGTGAAACTCAATTTCGAAACATGTTTGCATAGAATCTGACGTACACATACCCATGACCATAGTGTTCTCTTAATCAGCATGTACCTCCCTAAGTGTTCTTACTACAATTAGTGCAATAAATACCTTCAGGAAGTTATGTGACCCTTGCTAACTGACAATTTGTCTTATGATAACGTAGACTTACTTTTTATTTTTTATTTGTTGTTCTTTACTGTAATTGGGAAAACGTGAAAGGAAGATGTCTTTATTTATATAAATGATGTCACGTTGGTATATTATTCATCATCATGATGTAGTTTTATTGTCGCGCTCAATATCATGTTTTAAGTAACCTTGTTTATGGAAATTTAAATACCAAGTTTAAATTGTACGCTTCATTAGCAATATTTTAGTTCATATAGATGTTTAGATCATCTCGACACTACAAATAAATAATATTCATAAGCTAGTTTGAAGCAAATTAAAATCCTTTTAACAACAGGTCACTCAAGTTTAATTCCAATGTAATAAAACAAACAACGATGAACCTCTTTTCTTGCCTTAAAAAACAAATCTGGTAATTTAAATGATTAGACAGTTCAGCATTTTGCTACGAATTGTAACAAAGTGAACGAAAACTTCATCTTTAATTTGCTAGCGGGACTGTAGTCTAGCAGCCGCGTAATGGCAGACAAGAAAGACATCTTTAAGGAGCCTTATTTCTGGCACCGTCTTTAAAAAATTTGTTGCATTGCATGAAATGTCATTATACATGCACATATTCGACAACTAAACTCGCGGTGAGTAGCAAACACGTGGCAGGGCATTATAAATTAAATGTGTGCTTACACATGTTTACAACAACACAATAAAGTACGTTCCACTGACAATAATCGTAGCTTGAAACGGGGCACGCGACGGCTGAACAACCTTGACGTGAAGGGTTAATTAGGCGGAATTTGCTACCGCTTTTGAAGATGTATCTAGATTGCATATATTGAATGTAACTCTATTTCAAAAAGATCTCTGACAAGTTCTTCTTATTCGATATACTTTAACGCACAGTGTATTCAACGATATAATACATTCATAGACAAGTTGAATGGTACACCAGCAGGTAATGATGCTTATAAATAAACGCTTAGTATACGGAACAATGAAGCAAATTGTATTATTTTATAACTATACCTAGAATGTACAAATTCTATACTCTGAATAAATAGTTAACGCGTTTTCAGTATAGATTCAGTATACAAAATAGGTTATTGCCTTTACTGTCAGTGTTCGTATTAATTATTTTGTGAAGAACTGCAAGTGAAAGAGTTAAAAAAGATGAACAAAGCTGGGTCACCTTAATTGTTATGTGAATGATCTTTGGCTATGAGAGCATTAGTAACATTCCCTTACTTACATTTATGCAATAAGCAAACAAAACAGAAAACATTAATTGAACACAAAAAAGTAGGACACAACAATTAACAAATACAATGTAACATGATAAGCAGCTGCAATCATCAGTATCGATAGTTATAGACAGCAGTACCAGCATAATAAATTACGACAGAAATAGCGCAGCGATATCAACATATCAGGGGCGTATGTATATATTATGTCAGCATGTACAATAGCAGCAACCACACTTCAGAAGTAGCGCCATAGGTTTATATTAAGACAACCGAACGTCAACCCTTGGTGCAGTAGTATCATCAGTAGAAGCAGTGCAAGGTAGTAGGGCAGTCTACGTCAATTCAGCAGCAGCGTTATCATCACAAGCATATCGGTATCATCAGCAAGTAAGTAGCAACAACATCAAAATTATCAGCAATAGTTCAATGGTGCCATCAGAAGCCAGTGCATGGTCGTGACAATGTCAAGAATACAACTGTAGAATAAGCGCCAGTAGATTCGCTGATGCATCCACAGAAGCAGTGCAGAGCGTGAAACGGGTTTATGTCAAGTCAGTAAGCAATCGGTAGCGGTTACAAGAAAGCGGGATGCAGTCCTTTTGTCGCATTTGACGGCGCAGCCAGAAACGATGTTGACGACGTTTACCTTTACAGAACTCGACAGGTGATGAGGAGATGGAACCTTTGATTTGAGCCAACATATCCGGCCAGGCTATCACGTCACCAATCTGTTTTTCGCACTTGAGACGAAGGTCCTCGATGTCTTGCAAGGACAGCTCCCGGCTCCAAACGTTCAGCTGTGTCAGTTTCCCGATGAACGTCTCCGGTGGAGAGAACCCGCCTCCATTATCGATATTATCCTGTTCCTGACCGATGACAAAGTTACCTCCCCCTGGAAAGAAGAAATAGTTTATTCATCTTTATGGTTAAAATTAAACTTAACATGTAGAATTAATTCATATACTTACATCGATTTTTAATTAATTGTACTTCACTCTTTTAAATGAGAAATTGTCTATATTTACATGAATTAGGTACATAGAAAAAAAATAAACAAGTGTCTTTCTTTAATGGTATACGTGCAAATGTATTTATTTAAAAAGCACATTATCTTGATATTGGGGGAGTTTAGCGATATCACCGTGACATCATCGAAGTGCTGTTCATTTTTGTAACAGATGGACAAGTATTTTTGTTTATTTTACGATTGCAATAAAGCTTAAACTTCTGCATTTTGCATTTTGTAACTATGTACGACGCGATAATCTCAGTTGTAAAACGGTATTTTAATTAAAACCAATATGTACACACACAAAGAGACATAAACACTCTACACACATTCGCATTAAGTTTACACCCGCTCACATATTAATGAACAAGTAAAGCATGACGAAAGGGCATCCTTTTCCGGGCGGAATCTAAAAAATAACGTTGCATTGTACAAATGCAGGATATTCTTAAATTGATAAATAAGTAGTATCAATAATGAATATATCGCATAATTACGTACCTTTGATGGCCTGGCCGTTGGCAAGGTTGCGGCCGCTGTCGACGGTGATGCCATCTAGGAAGATCTTCCAGGCGCCTCTGTTGGAAGCCCAAACGATACAGATGTGATGCCAGTCACCGTCGTTAGCCTTAGTGGTGGTCGTGCGCTTCTCTCCGTTCACATAGAGCACAAAACTATAACAGAATCGAAAAATCTAGTAGTCGATAGACAAATCTTAATATGTTCTTTTATATTTAAATATAGACTTTTAAAGTGCCACCATTAAATATAACGGCTATAACACCATATAACTGAAATACGTTTATAATTGTTTTTAAACAGAGAAACTGACTTGTACGGACCCGTCATAGTCAGAAAGGGTGAAGATGTTATCGCCTTCCGATGTGGCGTATGAGAACGGGGTTCCTTGGTTCTGGTCATCGGTTGTTTTCATCCAGAAGCAGGCAGAGGCCGCCCTCAGGTCGTGTTCTATGGTCAAGGCCGCGTAGTCCGTCGTGGTGGCGGTGGCAGGGAAGTCCATTTGGAAGTTGATGTCGATCTCTGCATACAGGCGAAACAAAGAAAGGGGTTAATTGTCATCTTCCTACACCTGATTGGAATTGATCGTAACTTTGTAAGTTTTGCTTACAGACTTGTGCCAGGGAAATAAAACAATGATAATAGGGACAGGTCTGCTTGGTCATAGGCTAGCTGATATAGATCTAAACTTGTTGGCCAGTGCTCTTATTAATTCACGCGTAAAGGTTATATCCGACAGTTTGCCTTTACCAAATTCAAATATAACAATGCCTTACCATTGCTTTGGGGAATTAGGGCATAATTTCTGAATAAAGTCATACTTCAGTATAAGTAAAGACGGTTTTGAACACGGCCTACTTGTTCACAGTACAAATCGCAATAAAAACACTCTAAACATTCAGTCAATCCAAATATAGAGATATACACGATAGTGATCTCTGCTAAAAATTGATTACTTGATAACCCGGATGACGATATAACGTAATCTCAAAAGTGAGTTGTCACGTAGCTATTTTAGTTAAAAACAGCAATCCCTGCAGCGTGGCTCAGATAGGAAATACCTGTTTTGCAGGGAGGAATGGGGATTTATGTTTCACTGTTCACACTGATCCAGGACATTAATGAGCAGCTGTTTGCAAGATCTTTTCGGGAAATAATGACTTAAGGCCAATTTGAACATTCAGCAGCATCTACAGAATGTTCGAAATATCAGCCATCAAATCGGTCTGTGCATACTTGAAACAGATGTAGAAGAATATGTATACCATTTGACATTTCATAGAGGTATGTTCACCTTATCAACAAAATATTCAAACATTCAACACAATGGTGGGGCAGAAAGGGATTGGCAGTATTAGCATTTGAAAGTTATTTGAAATCGCAAAATCAGGGTAGACTTCTGCAAACCGGAAAAATTAGTGGGAAAACCATGGTAAGCAATAAACAGTTTGATGAGACACTTGTTTATTTGAAATATTAGCCACCGCTGTGATACGGTTGTGGAAAGGTAAAGTAAAAATAACAACAGTTCATTTAAATATATTGCAACAATTAACAATAAAGTCAACCTCTGCACACATACCAGGTGTGTGGAAGGTCAGAAGTCATCATTCGTCGATTGATTTAGATATATTCGATATGCCAACAATAGTCAACATAAACATACGTGAGACAGTGGAATGACAAGATTTGCATTCGACATCTTTCATTTTGACAAGTCGTCTTTTCAACAAAGAGAAGTTATTAAAATAATTAAACAATATAATGTAATCGTGATCATATTCTTGATTTTGGAGATGTTTTTGTCAAAACTTATTTCTTGGAAAAGCGGACGTCGTAACACAATCGGAAGAGCGCATTGAAGGAAGGCCCCTGTGCTGTTACGTACTACATTTATAGTTATATGATACATATCTGCATCACTATAATACCGGATAACTGTTGCAGCTGATACATACAATATTTAAGATATTGTTTTGTTAAGTATTAAATGTAGCTTTATAAGTGTTTAAAGTGTTAGATCTATCTGATAGTCTGCCTATATCGAATACATGTAACAATATCTTAGCTCAGCTTATCTCAGCTTACACGTAGTTTAGTCTAAGGAAAGCCAATTACTTTAATTGTTGGGCGGTACAAATCAAGAAATAAATGTAAATTCCTTCAAAATCTATTAAACACATGATTGGATTTCTGCTAAAAATACGGATCGACGTCAGAGTGGATTGACCGGATGACGATATAAAATGAACTCAAAAGTATGAGGTTTTCTTAGTTTAAAAATAGCAGCGTGTTTAAGACATAACATATTTTTACAATGGTGAGTACGGATATATGCTTAACTGTTCAAACAGTTCAAGGGCATAAGTAAACAGAATTTTGCAAGACCTTTTCAGCTAACAATGACTTATGTGGTTATATGAGAAAAATTGTTTGGTTCAAACTGTTGGATATCACCTTTAAAGGAAACACAAACGAAGGGCGGACATGACTCATATCATTCTATTATGGTTCAAAGAAGCGTAAAAAAGAAAGAACATGTACTGTAAAAATGGTTGCAATCAAAGGAAATCACTTGAAAAATAATACAAAAAGTTTTTGTATAGATTGATAACAATGTCGTTGTTTTTTTTTTTCTGGTAATGTTAGTACATATACTTAGTAGCCATTAATTCAATGATACGAAAAAGCTTTGAGGTGCTTCTTTAACAATAAAAGCTTCTTTTTGCATTAAATTGAGAAAATCTTCTAGTCCAGTAGAATTCTTTGGTTGATAATCATAAGTATGTAAGTGAGGACACTAAAGTGTAGATCCTGACAGGGCGGGAACTGACAGGTTGGATCTACACTGTGCAGTTATGACACCATCATGCAAATAACGGGTGGAGTTGTTTGATTTGGATCTGCCCTATGTGAGTTAGGGAAACATAGTGTAAATCCAGACACGAAGGAACCTTGCTGATCTGGACCTACACTATGAAAGGACGCCATGGTGTAGATCCTGACTCGACGGAGGCTTGCTGGTCTGGACCTACACTATGTAAATAAAGACACTATAGCGTAGATCTTGACACTATGTGCAGATCCTGACCTAGCTGGCGCTGGCTGATCTGGATCTACACTATGTAAGTTAGGACACCATGGAGCAAATCCTGATCTGACGGGAGTAAGAACATTGAAGTGTACACAGAGACACGGCCGGGGCTGGCTGGTCTTAATGGGTGAAAGGGAGATTCGCAGAAGATGTATTAAATATATTGTGATTTTATTCTGCTAAGTGATTTTGCCTGCGTTGCCATGCATTTAATTACACACAAAATCATGAAAAAATGTAGAAAATATGTAAAACTAATTTTAGTCGCTGAAACACTGAAATTGTCTTTGTAAGGTCGGCAGCTTCCTATGGCAAAAAGTTATACAAGGAAACTAATCTCGGTTGATTGATTGCACCGTGTTACTGTAAGTTACTGGATTGTTGGATTTTTCTTCATTCGCGTGTATGATTCTTTAAGAGGCAATGCATTACCGGTTCTTGGTTGGTAAAAAAGCAAGTTTAAATAGGTTCATTACCTTGTGTACAGTCATGCCCATTGAAACCCCTGGGACAGTGGCATCGGTAGGCGTCTTGTAGGTCCTCGCACGTGGCGTCTTGGGAACACGGATTGGACGCACACTCATCGATATCCACCTCGCACTGCGGCCCCGTGTACCCCGCCTGACACGTGCACCTGGAGGAATAATACAAATCGAAGTCTTTCTCTATACTAAATGTATAACAACTTACTTAAACACAAAACTATGTAAATAAAACATGGGGTTTTTCTTCCTTCACCGTGCTTTAACACCTTCATTTCACTGTCAATGAAGTTTTTATTTTTGCATTTCTTTATTTATACAATCTATACAATAAGTTTCTTTCCAATCGACTGCCTTACTTAGGAAGTATATTTTAGTCGCACACATTGTACACCATAATATTAAAGAGATTCCATTTCATTTCATCAATTACATCACGTGTTATCAAATTTAAAATAATAATGCTTATACTAATGGTATGACTGTGGTATAATTAATGCTGTATAACCGACTGACTGCCTTGCTGTAATGTATGGGCATTTTAATATAACACAATTAAACACAATAATCGAGCATTTAAAGCCAAAATGAAAGATGAAGGTTGTGTTAAAACCAACAAAACTGCTAGAATCGCCCCAAAACAGAAATTACGCCATTGGTCAATTAACGCAACAACGGTTTTGTAAAGAGGAGATCTATGTAAAAAACTTCAGCCGACTATTTGACAGGTGTATGTAAAATGTAGAATGTCAATGGAAATATACCCAATCATGACATTACCCGTACTGAACAATTAGGACGGAGAATTTTTCCAGAGGATGACATAGATCTGTTAAAATCCTTACTTACTTCATCGGACTTCTTGCTAAATACTTTATGAAAGTTAGTCATTTACTGCAAAATAATATCACTATCATTATTTACTTAATAATATCATACAAGTATTGACATTTTCAATATAAGATTTTAAGTACGTACATGTCGTTTGTATAATCAATGATATTATATGAAATTTAAATCAACATATCATAAGTGATAGTGATAATACTGAAACCTTCTTTTCCTTTTTATCACAGTACAAGATTCGTTTATTTTCAATATATATAGTGTTATGAAACGCATGTTTGTTTCAATTGTAAAGAAATGTATTTGTGCATTTTCTTTTTTTAAATATAATACTTATGTATTTAGTAGATGAATACTGCTCTAAATATATAGAATATGTGTATATATATTATTTTATCATCTATATACGTTTAATTTTTTGTTTATATAAACAAAAACATTTTTGAACAAACCTCTTGATAGGGTGCATCATTCTATGCTAAGCCATTCCTGTTATCAGAAACATGCAGGTGCATTACTATGGCTAAAATCAAAATAATCTACGTTCCCTTTTAAACTTCGGAAAGGCAAACAATTATGAGGAAGTTCATGTCTTGAGTAGCATGTGGTAGCATTTTCCTTGTTGGGAGTTTGAAGATGACGAACGTAAGTAGCACTTGACCCTATATTGATGAGACAGCAACCCGTCACTTGCTGAGCTAATTAAACAAGGCTTAGACAATTAGCCCAGGTCCAGGTCACCTATAGTTTACGCTGGGAGCTGTCTGATTAGAATCTACACTATTTGTAGATTAGTTTCTATCAACAGGTCTTGTTACATGTGCCTGAAGCTATAGACAAATGAAAACGTTTGTGATATGAATAATTGTAGCACGATAAAATTAACAACTCAGCTTATAGATATGGCTGCTAAGCTAAAATTATGAAACTACGTATTCTTCTGTTAATCACTGTTGTTTTTTTCTAGTGGTATTTATTTTGACTTCTTTATTGACTTAATTTTAAATGTATGCACAAACCTAAATACTCGTATAAACATTTTACAGGGAATAAACGTCTTTTTCCGTAGATAATATAATATATTTATATATTATATAGTGCTTAGTTTTTATTTTGTTCGATGATAGTTTCTCTATTACACAAGGACAGACTATTTCCCCTTACTGTTTTCGTTGTTTCTGAAACGAGGTATACTCGTTTTTTAACAATGACTTACTAAATCTTGCAGTTTCCCCCAATATAGATGGTGTCAATTTATTTATGCTTTGTTGAAACGGAATTTTCACACATACGAATATGTCACATGTGTGAAGAATTTGTACGAATTCCTCGCAACATGTGTGTCAAATACATACGAATATGCCACAAATTTGTGAAAATACAGTCCAGAACCCACACCCTCATTTAAAAAGTACGAATTCCTCACATGTCCAAAAAGGTGGGAAAACATTTTCTAACATTTTGTTCATACGAAATTTTCACACAATTTTAACATCTGTTTATGACACTTAGACGGATCAGTGCGAGGACGTTTTGTGCTTCTCGAAGAGAGGGGAAGATGTTGTAGACTGTCTGTCCGTGTCTCCTTGGGACAATCGGTCAGTCAGCTCGTCCGTCCGTCCGTTTGCAGTCATTTATCTCCATCGTTGCCCATTGAGAGAAATTTAGTTAAAAAGGTCCGTTAATCTGGATGGCCCCACTTTATTCATATTCCTTTATTAAATAAAAATGTCAGGAGTATAACGTAAAAAAGTATTAAAGTCTGCCTGATGGGTGAATGACCCATCAACAGTTGATCGTAATGCTTACCTCTATGTTTGCATGACGGTGGCGGGGGTTTGAGGGTTAATGATGGTTTAAAATTTTGTAAAAGAACCTAGAAGCTCGATCTTTTCTTTCATTATTGTCGTGGTGTTCTTGTTGACTTGGCTCCAGGGGCTCTGGTCTCGATAAGGTCATTAAGTACTCACCCTTTTGCTTGACAATGCTATAAGCTTATGTTTTGCATGCAACATTTTCTAGTTGATGGGTGGGTCGATACTTCACCAAGGCAACTTGTCATTGTGTGTTCATATGAGAGTCTGTTGTGGCAAGTTTTAGGTTGGTGCACTCTAGAACCTGGTTTAAACCCCCAGTGGTAAATGTTTTGCCACTGACCGTTCCAATGCGGTAACCCCTCTGGTTCTCATTTTCATTAAATGTTTGTGGTGTCTGATCTGATCATGATCATTTTGCAAATCATGCTCTCTTTTCCTCTCATATGGGGATAGGGAATGATTAGTATATATTTTAATTATCACTCTTGTTGCAAAGAAAGCTTGTTTGGATAATAACTCTACAGGTACCAGAGATATTGATTGGAAACCTCATACAGCACAATAGTTTATTAAGCAGAGTACAGTTATAAAAATATTAACTCTGGCTGGTCGTCTTGTTGATTTTGTAAAAGGCACTTTTACAAGAAAAATGCTGTTCTAGAGACGGTTTATCCGTAATATGGTTACTTTTATTTCAATCTTTTAACCGCCTCTGTTTTTTGTTTTGTTTTGTTTTTATTTTTATTTTTTGTACACGTTCTTCAGTAACAGTATATAAGTACATGACTGAAAACCGAACATTTCGAAATCGCGTACAATATCCCGGAATACCAAACAGATCGTAGTTCGTTCGTGGGGTGGCGGGCAATCTTTTAATTGCTATGTGAAGAGTAACACTGAAAGACCGATGTCCAGGACATGATAAGATGACCGGTGACGTTACTCACGTGTAGGTTCCCATGCCATCCACGCAAGTGGCTTCATTAAGACAAGGGCCGCTGGCACAGTTGTCCTCGTTGATCTCGCAGTTTTTGCCGGTGATGCCATCAGGACACTGACAGCTGTAGCCCGCCGCCTCGTCCTCACAGGTCCCGCCGTTCAGACACGAGTCAACCTTGCAGTCATTGATGTTCACCTCACATTTACCCCCTGTCCAATGCAAAAATGTATTCCACTAAGGAGGGCAAATGATGGAAGCAAAGGTGTAAATGAGTTTTGTATTTATCGAAATACTAACATTGTGTTCTGTTTAATCTTTGTTCATCCACCAGTCACCAATGATTATCATTGTCCGTAAAATAATAATAATAATAATGGCGATGATAATAATACGTGTAATAATAATTAGGCTGCTGCTGATGATGATGATGTTCATCATGATGGTGATGGCGAAGGTGGTAATTATGATGATGATGATGATGATGATGAATGCTTCCTGAAGTGCAGGAAACATATAAGGGAAGGTCCGCGTCAGGTCTGCCTGATGTCAGAATAATGTCACTCTGTGGGATATCATGCCATGCCTTCACGGCAGGATCTCTACAGTACATGTACCACAACCGGTATATCTTTTTCAGGGTGTGTCACATCCTTGTGGCACTAGTAGTTGCATTTGTGATCAGTGGCCTACAGGTAGTCAAGTAAGCGCGTATTTATCCTAAAATGTCATGGAAAAAACGCATTGAAAACTATTTGTGTAAAATATACTTACTATGAAGGTCTGCCAAGCATCTGAACCCCAGGAAGTGGCACTATCTGGCTTCTAGATGTCAACACTTTCCCCGTGGGAACATGCCCAATAAACCCGCTAACAGTACTCTTACCTATGGTTCTCAATTTGACTTTGCTCTTATCCCATAAAAAATATGTTTAAAGATTATCTGTGTCGCCGAGAATACAAACAGTCTGGGCTCATAAGAAAACGTTTGTAGCACCTTCTGATATGCATGTTATGACTTTTTAGCTGCTACATTTCAAATATTTTATGGGGGAGCATGGCCACAGACACCCCACTCCCCACTAGCATGGCTAGCACCTGGATCCGTCCTTGGAAAATTGCAACCCTCCTGTCCCTAAAGAATTTGTTTCGAATAAGTAAATGATATAGGCGTTAAATGAAAGAGGTATAATAAATATAGATGTAAAGTGTGGTTAAACGTGACCGAGAAATGACTGTCAGGATATAAGCCTGTGTTACCTGTAAATCCATTTGCGCATTGGCAGGTATAGGAATCAATCCCATCCACACATGTCCCGCCATGTTGACAAACATCGCCCTCGCAATCATCAATGTTCACTTCACATTTCTGACCTATGACAGAACAAATTATTTTTGGTCATTGGTCAAATATACAATTATAAAATAATCACGACAAAGTTAATTATAAGTGCGTGTATGTCATAAAATGGGAGATTGTTGTAGTCAACAACATGTACAAACACCAGGTGGCAGAAATCATAAACATTATGTCATTAAGACTGTGCAAATGCTATAGTCAACATAATGTCACAAACACTGGGCGATTGTTAGCGTCAGCTGTTTGTCATAAACTAATGGGCGATGGTCATTGTCAACAGTATGTCATAAACACTGGGGAATGTTATTGTCAATAGTATCTCTTAAGCACTGGGAGATTTTCATAGTTCTAAGTATGTCATAAATTCAAGGAATTTGTTAAAGTAATCAGTATTCATAAACATTGGGTGACTGCTGTTAAATATCATAAACAATGGAGACTCGATGCGTCAGAAAGGATCAAATCAGAAATGATCAACGGTATGTCATGAACACTGAGCTAATGCTATAGTCAACAATATGTCATAAACACTAGACGACAGAAATAGACATCAATATGTCATAAACACTGAGCTAATGTTATAGGCAACAATATGTCATAAACACTAGACTACAGAAATAGACATCAATATGTCATAAACACTGAGCTAATGTTATAGGCAACAATATGTCATAAACACTAGACGACAAAAATAGTCAACAATATGTCATAAACACTAGACGACAGAAATAGACAACAATATGTCATAAACACTGAGTTATGGGTGGAATAAACAGCATGTAATAAACGCTGGGTGACTGTTACATGACACCTCATTATGCCATAAGTATTGAGAAATTATGTCTTCCAGCAAAGAAAAATCTGAATGAAACGGTTTGTATTTGTTCATTTTGACATTGTTCTCATTCTACAGGTGTAACTTCAAATTTCTATATATAAACAAAGAAATAAAAAAATATATCTGCAAATGCAGACTAAAATGTTTTCTGTTGCCGTTTTGTTGTTTATTATGTTTACAGCATTATTAATGGTGTATTTGAGAGAAACATGAGAAACACAGAAGCAAAACCGCTTTTGGGGGCGGGGGAAGGGGGGGGGGCATTTTTTATGAATATTATAATACTTGTATTGTTTTTGATAAGGTGAAATGGATGCATAAAAAATGAATTGTCCAATTTGTGTAATTTGACAAAAAAAGGCTTTAGAATAACAGTAAGGCTGTCTGGGATATATAAAGGTAACAATGTTTGCTACATTAGCTCTGGTAGGATATGCAGTTAACGGCGGTATGGGAACCCATATATCAAAACTAGATACTTATTTTTAAGAGTTTAAAATGCCTGAATGAACGGTACGTACATGTAAACATTTTTGGTACGACACTTTTTTAATGTGGTAAAGTTATAACTGTATGGTTTTCTCATAACCGGCATAACGTAGACGCGTAAAAAACACACACCTGTGTAAGAATTCTGATGTCATACAAATGCATATACTTGCCATATATATAAACTCTCCTCTATGTTTCAAATAATATAAAGCTCTTTCGCTCGAACATGCGAATGTAATAATTCGAGGCACAAAGGTTAGACTGGGTTTAGGATGTAATGGTGGAATTCTACGTACCTGTAAAGCCCGTCTCACACTGACACACATACTGAGCTAGCATGTTGAGACATGTGGCGCCATTGAGACACGGGTCCACCGCACACTCGTTGATATCCTGCTCACAAACCACACCTGCACATAGGAGACACACATTCATGTAGCTGGTATAGTTAGAGGGTTGACAGAAGCCAACAACAGTTATAGTAATCATATCGTGTCATAACGTTTTATAACAAAAACTGAATTGTTAGTTTTCTGCTCACCTTTATACATAGACCTCGCCTGTTACAAGACTACGGAAGAAAAAGGAGCAAATATGGCGGGTTCTGAGTAGGGTGCTGGCTTATCTTGATCTAGACTACCGGCCTGAGCCAGATCAGGCCATGCTTTGCAAGCTTAGAAATAGTCCTGTTTTGTACCATTGTCTTCAGCTGGATTTCTTTAGCAATCACATGAATTCAACAACATTAAAGGTTAACACATCATGAACCATATGCTTATCCAGATAAAAATCGTACAACATCTGCGGTTGATAAGCCATAAATACATACAATACATTGACATTTTAGGGTAATGTTATTAATAAGATGTGTTTAATTTATTAGAGATAATTTGTCCACAATGGTTACTATACCTGTATACCCTGGAGCACAAATGCACGAGAATCCAAACAGCAGGTCAGCATCGCACGTGCCACCATTCTCACATGGGTCGGAGAAACAGTCATCAGCGAGCAATAGTTGCTGCTGCCCGTCTGCCAATATACCATCGTTGTGAGGCGCGTCCGACTGTTCCATAGAGGCCAACACACCTGTTTTCCATTGTTATTTAAAATGTTTTGTTAATGATCACTGACATTTATTAGAACTGATAACCAATTTAAGTTAAAATTGCAATTGAAAACTTACTGACAAGATTTAGTCATGTCAAATATATGTATATTTTTCGCTAGAGGTTCATTCATTGATCAGGATAGGGTTTAACAGTTAATTGTTGCAAATGTTCTTAATACAAAGACACAAACGATATTTATCAAGTTCTTGCAAGTTAAACCAGATGTCAGTTGTTGTTGTATTGTTTTCTTGACGAATAAACAAACGTTAACTTTCAAGTTTTACTAGTGAACATATATATTTGTTTAAATGTATATACAACATACCATCACAGTCAGTGATATGTGCCGCCGCTTTTATGGCCGTATCCGACTTGTCCGGGCACTGGACACATGCTGACTGACCCCGCTCTGGCTGGTAGTATCCACGGGGGCATGGCCAACACGGCTCCACGCCAGTCTTCGAGACATAACCGGGCTCACACCGGGCTGAAACAATATACAAACACATACAATCAATGTGGTGTCATACACACATGCTTATGTGAGTAGCGGTGTTTATTTTGTGACAGTATCTCATTCAGGCAATTAGGAATTTAGATAATATGTTAAATCTGATAATGTAACACACTGCCAGTTATAACATCAAGAATGCAAAACTATATAAAAAATTCCCAAGTCTGTGATAACATTAAAGACAGCATTCATGTATGACCTTCGAAAATACCCGCAGCTTTTTAAAAAGACCAGCTATTATTAAGTTATTGGGAAAAAGCAAGAAGGACATGGCCATGATGGCCCTATAACGCTCATCTGAGTGTAGTACATGTTCACAAGTAACATTTCGAAAATCAGTTTCGATTATTTGTATAACATAGCCATACATGACAAATGGTCAAGCCCATGGGGCCCATGTGTTTGACGAATCGAATACTTTGAATAACCTTAATAAATGGCCACCTAAGAAACGTGTATATCAAATATCAAGTATCTAGCTCTTGAAGTTTCTGACAAATGTCGAATACATTTAGTAATAGTGAGTAAGAAATATCAGCATTGTCTAAAAAGACACCAGCAAAGTTTCAAAGGTCAGTTTCAAATACTTTACTACAGACCTGTATATGATAAATGGTCACGCCCCTGGCGGCCATATTTTGGACGATCCATTATCCATAATCTTTGAACACTCTTCATACATGGCAACCCAAGAAACATGTACCCTACTTATCAAATCTATAACTCTAGTACTTTTCGACAAGAAGATTGTCAAAGTTTTCCTAACTAGCTATATAGGAGAACTAGTCGCACCTCTGGCAGCCATGTTTTTAAAGGATTAAAATTCTTTAAAAATAATTATGCTACATGACCACTCGAGAAATATGTAAACCAGATATGACTCTAACTCTGGTAGTTTCTGATCACGTTTTACATGTAGTTGAAGTTGGCATAGCAGTTTCTGAGGAAATGGCGTTTAAAGAATTTTGACGGTGACGCGTATGTCAACATTCTTTAATAAGCATAAGCGCAGGTTATCTAATAAAAACAAGTCACAAGGCATAACTATCTTAATAGCTGTCTACATTTATTTGCTGTACATTGCAGGAATACCGGTACATAGCGGGTTGTCTTGTCAGGGTAGTGGCCATGCCTTGTTTTGACTTCCTGATATCTATGAGAGGCCTTCTATAACGATTGATAACTTCATACTAATTTATGTTTACTTTTGCACTTGTCCTCCGTCATGGTGCCTCTTCGAAGTGTTGTCTGGCCCTTAGGGCATTTCTCACAGCCAAGCTGACCGTACTCCGGCTGGAAATGTCCCTTCTTGCAAGTCTCGCACATCTCCAGGCCATTACTGGAGAACGTCCCCGGCAGACACAATGCTGTAACCATGGCAACATTTGACATGCAATTTTGAGCCAACAAAAGGATGTTACTTACATATACAATTAATAATGTAGTTGATGTAATTGATAATGGCTGTCAGTTTTATTATGCTATGAAAAGAAAAACAAA
This sequence comes from Sinonovacula constricta, assembly GCA_007844125.1. Classification (NCBI taxonomy): domain Eukaryota; kingdom Metazoa; phylum Mollusca; class Bivalvia; order Cardiida; family Solecurtidae; genus Sinonovacula; species Sinonovacula constricta. The sequence continues at coordinate 39,264,873 of CM017562.1, forward strand.
CATGTTTCTTTATTTAAATATTGTATTACATACGGGCCGTTCTTCTAATATGGCCATAAAATAATGATAAAGGTGTTTCTATTAAACATTTTAAGTCTTGTTCTTCACGAAAACATAACTTTGCGAAAAACAGATCAAGAGCCAGTACAAGTACAGTCGTTTGTAGCGTTATGCTGTTTTTATGTTAGTGATAATGAAGTCTATTAGGTTATGTACTTTTTCAAAGACTCTCCATATATTTTTTGTCTTTTCAGCAATTCAACACTTGATTAGCCGTAACCTCTCCAGACTGCAACAATGTTTCTGACAACATTTTGTTTGAAAGAGATTTCCTCGAACAATGTTCCTTCATCCTCGAAATACTTGCAAATATAGGCTATCCTATCTGACCTGTGGTGTGTCGAGGGTTCTATACGGATTTGTTTATTTTGGACTCTATCGATATAAGCTATCAGTTTGAATATAACTTGGACATATTTAGAAAGCCCTCTCTTGTGCACAACCTCTCCAGAGCAACAAATCGCTAATATTTTGTAACAATTTCTTTATTCAATGTTTTCTATTCTAAAAGCAACCTATTAAAAGCTCGTTCTCTCGACAGCAACATATCAATTATACTGACTCATACTGCTCTTAAGGAAAAAAAACTGTGGTGGCAGATTTACGCCGCTCCGCTAGCACCAAGCCGACATGTCCAACAAAGGAAAGAAAGCCAAGACGAAACAAACAGAGGTAGCCGGCATTTCGACATCGGCGACTTTAAAATGTCTTCACTTAGAATAATCTAATCTACTGTCGTCTAAGCACTTGTGCAAACACGATATAACTCTAGGACGAAAAGTCGACGTTTTGCAATTTTTTTATCTTGGCGTTATTTCGTCCTATCGACATTTCGTCTTGGCACAAGTAAGTCACCATTGGTTTCAGTATACTGCAGTCTGACAAACCTCTGCAATCCTCTTCAGTGGTAGCGTGAGCGTTGGGCTGTGGACGTATTGTGGGGGCAGTACAGGCAAGAGATCTGGCCCACAAATGGCTGAAATGTCCCCACTTTACAGCTCTCACATCGCTCAGTCACGATGTTGAAAAATGTACCAACCGGGCACTTAGCTAGAACAAAAATAGAAACCAGGGAATACTTCAAGTGCATTTACGTATTACAAGAGTTACGAATTTCAATATTTATGTCAACTTACTTACATGTACACTTATTACTGTACACTTATTATCTGAAGGGCATGGTTACATTTTCTCTTTTTTCGTTATCAACCTTTTAATATAGGGCGTGACTCTTTATCTAAATACTATGGTTCATTTCGTAAATAATAACTAAATAGATGAAACACACCCAAATTTTACGTGGTGACAAAGCTTATCTTACATTTAAGATTACAAACAAATGAATTTCAATGTGCGCTCTTAAGACATTAAAAACAGCCAAATTCGGCGGAGTTAAGCTATGGAATAGCTTGCAGTTATGTATAAGAAAAAGCTTTAAAAGAGGTATCTAAGAGTTATCCTTTACCAAATATATGTTTCACTATCTTAGGACTGCTATGTGGAATTTGGGCATACATTCTACATAAACTCATATATTGGTCTATTAAAGAGATTTTTAATACTACCTATATCATTAGAGATAACAAATCGCAACAACAATAAAAAGCACTCTCTAAATGTTATTCATTACAAATCTATAAATGAGCACGATAGTGATCCTTGCTAAAAATATATATCGGAGTCATAACGTAATACCCGGATGATGATATAACTTGATCTCAAAATGGAGATGTCACGTGGTTTTCTTAGTTTTTAACAGTTATCTCTGCAGAGAGGCTCTGACAGGAAAGACTAGTTTGCTATGACGAATGTGGATAAATGCTTTACTGTTCTAATATCTAGGGCATTAATGAACAGCACTTTGCTGGATCTTTTAAAATACAGTATTATAAGTTGGTTATTTGAGAATAATTTTATATTACCTTTTAAAACTTGGTAAGGAGGTAATTACAAATATAAATTGTGTATGAATATTGATGTTTCATCCTCAGTTACAACAATTACAACTGAAAAATATGCATTACCGGAGTCAGTATTTTGTTTTCATTGGAGAATGTCGTATTATTAACATTATTGTCTTAAATATGCCATGTTTATATGTACGTGTTGATCTTTATTTCAATCTTCCACGTTTATTTTCTATTCTAATCCTCATCTTCTTAACATTATCATCTTCATTCATGCCTTCATTTATATTCAAATTGCAATTATGTTTGTTGCATTATACTATGGATTTGGATTTATGTCGATGACCTCTGTTAAAAAAGATGCATATGTATTTCTGTATGTATATTCCTTATGAGTTAACTTCGTTATATTATTATTATTATCATTATTATTAGTAGTAGTATTTTGCGGTTTTCTCTCTGTGCGATGTTTACTGAGAAATAAATAGGCCCAGATGTGAGATCCAAAACCTTTGGTGACCTATCTAAATGGAAGCTTGTCAAGGCTCGTTAGAATCTCCCGATTATACACCCATCTTATAATATATTGTATTACTAATATTAATTACCGGTACTAATAATTATAAAACTGGTTTAAAATATAGTCTTATAATAACACGGTCTACCATTGACAAGACGCTAAACGTATTTCCGGGATTAATATGTAATTGTTTAGTTTAAAATAGTAGATCAAATAAACACTACTTCAAAATCTCACAACGCGGCATTAGTTCTTATGTTCTATCAAAGAAAAGGATAATGAGCACACGGGTTATCTTAATATCGGAGCGACTATGTACATGTGCAACATTTCCGTTGTGTCTTTTCTTATAGTGCCATAAACAATGAACCGCCAATGAATATCGACCTTAAATCTGAATGTCCTAGCCTTAAACGCCAGCTCAAAATTCTATACTAATATTCTATAACATTTAAGTCATTCTTAAAAGAACGTTAAATAGCTTGCTAACATCCCCTTCAACAAGAGGCAAATACGTTTGCCGATTCCCGTCATACGTACCACAAGAGTTGTCTACGGCCACGCTGCCTACGTCACAGACAAATGTCGGGTCATCGGCGAACGTCATGTTGGTCAATTCCAGTGTCTGCCCGTTCACTTCGAGATTAAAGTCCCCGCGCTTGGCGTCTTTAGTTAGGGTTTTCATGATGTTTTCCACGGCGCTCATCAACTTCGTCTGGTCAGGCTTGTTAGTCGTAGTAGTCTGGTCGTTGGGTCCTTTACTACCCGAGCCTAAGTATATTTTAAAAATTATTTAAATATTATTTAATTATGGACAGTTTAACTAAAATACATGAGGTTAAATGCACTTAAAAATAAAAACCCAATCAGAACTGTCATTTTAGAGGAAACATAATACAATGTAATATCATACAAAACAGTGTATAATATTATATAATCTTATAATATATTATAATAAATATAATATAAATTAATATTTAAAAGCATCGCAATCGTCAAATTGATTTTAGTATATATATATAACATTGTTGTACTGTACTGCCCCAACAATACATTCACACCCAATCTTTACTTTGATGGTCAAAAATTACAAATTATCTGCAAAAAGATGAAAGTAAACTAACTTTACTAAGGCTTTTATACATAATAGTAATTTACTTTTTATGAGGTACGTAAACGTGATGATGGAACCATCTTTCAAGCGGAAAGTTCCGGTGAGTTCGTCTGTGTCTCTCCGATACCTAGCAACCAGATCCCGCCTATAGCGTTCAAGAACTATCTGCGAGCTGTCGGCCTCTGACAGACGAAGATGATGAAAATTAAAGCACGATGATAATATCGCTAACTGTTAACATAACGAAAAGAATTAACAAAAACGACAAGCTCCTTTTAATATAACACGTACTTGAAGCGTTTAAATACATATATGTATTAACAATAATTATTAATTAACTCATAAAAAGTGACTATTTTTTAAATAAATCGAAAAGAATGACGTGTATGCGTTGATTGTCCTACCGTCTGCCTGCCTACACGTGGTCTGCAGGTCGCTGATACTGCAGCTCACACCTTCTTCACACAGTTCTGTTACCTATATGGACAACATAACCTCTGTTTAAACAAGTCTCATCATAGAAAGGAAGAAATGACATTTTAGTAAGAAAAACAAGTTAACAAAACCTATTTTATCATTTGTTTCCTTTAAAGTTTATAGTAACGTTCACTTATATTATATATTAATGTTGGTATTTAAATGTCTTTTATTGCCCATACATTAAATCTAGTACTGACACACCCAATTTTAAATGTCATTTGGTAATTTTATAGTTTAGATTAACAACATCATCTTAGCTATTTATCAAGTTAAATTGCATTTAATTTGATTTGATGTTCACTTTTTGTTTGTTTTTGTCGATGTTTTCGATGTTGTGTATGTGATTATTGTTCCTGGTACTGCTGTTGTTTAGCATACATGTGTATTTTAACTTTCCGTGTACACAATGCACCTCTTAACCTGTTCTTATTATGGCTATCGCTTTGTTATCATTATCAAAATATTTGGTTCACTAATACTTTTCTATACTTTTTATCTTAATTTATCTGGGCAAGAGAGTCGTTGAACAATTGAAGATTACTCACTATAGTTTCGTACAAAAGAAATAGTCATTAATGCATACATATATATATATATATATATATATAACGGTTTATATGCATTGATGACTATCTGATCAAAGAAAGAAATACACCACCCAACACGCCCATCATTCTAGTGTACTTGAAGTCTGACATAACGTATCACATACCTAATGAATTTTTGCAAACCGTAAAGGGCAACCGACGTGCACTAGCTAGTGATTAACAAAAAAAAAACTGACTGTGCCGATGTAAAGTCGGTGAATAACTGACCCTAACTTGGTAGTGATTTGCAATTCCAAGTTTGTGTAAACTGATATTTTACCCGTTTCTTGACGCGTTTTTCAAAGTCGTTTTCTAGTTTCTTCAGTTCCAATTTCTGTGTGCACGCGAACAGTCCAGCGAAAGTGAAGGATGCAGGCTGGATGATCTCATTGGAAAGTTGGAGAGCTGGCAGAAAAAGAAGTAGGAAAAATCTGAGAAAAAAATATAGTATGCATTTGGCGTGAGCGAAGCTTTAATTGACACACTTTTTTTAAGAAAATAATCCTGTAAGAATCAAGACACGAAAATTGTATATTTTCTGACCCTAAAAGTATTTTACACTGTTTAAACTGTTGTTGTTGTTTTTTTTTTCGTTGTTTTATATTTCAAGATATTAAAAAGGTAAGACAATTGACGACGTGTTTTCTTGTAATTTTCATATTCAACAGTGATTCGATTGTTCACCAACAAATTTACACACACCTACAGCCAAAAGTACATCTTGGAAAATGTATCTACTTTTTGTTTCCTAAATAAACGCTCCCTTTTAGAAAAAAGAGATATTAGATAAGCACAATAATGTGTGCGTGCAGCGTTATCTCGAATTTCTTCCAATGAGCGTCACTTTAATATTCATCCGGGCTGACCGTACTTCAGCATTTGTAGATAATCAAAAGTGAGGTTAGACACATATACGCCGGACAAATCAGTGTCTAACAGAATGCTAATAAGTCTGAGGATATACTTGAGTTTGACAAATTAAATACAATTATATTTGCATTGAGCAAAACAATGTTACTTATGCAGTGTGGCGGTCGTAAAAAATCTTCCCCTGCATGTAATCTATGTTGTCATTTAATTATCATATAAGGATTGTTACGTGTGTTTCCTTTGATGGACATTGGACTTTGGTTCTTCTCTGGTCATGTTTGTTCATGATTCAGAAAGTTAATTTCTTTTATAGTCAACCATTTTTGTGTAGGTTTTTCAAATCGAAATAATACCATATTCTTTTCTAAACACAGCCATTTTTGTGTAATTTTTCAAATCGAAATAATACCATATTCTTTTCTAAATACTACGTGGACATTATTTTTCAATGACGTCACTACTTTCGTCATAACTTAAAGAAAATATCAGCGCTTGGACATTTTGTATTCAAATAGGTCGTTTTTCTTTTCATTGCTAGCATTTGAAAAACTCGTCAGGAAGTGCGAGGTTAGAGCTCTGTAAAACCGGCTTAAGCACCCCTGTCGGTCCATATTGCCGACTGACCGTTCCAAGGCGGTAACTGTCGGGTTTGCTCTTTTCGTTAAATAACTCATCACAGATTTGTTCTTACTTTTCGCTTGGCTTGCATGTGAAATACCTTTGTTCTGTGCTTTTCGGAGATTGGTATATGCTGCAATGCTCATAGTACTGTGTCATATATTCTTATTGAAGTCCCTTTAATGTTATGTTGGCCATTCGTCTACTGTAAACGTTTACCTGAACAGTCCGAGACCGGGATCTGATCCTTTGGTTCCCAAACGTTGTCGAAGGCACACCTGTACTCAGCGGCGGGTGGAATGGTGAAGCTGTAACCTGGTTTGCAGTAGAACGAGCAGACGACACCATCAATATCCTCGTAACACGTTCTGTTACCGTTCAGTGGAGTAGGCGGGTACTCACATGGGTGGGCTTAAAATAGAAAGACGCAAACTTCAGGGTCTAGCGGGTTGATGTAATGAGTGTTATCATATTGACGTATCGTGGTAATGGAAAGTATAACAATATTTGCAGCTAACTTCATTCAAATACTGATACATGGTCAGAATTTAATTATCCTGATGAACAAGAATTTATCTTTTTAACTTTGTAACGGTTAGGAACTAAAACGCAATATTGTAGCACGAAGATGCAGACAACAACCTAGCTTTTATTGGTGTCTAAAGACTTCAAACCCGTATGGTTTTATAGTGTACTATGTACGAATTTACATAAGTTTTATGTTACGACACAAGCCTTTATACCATTAGTCCTATTTTGCATGTGGCCAGGCAATATAAAGCATGCTTACGTATCACATTAATTTTTACAACACAAGTGTTGTTGTTTCCGCTCTTGTCGTATGCAGTATACGTCACATCGGTTCTACCACTTTTAAACAAGCCCGGTGCATGTGATCGGTGTACTCGGACCTCTTGATTAGAGTTATCACTGAACAATGGCTCCTCCCACGTGACGTCGGCATATGGTTCAGGCGAGACAATCGGCAATGGAGAGAAACATCTGTCTATTGTAGGCTTCTGTTTGTCTGAAAAGAGCAAACGATTTATGGATTTCGGGTAAAAAGACACTATTATTCCGTCCAATAATATTTCTGAGTGCTTAACTGTACACTTCGTATAATAACTGAAATGAATTAATAAAACCAGAATTAAAATAAACAAATATATATTATAAACTCATACAAAGCTGCAAAGAATCATCAACTTTCAAAAGTTAAAACAATGTTGCGAATGTGTTACAAGATCTAGCCTGTCAGTCATCTGCTGTTTATAAAAACGCTTCCTTAAAATTGAACAAGCACACATGAAAGGCATTTTTTCTAACCTTTCACGTTGATGTAGAAGTGGCACTCGGCCTTGTTTTTATTGAGATCTTCTGCCACATATATGACTTTGGTGGTGCCTATCGGGAACCTGGACGGTGGGGCCACGACCGGAGACGAGGAAAGGATCGGCACGTAGCCGGAGTTGTCCACCGCCAGGGGTACCTGCGACAAGGACAGGAGGTATTGACAGTCAGAACATTAATATTTCGTGTAACCTTCGGGTGTGAACATTACATCATTTAAGCCAACGAGTTGTTTCATCTGAACCACAGCCACAAAGAGACACTGCCACAAAAGAGACACTGGTATCTGTAAATTTCCGCTAAATTAACAACAACAAAAACGCTGTTCAGAATAAACCTGTCTTCGTGATGTTTTTTTTATTTAGCAATATTATGGGCGGTTAACTGTGGCATCTTTCGTAATGTAGGTTCTTAAACTACAATTAAACAACATACAAATAATAACACATTTACCTGCCATGACACAGTTGCGGTATTCTCGTTTAGGTCTGTTTCGGCCTCAATGTTATATGGACACAGGATTAAAGGGGCAGACGTGTCTGTTCAATATATAAATGTGACAAATAAAATATATACGCGAAAATGTCGAAGGCGAGCATATCGTGTTATTTTTATCACTGTATCGAATTGCAAAAATGTTGAATTTGATACTTTAAGGCAACTAGGTTCTCGAAAAACACAATATGATGTTCTTACGAGTTAAATAATTAAAGTTTGCATGAAGGTCGGGCTTTTCACTATGCATGGCGTTCAGCTTATATTTTCAGAAAATATTCATGTTATTAGCTATCTTTTATGGCTTTCTTATTCTTCTGATAACGTGTGAGATTAAACGATTTGAGTGACAGGCAAGAAAATGAATTGTTGACCTGGAGTGAAAGGCCATTGTTGTTTAGACACGACGCAGTGTTCAATTATATATATTAACATACCGACACATTGGTTTACTTCCGTTGATTGCGTCCAAAGTCCCTCGGGTAGACATTGTTTGTTGTGCGGACCAATCAACGAATAGCCCAGATGACACGTGACCGAGCAAGTAGTACCGAACGCGACCTCTCCAGCAGTGCAAGATGGCGGATGTATGGATCCATCCCGAACAACAGCAAGTGGTTGGCACGTAATCTCTAGAATACGGAAGGTATAATTTAGTCCTTTCTCTTTCGATGTTTCAAAATAAAATACACTACAGCCAAACCATTTAGACTTAAGCGTATGTGATCTATTTGTGGTAACTGTGCAACTGTCTTAAATCCTGTTGTATCATGGCTTAAATGCTAGGACTGAGACAGTATCAACAGTGATTTAAAATGTTACTGGTACACGATATAACGTGTTTGTTTTTCCAAACATTACTTGTGTGTTAGTTGTCAGTATAAATGTAGTTTCGAGAGCAAAACCAAGACCATAGCATGTCAACATACCCCTACATCGTGTATTGATACCGGTCCAGAATGCTATGGCCAGACAAGTTCGTTTCCGGGAACCCACCAATTTGTACCCGGTGTCGCATGTGAACCGACACACCGTGTTAAAAGTGAAATCGTCGGTGCTGCATATCATGTTGCCATTCTTTGGAATCATCAAAGCTGGACAGGTCTTCACTGAAAACGACGAAGAAGAGATAAAAAGTCATTTTTCTCATACATAAAATGTATTTTTAAGAAAAACGTAAAAAAAACATAACTAAGCCGATAATATAACTACTAAATATTTACAGCTTGTTCTATATACATAACATGAAAACCTCTGAAAATATTGTATTTATTTTTGTAAAAAAGTTGGTGTGTGCGTGTGTGTGTGTGTGTGTGTGTGTGTGTGTGTGTGTGTGTGTGTGTGTGTGTGTGTGCGTGCGTGCGTGCGTGCGTGCGTGCGTGTGTGTGTGTGTGTGTGTGTTGTAATACATTAAGTATATACAGATTTATCAGATTTATAACCGATACATATAATGCATGTGTATCTAGGTCATATTGACATTTCTACTTGCATCCCGGACGTCAACTGAATGAACTTATCAAATGTACCGTTTTGGGGTCAGTGTATGATATACAGTATAATAATATATTCGAGATTTGCATCCATAGGCGACTCACTGATGCACGATGTTTCCGTGCCTGACCACGTGCCGTCTTCTCGGCAGATTCGGAGGCTGCTTCCCCGCAACTCGTACCCAGGCTTGCACCGCAGACCGCACGCGGCATTGAACACACTTTTACACCGGTCATTCACAAAGTAGCCGTTCTTTGGGACTTGCAAGGATGGGCATTTTAAAGCTGGAAACGAAAAACAAATCATATATAAGAACAAGATCTGCACTTAATATAAATTTAAATATTGCAGCACCATTGAGCCACTCAGCGTGGCCGACGAAGTCACATTGCTTACATGGCGTTGTTGAACTTAAAACACTTATAAATTATAAATAAATCGCGCTTTTTTTTTCTCCAACCTTAAGACAACACAGTATTTAAACGGACAGCATGTTGCATGTTGACGTATAATATAGCAATGGGAAATAAAAAAAAAAATTCCATTATTGTAGTTAAACAAAATGAAGCTTTTTGACACAAATTTAAAATAAAACCTAAGAAGTCTAAGAACCAGGTCGTTTTTTTTAGATATTATCTTAAACAACAAAAGTTTATTTATATTTTTAACTATGCCCTAAACAAAAATTAGACAATAATTTATAAGGTGCAAATAAATATCAGACAACTATTAAAGAAAAACACAACAAGTACAGGACAAGATGATAAGCTTTTCGCGAAATCAAAGAGTATGTTAATTTAGCCCTTTTTCTTGGTGGCGGCAAACTTTAGAAGGAGCAAAGAAAATGCGGCGTCCTTTTTGTCAACCATTTTAGCCCATTTTAACATGGCTGTTGTTTGATTCTGCAGAGCTTCGCAGGGATTTCAGTCAATGATAGAAATTTTCTTATTGCAAATTTAGCGAATCTTATGCATAATCAAAATTAACAAGAATATATCGACACATAAAATGCCGACTTTTGACTATACACACGCGCTGTTAAACAAGGTATCGAAACATCTGTAAATCAACATGTCCACAGCATAGAACACGCCAGCATTGAGAATAATTTTGTGTACGTAAGATGCAAAGTAATGCCATTCATTCCCACTGCAAATGTGAGAAAAAATCCAGATCATGATAATTGGGTATGCGTTTCCAAAGGGACAAAAATGTTTGTGTTTTTTGTTGTTGTTCTTGCTTTTGCTGCGGAATAAACAGGAAATCGATGTAAGGAAAGTCTCATCATTTTACCACAGAATTTGCCTTTACAAAGACAACAAAATAACGCGCGCGCCCACTGCCTTTCTTTTTCGGTGTATTGCTCATGACGTCAGTCTATTTACACTTCTCTTCAATGAACCGAGTAATGTGAGCGTTCAGATTTGGTCGAGTTTGCTACCCGGAAGTAACAGGTGCGCGTTTTTCCGGAAGTTAAATCTTAATTGAAGATCAAAATGTAGGGACAGATAAATCATGTTTTCGGAAAGGCCTATATGTCCCCACTCACCGGCACATCCTGTTCCGTTGAAACTTCTGAAGCCCTTTTTGCACTGACATTGATCTTCCTTCGTGGCTCCAGGCTCGGTCACGTGGTTCTCATCGGGGCACTTCGTGCACGTGAGCACGTCCCCGATAATCATTTCTGGCTTGTAGCTCCCAGACGGACACGCTGAAATCGGAAGTTGAAATAGATATTTTCTTAGTCGAACTAGCAGTTTTATCAGCATAATATGTTCATATATGTAATAGCGTCATACAAGTAACCATAGTAGCTGATATCGTAATACAATTCAACACACCTGAGTGATTATATCTTAAAGCTAACAACAAAAATGAAAGGACACGTAAATAAACAATAACTTTAGTTATATGTTGTGAACTATGTATCATTCTAAAGTGCGCCGGCCATTCTGGTCATAATAGAGATAGTGTGCGTAGAAAAAATTCATCTTACGAAATGGATATTGATTTGAGGGCATGAACATGTAGAGACGATTAACAGGGTTTAGGGCATGTAAATTTTTAATAAAAACGGCTTTACTTTACATGATAACGCATGTATTAAGTTTTGTTGAATATATTCTGTTTCAAAAAGGTGAGCTATATGTTTCTATACCTGTGCAAATTTTTATATGTACAAAAAAAAATGTTGCATTAAGAAATTCTAAAATACCTCTGCAGCTTCCTTTTAGCCCGTTGCCGTAGTAGCCAGGTGGGCACATACACTCGTACTTGCCAGTGTGGGTACCGCAGATACAAACGGCTTGCTCGTCACAACAATTCTTGCCTACGCACAACTTGTTGCACTTCGATAGGGGCTGGGTTAAAAACACGCCCGCCGACAGATCTGGTCAAGAAAAACATAAAATACAACCCGGCTCTGTTATTTTCGTTATACATTCTACAGTAACAAAACATATACTTCTTTCTTTTAAAATTCAGCGCTTAGCAAACGCACGAAGCGTTATAGCTTCAAAAATGGGCCTTACATAGCAATATTCAGTACTCTACCATTGCACTGTGTTGATGTCATTTATTTTGTTTGTTTGTTGTTTTTGTTTGTAAAGGTTGCTCGCTCATTTTAAAAAGATATATGACAACTTAATATGATTTGTGAAAGCCCCTCACAATCGGCCCATGTGTCTTAAATATCATCTTGCAACGGAGGCCTGAGCTGATTATCACCTGCGACACATTGTCTTATCCTTTCCACGACAATCTGTAAAACCACAATTGCCTAATAACAACAACATGTACACCCAGCTTGTCTTACCGCTACCTACGACTAGCTACCCAAAATTAGCAACTGACAACAACTGACAATCTGTTATCGTGTAAAGCACGTCTTGCCTAACTACCTTGTCTCGCTCATAGCACGTCTTGCCTGACTACCTTTACCCGTACATAGCGCATCTTGCCCAAATACTACCACTGCATAGCTACCATCGTGCATAGCACGTCTTGCCTGACAACCTATTCTCGTACACAGCACGTCCTGCCCGACAACCTTTTCTCTTGCATAGCGCGTCTTTCCTGACTACCTTTTCTATTGCATAGCGCGCCTTGCCTGACTTCATTTTCTCGTACATCGCGCGTTTTGCCAAAACACTACCACTGACTACCTACTATCGTGTATACCGCGTCTTGCATGACTATCTTTTTGCGGACAAAGCGCGTCTTGCCAAACACTACCATGGACTACCTACTACCGTGAATAACGCGTCTTGCCAATGCACAAACACTGACTACTTAATATCGTGCTTAAAGGCATCTCAAAAGCCTTATATAAGTGACCCCCCCCCCATTTATTGCCCCACCCAGCATGTGAGGGCATCTGTTTTCTGATAAGCCAGGCTGCCACAGTCTGTAACGATGTGTCTGTCACACAGGTATTGTTCAAGATCCAAGTGTATGTATGCTATATCTGGGGGTTGAACATAGTCATTCACAGTTTGTAAAGGATACAGTTGTGAATATACCAATAACGCAATCCAATATATATATATATATATATATATATATATATATATATATATATATATATATATATATATATATATATATATATATATATATATATATATATATATAAATCTTTATTTGTTTTCTTTCTTACTTTGTTGGTTGATTTTGTTATTTCTTATACATTTTGTTATTTCTTTCATTCTTTTAGTTCTCATATATATTTAAAGTTATATTTTATTTTGATTTGTAAAATGTAACGAAACGTTTCTAACAAAAGCAATTTAAAAAGTCATTCATTGTCAGAATAATGTCCTTCAGAGTCATTTTGAATACTAAAACTTGTATCTCTCATGTATTTTCAAAATTTTTTTGCATTAACCCATCAGAGGTATTACTGTGACAGATTAGTACTATGTTGGCTAAAGACTCCCTGCGGTGATGACCAGCAATTAGCAGGTCTGGTCAAAGCATGTGGGGGCCTGGCTCAGTGGGATACCACATTCCTTTCGAGATGCCTTTACGCAAACCCCTCGGCTTTCTTTTCTCGTGCATTGCTCGTCTTAACTTATCACTACAATTGAACACATATTCCTGTTTATGGCATGAATGTTTAGTCTAAGTACCACCATTGATTACCGACCCTTGAGCACAACTCGTCTTTCCTGAGCACTTCCTACACTTACGCACCCTCATGTAAAGCTCGTCTTGCTAGAGCCTCGAACTCCTCAAAGCTGTCCAGGATGTAGCAGGACTCGTTTTTCGGATCCGATGCCATCCCGAACAGTTCCCTGACGTTTCCGTTCTGGATGCCGAACGTAAATATCTTTACACCGTTACGTTTGAGAGCCTGTGCCTCTGGCATTGGGTCCCCGCCATTTGAGAATCCGTCCGTGACCAGGAAAACGGCCTTACTGGAGTCCGGACGGGCATTCTGTAGCACTTTCTGAAACGATGCAAGACGCATTAAGCCATGGGAATTGCTAATACTAAGACTTTCTGTAAAAATACGTGCTGCTTTATAAAGTACAAGGTAATTGTGCATTGTTCACATTTTATCATTCCCATTTATCAATAATTCCAAAGATACATACACGTTTGAAGGAATGGTCCTTATATCGGAAAATATATCGGTAGATACACGATTAAATCTTATTGCATGTTTGCCTGTGGCAGCAGTAAATAATCCGTTTTATTTAAAATATTTTGTATTAAAATTACTATTTTACACACGGTGTTTACAATTTAAGGCTAGGTAGCCTTTTAATACTATTTTAGATAAGATTAGGCGCGTTTTTCGCAAAGCGTATTTGGAACGTCACGTGACAATTGCTAAAAGAACGGGCGTACAAACAGTACTCTGACTACAGTTTTAAAATAACACCATGTATCAGAACTGTGGTTAGAATAAGTTTCTTGAGAATTTACTCTGACTGTTACGAGTATCAGCCATTTTGTTGTTTAGCAGTCAAGTGAAAGTCATGTGACCTTTTGCATCATTGAGCAGCGGTAAAAATAGCTGCGGTGATTCCCTTAGGTATTTTGTAAACAATCGTAAAAACACTGTTTAAATAAGTGAAGGATGTAAATATGTGCTTTATAGTCAGGAGTTATATTAGTAGCAACGAATATGTACATGCGTCCACTAGTATTTTCTCGTACAGAATTATCCACGAAAGTCAAAGTCGAAACATGGCCTTTAACAGAAGATGAACTGACTTGGAGGTAAATAACTACGAGCTCAGTAATTATCTTATACATGTAATAAAAAATGTAAATAGACATATGACTGGAGTTCTTTTAAAGAAAACACAGTGGCTGAGAGTTGATAATAAAACAAATTAAATTTGCAGCAACTGACATTAAAAACACGTTCTTGGAAATGGTACACCAAGATATTGATATTCGATATAACGCGATATAACGCACATTCCGGTTTTTTGCATAAAATTGTCGGGGGACATTATGTATATAAATAAGCAGAATCTGCAGTTTTTTATTTGATTTTTTATTTTATTGATTTTTTTTCTTTTTGAATTGTTTTATTTCTCTTCATGTCATCGATTGGTCGAAAAAGGCATGAAAATGGAAGCCACATTGGAACTGAAAGTTCCTACCTTTGCCTCAAGGAACGCCCCCAGAGTGAAAGTGCCACCTCCTGTATAGACGATGTTGCCCAGGTCCTCTTCCAACAAGGCGCATTTGTGCCGGTCTTCGTTCGACTCTCTCAAGTAGTCTACGTGATTAATCACGCGCCCACGTGATGAGTATGTAACAACCGACACGCGCGTGTGATCCACGTCCACCGTGAAATCCGACAAGAGTTTCTTGACAAACTTGATTTCCTCTTTGAAGTTGTTCTTGCCTACACTCGTGGAGGCATCAACGAGAAAGACGATATCAATCTTTTTGTTCGCTGTCGACTTGAGGTCCAGAATGTGCCCTGGTGGTTAATATATTAAAGTTAAAACAAGCGTCAACAACTACATATAATGCAAAAAATAAGATATATTACGCATTTGACATTCTGCTCCCATATTGAAAAAAGTGCCATTCGTTTTGTTTTTGTTCATGTGAAGAAGGAGAACTTGGATGTCAAGAAATTAAGCAGAGTAAACTGTGTGTTGAAGTGCTAAACAGTTCAGAGCATAGTTTTCAGAGTTAAGTTATCATTTTGTCGACAAACCTCACTCTCACAAAAATGGCATCATTAACTGTCAGAAGAAATAAAAAAGATATATATATATATATATATATATATATATATATATATATATATATATATATATATATATATATATATATATATATATATATATGTATATATATATTATATATATATATATATATCTATATATATCTATATATATATATATCTATATCTCTATATATCTATATCTATATATATATATATATGTGTGTATACAGTGACAATCCTTCCAATATTTTTGTAATATATAATAATAATAATGCGGAGATACTGAGTACAATAGTTTCATGGACCATTAAAAAGTCTTTAAAATCAAACAATACTTTGCTGAACGTGGTATGAACAATATGTCGGGTTTGACCTTAGTAATCACAAACGTTTGTAATAACTTACGTTATGTAGTTACGTGCAGTGTACCCATGTAGCTAGGTACAACTATACACGAAAAGCAGCTATCAAGGAAAAATGTAAGCTGTCAGCAGTTGGATTTCTGAAGAAACTGCCGCTATGCTTCTTTAGAAGCTGTTGCTTTTAAGAAAGAAAAAAGAAAGAAACAAACGAGCAAACGAACAAACAAACGAAGAAAGAAACAAAGAGACAAACAAACAAAAAACAAAGAACAAACAAGCAAAGGGGGTATTCCGTGGCCAAGTGGTAGAGTCTAGAACGTATTCCTCTGACTGCTTGCCTCGCAGCCATTGGGTTCAAGTTCCGGTCTGAGCAAATGTCCTAATGTGTGAAGGTCTTCCAGCTGACCTTCGTTGCACTGGTGGTTCTACCCATACATCTGTCTGGGATCTTCCTCCGCCAAAATGGCTAGATGTCGTTGTAATAACCTTAATTGATAGACTTCTAAAAACAACAAATGAACAAAAACACCAAGGGCAAAATTCACTCTGGGGTACTTTTTTTATTTTTATGTATTACAACAAAATAAACAAACACGCTGAAAATTATGCCTAATAATTGCAGTATTTAATGTGCATATATTAATTTGTGTATAAATTTTCAATCTAAAGTTTTACGGAATGTTCTGAAGTGTGTAAAATGATAAAAACTCAGCCCAGGCTTAAAATAATGCGGCAGATTATTATTACTGACATTTCATTGCATGTCTTTACTCCGTGCACAATAAAAAAATTATGCCATCATTCATGATAACGCAGACAAGTTTTTGCCGTCACCAGAAAGCATATCCTGTTGCGGTAGAGATGCTGTCACTACAGATCTGATGCTGACATGATGGTGTGATATTTACTCCTCACATCTGGCTTGAATTTTCTTGAGCACAGCCCCGCACTGGGGTGCCAACTAAGTCGGTGTTTTGTTTTGACGAGCGCCTTTAATAACAAGATAAGAACTCTCTCGAATGAACAACATAGAAATAATAATCCAGTATTACAGTGTAACACTTTTAAAGTAGTTTCAAAACAAGAAGATGCGTTGTTTTAAGTTCAGTCATTTGAATGAACATCAAATTAAATTATTGTGTGCATTTGTGTTGCTGTTGTTGCCACTGCAGCCACCGCGGATGCAGCTGCTGCTGCTGCTGTTTGTTTGATCAATGTTGTTTTTATTGTTATAGTTTTCTTCTTTCTCTTTTCTTCTTCCTCTTCTCCTTCTTCTTCTTCATCATCATATTCTTGGTACAAAACCTAAATATTACTCACGAAAAGGCTTTTGGTACTTCAGTTAGAACAGTAAGAACAACAACTGTAGTAATGACATTTTGACGGAGCTATTGCATAAAAACATTGATACAGATTATACACTAACAAATATTTATTTTGGTATCCGAGGTTTTGGACGATTTTTGTCTTTCTCATGTAACATTATCATTGTTACCTAAAAGATCATGCGAAATGTTATTTTGGTGTCCTACATCCATATGCAAACTAAAGCAGAACACCCTACTCGTCATTACAAAAAAAAAAAATCCTATTCGAGCTACGTTGCACCGTTAGCTATTTTTAAACTATGAAAACCACGTGACAACTTACTTTTAAGCTCACTTTAATTGATCTACCGAGTAATCAGCTATGACGTCTTTGTCTATTGTTAGCTGAAATTCAAATAGTTCTTATTTATATATTTGGAAATAATTGACATTTGAAACGCTGTATTTCACCGTATGGTCTATCCAAAGAATGAGGTAATGTTTTTACCAATCTTTATCATTAAAATAAAGTATAAGTTGATGCTTTAAAGATACACTTATCTCCAAGAACAGGGGTAATATGTTGTTACATGTATCAGATATAAGCAAACTGTCGGATATCACCTTTAAATCTGGATGGAAATTTATTTGACTTTAAGTTGAAACATATCCAACGTAGGTGCTATCGTCTTATGTTTGAAATAATGCAAGGATACTATAATGTACTTTTTGTTACTGACAGTTTGTCATAGAGATATGTATTGAGTCACTATATATGTATTATAGTGGGATAAGTAACTCATTGAACTACATTTTGTAAGCATTATAACATCATCTAAGATAATAACTAACACAAATTGATACCAGAGACTCCGCGGCAAACAGTGTAGATCCTTGCTGATCCTGCTAGGAGCTGCCTGTTCACTATCTACAGTATTTAAATAACCCTTAGCAGGCTAAAGATTACGTGTACAAAACAAAACAAAACTTTAGTCCGCTTTTGTAAACACCAATTTCTTTGAAGACTTTTATGTTATGGAATCTCTAACATGTATGGTTTTGTGATTCGGCCAATATATGATATGACATCGAGTCGAAAACACCCTTCATATGTATCTTTCAGTTTGGATAGAATGTGGATGCGATGTTATTTTACACTCATAGTTATTAATGTTTTCATGATGGCGTCAATAATACATGATTGTCTTAGGCTTGTACATGACTTTACATTGTTAATCTGCCTTTATCGTCGTTTGTATTGACGTAGTGTCAAGTGGCGTCACAAAGCCCCATTTTACAACTGGTAACCATGTGATTTCATTACATTTTCTTGCCTTAAAGGTCGTATCCGAAATTTGCCTATATCAAATAAAACCTTTCCCATGTTTGGGGCGGTGGAATTGGACATAGCATCTGCCTACATTCAGGCTTTAGTCTAAGTTAAATTGTTTTCGAACACTTCCTTAAATGTTAGACATTACTAATCGTAAAAATCTCGCTCTATGTGTTAATTCTTTTTAAATCTATAAAGAAAAGCAATATGGAGTTGTACTAAATCCAAACCACGACATCGGAGCGGATAACCCGGATGTTGCTATAAAGTGATCTCAAAAGTAAATGGTCACTTAGGCTACATCATTTGCATCACTGCTTATAATGTAATTTCAAAATAATGGACACACTGCCGCGTTGATGTCACGGTCCAGATTTTATTACTCATCAAGTGAATCTGGTAAACAAACAGATTGGCTGATTATTTATCCTGGTTAGGGTTTTCTTGTGGTTGTTGATCTTTGTACTGCAAAGTATCCGGCTCTGTGTGAACTTTGTAAAGACCCTCTTACCCAGCCACTCGGGGATTGAAGATGTACGTACGGAAACAAGGAAAGTGTCCTTTTAAGTACAAATATGTTTTCCTTAAATATTAGGCCTACTGTTGTTGATGTTAGAGGCACCTGTTTTGTAAAAAAAAAATATTGATTAATTGTTCTGTTTCTGCAAAAGCTTTTCTGCAAAGAAGCATTCATACGTCCCCGACACACGTCAGACATTTAGATTTATTTCCGTAAGTTCGTTTAGTATTAACGAATGTTCCCCGAAATAGGCCTTGCGTTACAATCTGTCCGCTTATTTACATTACCAGCAAACTTCTAATTAAGGTAAAGCAAGTGCAATAAAAAATATTCAGAAATTGAACATGAACACAACGTATGAGTTGCATACTTTAATGAAGTAAGCCAAATTTTAAGAAAATTCTCCATGCAACTTTGAATTTATGGATAGTTTTGTTTGCTAAAATTGGTATTTAAGATGTTTCTTTTCCATAAATAAGAAAACTATGGTGTTATATCCTCTTTAGGAGAAGTGTTTTGCTACTGAGTATCGTTTGGAAACACACTATAGTAGAAGACTATTCAAATTATCCCAAATACGTAATTTATTGTTCACAAACCCAACGCGTGTGAGACTGATTTTCCCATATTATCTTCTTACTGTCCTTTATTAAAAACACCGAGCTTTTGATAGCCAAACGATTTAATTCAGATTGAATTTACAATGTAACAAATTTGTAATCAACTTTAGCACAAATCAAACAGTTAAAATTCATTTACAAAACACTACATATATTTCTTCTTAATCTGGTAAATTGATGCATAAATAATTGCCAAGGTGCAAAAGTAGGAAGAGAAAAAGTGCCCATATCGGGATTCGAACCCACAGCCCCCAGTTTTGAAGCATTATAACTCTAAATTTTGACACTCTTCAATCGGAGGTACAGCATTACATTTGTTCTATCTTAAACGTGCTCATGTATTCTTAAAAACAAACATTTTAAAGTGTATAATGATGATGTTTACTTGTTGCTTTGATCAAGGTAATTTAAATTTTCCAGGCACTCAATAATTAAAGATGTGTTAGGGGTAGGGGTAGATTTAGGGAATAGGACAAATATGCGGATTAATTGAAAAAGTACAATTTTACAGTTCACATTGTTATTGCATTAGTCATGTATACAAACATAGCAATACAATAACAAAAGTTATATATCATGAATGTTAATAGAAACAACATGGTGTGCCTAGATGCCATGAAATGTTAATGAGCACATGTAGCAAATTTTACCTTTCAGCGTACTGCCTAGGGTTTCCACTTTGGACTTTGAATCCACCCTGGTCGAATGGGGCCTCTGTAGATATAGGTTATAGTTGAAGACTTCGGTCTCCTCTTCCTCGTCCCCCGCACCTACACCATTATAGCCACGCCCCGGCAAATCAAACAGACAAAACACTTGACTTATTGTTGCAACAATAAGGCACAAAAGTAATAACCGTGGGCACTTAACCATGGCTTAATATGTGTTTTGTGACAATTAAATGAAGAGCTCGACAGAATGCTTTTTGTGCAATAACAACATACTCATTTCATCATTGCCATTGTCATATCTTAAAGAGTTGTATGAGATGATTCTGCAAAATACTTTATTGGCGCATAAATATACGTAAGTGATAGCACTATTTCATACCCTGTCTCTACGTATGTCTTTTATGAAGCGATTTACAAATGGAATGGACGCAATGTAAATGGCATTGTATTTACCCAATATACGATAACTTGCATGTATTGTTCACTGTTCCTCAATAGTTGAACTCACAAATGTAGGAACAGTACATAAATCCATTTCTACACAAAAACTGCAAGTGGAAATAAACTATAACAGAAAAATTCATATGATGTATTAAACTGCAAAATCACATTTCTTGTCCGTCAAAATTATCCTGTCATATTATGCTCACAGAATAAACGGTTTTAAAGTCTGACATGTTCTGCGCATTTACGAGACCCCGTTTTCCCCTAGCCTGGTCCAATGGAAACCCAGCCTTCCCTGTTACCCCTGGGTCGAAGATATGGGTGCCTAAGATAAGGGCTGGAATCTCGGTTGAAATCTAATAAAGCAGCATTTATCAGATAAGTAACTCGAGCCGTTCAGTTTTCATCTCTCTAGCCAATTACTGGCCATTCCTTAGATCGTTCTCACAAATCTTTGTCAGGAAAGAAGAGCATTTAGATGTAACGCTTACATTCTGTTCGTGTTTGGCGAATTACGGCAATTTGGCCAAGTACAAATATACTTGCTTACATAATGGTGTTGTTTAGATACGATTGTAAACATTTTGTTTTTCATACACGTACCTGCTCACCGTGTAAGTTACATGTTCTGCAGGGTTTCCAAGAATCATGTTTAAACAGTAATACGTGGTGTTTACGTGAAAGTGTACGCGGTATGCTTCAGCATCAGCAAACCGAAACCAAATAGACAGAAAACACATGTTCTATCCCGCGAAAAACGGGCAAACATTAATGGCGATGTTAACATTCGTTTAGTTAAGAAATGACAAATGAAAGTGCATATGACTTTCGGTTCCGTTCTAAGCCTCTCTATTTCCAGTGTATTTTCTGCACGTTTCTTTATCCTAATAATAAACAACAAATATCCATTCATAAAATAATTTTATTATACAGCCAATGAACATTAAATTATATTATAATAATTATATTTTAAGTCGGTTCTACAATTATCATAGTGAGAGGCCACATGTTTTGGTGGGGATTATTTGTACCCTTTACAATTTTGGAAAAGTAGAATATAAATTTATAGATTTAATCTTTTTTAAAAACAATACGAGTCCATATATTGATTTTATACTGTTTACTTATAGGTGTTTTTCGCAACTTAGGCCTACCACCTTAAATACAAATGTAGCATTTAAAGGTTCTGTCTAGCCAGTTGATTAAGGTGCCTCCCAATTTAATGAAAGAAAAACATGTACCACCGTTATCGATGCATTCAGTTCAGAAAGACTACGCCAGCTGATATTTTTAACTTCCTCAACATAATCCTCCTGTGTGTTTCCTTTTCACGATGCAATAGATCCCTAACTACAGGGCCCCGGTTCGACCCCTAACTAGAGGGTCCCGGTTAGATCTCTAACTACTGGGCCCAGGTTCGATCTAGAACTAAAGGGTCCCGGTTCGATCTCTAACTACAGGGCCCCGGTTCGATTTCTAACTGCAGGGCCCCGGTTCGATCCCTAAGGAGAGGGTCCCGGTTCGATCTCTTACTACAGGGTCCCGGTTCGATCCCTAACAAAAGTGTCCCGGTTCGATCCCTAGCTAGAGAGGCCCAATTCGATCCCTAACTACAGGGCCATTGTTCGATCCCTAACTAGAGGGCCTCTGTTAGATCTATAACTACAGGGCCTCGGTTCGATCTCAAACTACAGGGCCCCGGTTCGATCTCAAACTACAGGGCCCCGGTTCGATCTATAGCAACAGGGCCACCGTTCGATCCATAACTACAGGGCCCCGGTTCGATCTACAGCAACAGGGCCCCCGTTCGATCCATAACTACAGGGCCACCGTTCGATCCATAACTACAGGGCCACCGTTCGATCCATAACTACAGGGCCCCTGTTCGATCCATGACTACAGGACACCGAGTTCGATCTCAAACTACAGGGCCCTAGTTCGATCCATAACTAAAGGGTCCCGGTTCGATCCCAAACTGTAGGGCCCCGATTCGACGTCTAACTACAGGATCCCGGTTCGATCCAGAACTAAAGGGTCCCGGTTCGATCTCTAACTACAGGGCCCCGGTTCGATCCCTAACTACAGGGCCCTGGTTCGATCTCTAACTACAGGACCCCGGTTCGATCCCTAAGTAGGGGGTCCCGGTTCGATCTCTAAGTAGAGGGCCCCGAAGAGTAGCCCCCATAACTAAATCACAATTGATAAAACGGAATTTTACAGTTGGTGAAAAAATCACAGTGTACAATTTAAACTGTATAAGGTGTTGTCCAAATTTTATTTTGGGATACAAAATGAAATTACAAAGCCGTTGGTGTAGGTATAACAGTACCTGAGAAATAAATTTTTTGCAGACATGATTATTTTTTAAATTATAAATGCAAGTTACTTCACCTAGTTATAGCATATCAAGGTATTAGAACTAAGATTCTTAGGAAACCGATTAGTTTAATCTGAATTGGCAATGTTTAGATAATTTACCTTAAGTTTAAGGTAACCAGTAATTTTTTAGGCTCTAGAAACAGCAAAGTAATCTATTTTTGTTTTCAATTTGTCGTTCGCGTCTTTTGTCCGCACTCAGAATCAAATGCGTTGTAGATTCAAAGCATTGTTCAAAATAGGCACTTTGGTTGATGACTGCATTATTAGCAACCTAACTAAGATTCTGCAAGGTGCAGGAGCTGCTTAACGATGTATGAAGACAAAAGCACGTTCACATTCTTGCCTTCAAGTTTCTCGTCGAACGTGTACGGAAAGGGCCGAAGATTATGCGGATGTGTGAGAAACGAACGATAACTCTGAGTAGCAGTATGATTTCTTTCGAGTAACTTTTTGCTTTGCACCGTATCTTGCTGATGGAAAATCGATCAACTTGGAAATAAGTAACTTGTACAAGAATTGACGTGGAACTATGGTAATTTTGTATTTTATTAAAGAATGTGCTATATGTTTAAAGAAAAATGAGAAATATTTAGAGAAATCTTCATTTTTAACATATCTCATACTATATAATGAGCATTTTAAAATAAGTAATTAAAAAAATAGGCAGTTGCATCGGTCCTCCGACGGATCGTACTCAAAATATTATAACTGCACACTGTTGAATATGGCAGATTAATAAGCTTAAAGGCAGAACTCAGATGTGCAGCATATTCAAAAAGAGCTATTATGATTAAACTTATTGAATCTTAGCAAGTAGGAACAGTAAATAATCGGTTTCATTAAAATTACTATTTTACACCAGGTGTTTTCACTTTAACTTAGTTAAGACTACGTAGCCTTTTAATATGATATTTATATTCCATGCAGTTTTTGCAAAGCATATTGTGAACATCTCATGACAATTGATTACTGAATTGTTAATATAAACTTTATGTAGACTGTCACTAGTGTGCGACCATTTTGTTGTTTATCTGTGCAGATGAAAATCATGTGATCATTTTCACCAGTCATTGAGTCCCCAGTAAAAATAGTTGTGGTGATTTCCTTAGGTATTTTGTAAACAATCGAAAATACACGGGTTTTAAATAGTGAAGGAAATAAACTTACCCTTTGTAATGAGGTGTTATGTTTGTAGCAATGAATGCATGTGTCCACTACTATTTTCATATATTAAATTATCCACAGAACTCACATTCCTTACTTGGCCTTAATGGTGGAATTCAACAGTTTGGACCAAACATATTTTCATTAAATATCTTAATAAACTACTGTTACTTGAACAGATCTCACGAAATGCTGTTTATTGATGTCCTACATCAGTCTGAAAAGTGGACCATAACGTCACAATCATCATTTCAAACATGTACTTCCTACCTGTGCCACTCTGCACAGATAGCTATTTTTAAACTAAGAAAACCATGTTCAACACTTATGTTTTAGCTCATCCGCTGTGATGTCAATGTCCATTTTTAGCAGAAGTCCCAATCATTCTTATTTATAGATTTGAAAAGAATTAACATTTTAAGTGTTTATTAACTAGTTTTAATGCCCTAAAATTGAGAATTAACATTTTAAGTGTTGATTAACTAGTTTTAATGCCCTAAAATGTAGATACTGTTGAAAATCATCAAAGCTTAGACTAAAGTATGATGTTTTTCTACAGAAATTATGCACAAATACCCCAAACAGAGATCAGATATTGTTACATATACTCACTATAGGCAAACAGTCAAGTACCACCTTTAAGAAAGAGAAAGATGATTTATTTGTTTGTTGTTTTTGGTTTCATCACACTGACACAATTATGGTCATATAGGCAACGTCCATCTAATTATTTGTGGAGGAAGATTCCAGATTTATGACAAGATAGAGCCACTGGCGCACCGCTTGTTAGCTGAAAAGCCTCCCCACATGAAAGTTCTTGCCCTAACCAGGACTCGAACACATGCAGTGAAAGGCTGAGGAGTTACAAGTCTGTGATTATAACCGCTTAGCCATGGAAGCCCTCATGAATTTGTTTTTAACATATGACTACATAATATGGCAGTTACTGGGGTTTTTTTGTGCTAAACTCTAGAGTTTGTGCTTCATAGAATTTAGATAATCAAATGATTATAGTATATGTTAATCCTACAATTTTAACAAACATGTTCAGGATTAAGCCTATGGCTAAGATCATCTCTTTAAAATACTATGTCCCCTCCTTACTTACATTTCCAGGATGACAAATCAGGACTTACCTTCCATGACAGTGGTCAGGATGATGATGTTTTATTTGATACAACAGATTCTCAGACCCATAATTTCACAAACTTCCCACACTCTGCTGTGGATGATGATGAGGAGCATGGGGATGGAGATAAGTCACAGGTACCTTGATTGTTTTTTAACAAGTCAGTCATTGTATTGAAAATGAGTGGAATTAAGTGAGATAAACTTTCTAATTGTAATAGAATATCTAAGCTTTTTTATATTTCTGTAATTGCTTATGTGTCAGGAATTGTATATCAGCACTTTTCCAAATGAAGTTAGTTACCATATAATTTTATTTATTAACCTTAATTATTATTGTAACAGTAGCCAAAAAAGTGAGCCTCCACCAGGATTCAAACTACAGACCTCCCCAATACTAGCAGGTCACTTAACCAGCTGAGCTGTAGAGGCTCTGTGAACAAACTACAAGTAAAACTACTACACATTTATCACAACTTTTCAAAGAAAAAATTGGAGCTATGGTCATGACCATTCATCAACATTTGATTCACAGTTGGTGAACCCTTTTCATTAAGGTCCAGTTCTACATAATTGTCAAAGATATTTTGCAATTCAAACTTGGAATAATGATTCAGTATCAAAAGCAAAGTGCAAAGGACCGATAATCAGAAAATTAAATTTGGTAAAGTTAAGCCCCCTTGTCAATATCTCTGTGTTGGATAAGGTTTTTGTTACGGGCCCCATCTGAAAAACATGAAACTTTTTTTTCACTACTGTAGTAGTTTTTTTCCATAAACATAGAAATAGACTATAACATACACTACACATGCTCAAAAAACTGTTTATACCAGCTACATGTTATGTATCACACCCTTTGATTAATGTCTGTAATGTAAAGTTATAACTGTCATAGTTTAATAGTGTTACTCTTATTGTGGTTCAAGGCTCTGGTACATGGTAAAACGGTGGTGAGATTCAATACAGTTTGCTATTCGGATGTTAATAACTAGCAGTTACCATATTAATTATTTTTAAATGTGGAAGCTTATTAAATAAGCTGTTGAAAATTATCATTATTTTAATCAGTGAACATTATGTCAAAACAACATAGTATAAATGTCTTAGTAAGATATAAGTAATATTTACAGTCCAATCATGTGCCTCAACTTACATAGCTTCAATTCACTGAGCGCACAAAGTCAGTTCTACCAATTACCAACAAACCTCCTGAAACATACATGTCCTCAAACAATCAGTCGAATGATCAAAATGTTTGCAAAAGCAAAAATACAACAAAACAGTAATGTCCTTAAAAACACTCTGCATTAAAGGTGCTACCACCTTTTTTTATCCACCAAACTTATTTTCTCAAATAACCAAATAAGTCATTGTTACCTGAAAAGGTCATAAAAATAATTTTATTGATGTCCTAGTTCTATGTGAACATTAAAGCATAAATCTATAATCATCATTGTAAAAAGATATTTTCTATCTTAGCCATACTGCAGAGATAGCTATAATCATCATTGTAAAAAGATATTTTCTACCTTAGCCATGCTGCAGAGATAGCTATAATCTTCATTGTAAAAAGATATTTTCTACCTTAGCCATACTGCAGAGATAGCTATAATCATCATTGTAAAAAGATATTTTCTATCTTAGCCATACTGCAGAGATAGCTATAATCATCATTGTAAAAAGATATTTTCTATCTTAGCCATGCTGCAGAGATAGCTATAATCATCATTGTAAAAAGATATTTTCTATCTTAGCCATGCTGCAGAGATAGCTATAATCTTCATTGTAAAAAAATATTTTCTATCTTAGCCATGCTGCAGAGATAGCTATAATCTTCATTGTAAAAAGATATTTTCTATTTTAGCCATGCTGCAGAGATAGCTATAATCTTCATTGTAAAAAGATATTTTCTATTTTAGCCATGCTGCAGAGATAGCTTTAATCTTCATTGTAAAAAGATATTTTCTACCTTAGCCATGCTGCAGAGATAGCTTTAATCTTCATTGTAAAAAAGATATTTTCTATCTTAGCCATGCTGCAGAGATAGCTATAATCATTATTGTAAAAAGATATTTTCTATCTTAGCCATGCTGCAGAGATAGCTATAATCATCATTGTAAAAAGATATTTTCTATCTTAGCCATGCTGCAGAGATAGCTATAATCTTCATTGTAAAAAAATATTTTCTATCTTAGCCATGCTGCAGAGATAGCTATAATCTTCATTGTAAAAAGATATTTTCTATCTTAGCCATGCTGCAGAGATAGCTATAATCATCATTGTAAAAAGATATTTTCTATCTTAGCCATGCTGCAGTGATAGCTATAATCTTCATTGTAAAAAAATATTTTCTACCTTAGCCATGCTACAGAGATAGCTATTTTTAAACGATGAAAACCATGTGACCTCATACTTTAGAGTTTATCTTATATCGTCATTCGGCCAATTCTGCTCTGACGTTGATGTCTATTTTTAGCAGAAATCCCAAATGTGCTTTTTTATAGCATTCTGAAAGAACTAACATTTAGGGCAATTTATTCTTGATTTGTACTGTCCAATAATTGAAGTACTGTTCAAAATTCATCTTTACTTAGACTTAAGTACAAAGTACCAAATGCAGGGGTAAGATATTGTTACATGTATTTGATATAGGCAAACTTTCTGAGGCAAACTATCAGATACCAACTTAAATGACCTGTTAGAATTTAAGTTGGCAAATGTTGCAAACCAGGAAAGGTTATCTAAACACATCCCAATAGGCCATTATCAAAATAAATGTGTCAGACATTTAATCCTTTGACTGTGACATTTTTGCTAACTCCCTAGTCAGCTCGAATACCTGCACTTTAGAGAAAACATCACCAAATGCCCCAAAATAAAAAAGATGCACGGTCTGGGAGAGTTGTCTGAACCAACCTGCACTATCCCAGCAGCAGATAGGTTATGTAATTTTACATGAATGTAGTTAAACAAATCATGCCCAGACTGGTAAAACTGTTAGCCTATTGTTTTAACAGATGAATTTGTGATACATGTACATGTTATAAAAAGGTGTATGTGTTTCTCAAATCATAAACTAATAATTTATTATAATTATGATGCATATCGGACCTGGTAGCACAATCGGTAGAGCATCGGCTCCAGGTACGAGAGGCCCCGGGTTCGATCCCGGGCCGCGACATACCAAAGTCGTTAAAAATGGTAGTGGTATAGCTCCCTTGCTAACGCTCAAGCAGATATAAGGGTAGTTCCACGACTGGTTGGCCCAGGTGTCAGAATAATGTGACTGGGTGTGGTATCATGCCACGTGTTCACTGCATGCTATACACAGTGAAGGCAGCACTATATCTGCTTCAAGTGGACACCGTCTCCAGATAACTGAAATACTGTTTATAAACCCAATAAACAATAAACAAAACAATAATTATGATGCATGCAACATCATTTTTGTTACTTCAGATTGTGTTAGTTGCAAATGTATATATTTTAAGATTTTTTTTCAGTTCAAAATGTGCAGAAACCATGTCAAAATTTACATATTACATCTTAATTTATTCTTTCCATTTACATATATGGTGATGTAGTGAATTGATCTCTTCAATATAGAAACAGTAACTGACTACATTCATATAACTTGCATTGTGAATGCTCATTAAATAATTTATAATTCAGCTATATGCCTGGTACCACAATTATCAAGAGCAAAGCCCATTTCAAAAGGGCAGGTAACATTGAAATTAATATTGGCAAAGTAATGCCTCTTTAATAAAGAACATTCATTATACTAACCTGCATTGGAAAATGGAGCATAATATCAACAGACAACTCTGATTTTGTTTACAAATGTTTTATACACTATATTTGGCAACATTTAGCTAGGCTAGTCCCAGGCCTTCATTTCAGATTTCTAGTTCGCCCATTGTATACAAGTTCAGCTTGGATTTGGAAAGAGAAAGATTGAGGTAAATTTTTGACATTTACCAATAATTTGCCTTATATAATCTGGGTTACAAATTGTACATTAATTAGGTGTATAGTGTGACCAAGGTTTAAATTTTAATTTGTGTACATACTTATTTTATGTTTTTCATGTTGTTGTTTTTTAATTTGCAGTTACTCAAAGAAGAACAAAAGTCGTCACCTTCATTTTGGACCTTTGAATATTACCAGCAGTTCTTTAATGTTGATACACATCAGGTGTTAAAGCGTGTTGCAGGCTCAATGACTCCTATCCCCAAACGCAACTATCTGGAGACCCACATCAGACCATCACCAGACCTGTATGGTAGGTTCCAGTAAACAGCAAGGTGTACAACAGAAATTCAGTGTGTATAAGCAGGTCTCTATTGCAAGTTTAGACAAGTGCACCACTTTAAATATTGATTTAAATATATCACATGGATCCCAGATTATATGTAAACATGCCTAAATATATCACATGGATCTCTAGATTATATGTAAACATGCCTAAATATATCACATGGATCTCTAGATTATATGTAAACATGCCTAAATATATCACATGGATCTCTAGATTATATGTAAACAGGCCTAAATATATTTCATGGATCTCTAGATTATATGTGAACAGGCCTAAATATATCACATGGATCTCTAGATTATATGTAAACATGCCTAAATATATCACATGGATCTCTAGATTATATGTAAACATGCCTAAATATATCACATGGATCTCTAGATTATATGTAAACATGCCTAAATATATCACATGGATCTCTAGATTATATGTAAACATGCCTAAATATATCACATGGATCTCTAGATTATATGTAAACATGCCCTTAATTTAAAAGATTGTGTAGCCATTTGTTAAGAGAATTAAAAGCGTTGCTATGGTTTTCATTTATTTGGAACCATTTGAAGCTCAGTCAAATATTATCACTTAAAACTAGGACTGTGCCACTATGTTATGTTAATGTATGTTTGACTATTCATGAATATGTGCTTCATATTTATTTGTTAGGTGGATGGTGTGTTCTATCTGTTTGATAAAAGTCATAGTGTTTGTCAGTGTGAACTTGTTAATTGGCCATGCACATTACTTTAACATCATGCAAAATAGACCGATTTGTTTGATAGTGATGCAATCATTTAAGTAAATCTGATGTGTAGATTGTGTTTCTTTGCATCATGTTCATACACTCTACTGTAACAAAGTTGCTTTATACAAAACAAAAAACAAAACTTGTAATGTTATCTTTTCTAACATTCCTTGTCTTAATCATTGCATCAAACATGAAATTGTGACATAGGGCTTTGTCTCAGAAAAAAAAACACAATTATTTCTTGATGGTTATACAATATTTTTTTGCAAAAAAACTGTTTATGGTACTAAATATATTTTTGAAACCCATTTTATCCTAATTACATTAAATACTTTAAAAGTTAGACTGTCTATGTTAGTGTAACATAGGGAGAAAAATGTGCAGCCAGTCAGGGATTCGAACCCGGGACACTTCACTAATAAGGCGATTGCTCTTCCGACTGAGCTAACCGGACCGCTTACACATTCTCTCCCTATCACCCGGCTACATACACCCCGGGCAACTTGAAATTCGTCCTCGAATTTCCACCGACTATATACTCTACATACAACTTACAAGCACTTCTCATGCACTTGTACGTAACGACCGCGGGTCATTTACGTTGGGCGCAATTGTAACATAGGGAGAAAAATGTGCAGCCAATCCAGGACTCCAACCCGAGACACTTCGCTAACAGGGCGACTGCTCTTCCGACTGAGCTAACCAGACCGCTTACACATTCTCTCCCTATCACCCGGCTACATAAGCTCATGTTTAAAAATTAATATTAGGTTGTTGTGGGAAGATTCCAGTAAATATTATTGAAAATAAATTTACTTCCAGGTCCATTCTGGATCTGCACTACTCTGGTGTTCACAACAGCTGTTGCTGGTAACTTAGCAAACTATATGGCATCTGCAGGCAAAGACTACAAATGGAAATATGACTTTCATAAAGGTAAATATTGGTCATTTGCTATATTAAAAAGACATGTTGTTTTTTATATTGTTATGTAAATGCAAGAACTTAGAAGTACTGTACCTTTTTTAATATTGCAAACATAACAGTAGTACCTTGAATAATTTATATATGTTTATCTTCTTATTAGTTTTTTATTTTTATGTTTCGATTTTTAACATACTTTTAACATAATGACTTTTTTTAAAATTATATTTTTTGCAAATTTGTTTTCATATCAGCTAAATGTTAAGTTTTTCAGAATTTAACTTGTTGCTCTAAGTTAACTTAGCAACTCAGCTGATGAGTTCACTGCAAGAGCTGGGATGGAAGTCCAAACTGGCAGACGCTGGTCTGCAAGCCAAGTGGTAGAACAAGCGGAGTCTCGCCTGAAACACAAAGACATTGGGGGAACCCCATGTTTGAGCAGGCAAGGACTCAGGAATGTCAACTAGACAAGCATAAAGTTCAGCTACTACAAGAAAATGATGAGGGTTTGTACAGCCAGTCATCAGGCAACGGGAAGAGGAGTCATTAAAAGTGAAAGCTTTACAAATTGGAACTCAAGCTAGCTGGACAGGATGGCAGGCAACAAAAAGAAAACTGACATGGTCAGACAACTGGAAGTACCAATTCTTTCACTTTCAGTTCCTGAACAAGGTTGTTTTTGTTTCCTTGCCATGTTGAAAGGTTGTGGGATGGAGGGAAAGGAATGCAAGCTGGCTGTGCAGAAAATGTCTAAGAGTAACCCCACCTGGCTGTGGCTTAGGAGGAAGGACAGCAACTGGAAGCCAACCACTAACAAGAAGTGTTTGGACAACACTGCTGCTACACCACCTCAAGTATAAAGGAGCGAAACAAGTTATGACAAGTGGCACCCAGCTGGTGATGTTAGTGGTTTGCAGGACACAACTGTATTAGTCATCTGATCTCTGATTTATCAGTGACTTCCAGGAAACTCTGGGTGACAACCAGGAATAGACTGGTGACACATAGCTAGACAGGGTACATCTAGGAGAGACTGAAACAGGGGCATCAAGTGCTGGCAACCCAAGATGACGGTTTTGGAAGAAACCACCCATATTTATCACAACAAGTACAAGAAAGACACCCGCAGTGAGAGGGGAGAAGGAAGATAGACCCAACAGGACTGATAATAGGAATACAACAAGGCTAGTACAATGGATCCTTAAAGCAGAAGCCTTTGACAGCAGCACACAATGTATCTGCGGAATAATCTGCAAGAACCACAGGGACCTTAAGATCCATCCGTTGAGAGTGGATTGTCTCTCTGATCTAGAACAGAGAAAGTGCACAGAGAAATCTGGTGAGACACAGGAGAACCACAGCCAGGCAATAAACAGTAGTGCTGAGGATCTCCACCTCCCTGAGGCAGACAGATAGGCTGGTACTCAAGACTGATGGGCCAGGGAATCCTTCAGTTCAAGCAGATGTTGGTGACAGCAGACTAGAGCAATTAAAGTGGCCAAACAATAGAGACAATATGACAATGATGTTGATTTTATTCTGGACCAAGCTCCTGTTGGTGACCTTGAAGAAAGTCTCAGTAATGGCCAGAAATATTTACACTGTGGCAAAAGAAACATTTAGAGTCATCAGTCAGAAGAAAATGGAAGGGTACAATAGAAAAATAGAAGGCAGAAAGAGACTGAAAAACTCAGGAAAATACTGAAACAAATTAAAAAGGAATACAGAGTAGCAGATGAATTAGAAAAACTGGGTGTACAGCAGATAAGAAACGATCTCAGAGCAAAATTACAGGATTTGAGGATAGCAGAATATATCAGGCAAACCCGGAGAACAAGTGAGCCAAATTTAACTCATACAGCTTCAACAGGAGCATCTTGGAGGATAAAAAATTGGGGGGACTAGAAAGTACAAGAACAGACTGAAGCATACCTGTCATCAGAACACTCTGACCCAAACAGACACCACTAGGGAGTGGTGAGATGATTTTTCCAGTCCAGGAACCAACATACCCATCCCAGGAAAGTCAGCCAACATGGAGGGAAATACAGGATGTCGAGAAGAAGGCAGGGTCAAAATCAGCTGCAGTACCTAATGGAATCACATCTTCAAGTCTTGTCTAAAGCTTCTGAGGCGCTTGTGTAAATTGCTATAATTAGTCTGGAGAAAAGGAGAAATCCCACCAGCCCGGCAAAGGGCAGAGGGGGTTGTCCTACCCAAAGAAAATAAGGCAAAGAACATAGAAGAGTTCAGGAGAAATGCTTTGTGGGAAAAAAATTCTTTACAGTGTTTGCAAATCATCTTACATCATTTGTGACAATCAGTGGCTTCATCAACACTTCATTTAATCAAGGAGGTGTTCCTGGGTTTTCTGGATGTATTAAACACACATGTGCCATCAACCAGTTGCTGTGAGTAGCAAAGATAAACAAAACAGACTTGACTGTTGTCTGGCTAGATCAAGTGAATGCTTATATAACTTTACAACACCAACTGATCAGTGTAGCTCTTAAGCACTACCATGTAACAGAGCGTCTGCAGAAGTTCATAGGATGCTATTACAGAGACATACAACTTCGCTTTACAATAGACACCTACACAACGTCCTGGATCCCTCTACAGAAAAGAATTGTGACAGAGTGCACTAT
The DNA here is from genome assembly GCA_007844125.1 of Sinonovacula constricta. Classification (NCBI taxonomy): domain Eukaryota; kingdom Metazoa; phylum Mollusca; class Bivalvia; order Cardiida; family Solecurtidae; genus Sinonovacula; species Sinonovacula constricta. The sequence continues at coordinate 39,299,139 of CM017562.1, forward strand.
TCCTGTGATATTGTTCATGATGGCACTGAACCTTATCATTAGAGCAGGAGACAGAGAGACTCTGTGGCCCCAAAACAAAGACAGACTTGCACCACATAGAGGCTTTCTGGATGACCTGACAGTGACAGCAGAGAGGCTACATGGATGACCTGATAATGACCACAGAATCACACATCCAGGCCAGATGGATCCTCATTGCACAAGAGGATGTTGTCATCTGGGCAAGAATGGCATTCAAACCCAGGAAATCAAGAGTTCTTATCAGTTTTTGGTTTAATAGAGTGAAAAAAAGTGTTGACAAATGGCACGCAGATGATGATAGTTGTATGCAGAACACAACTATATTACTCATGCAAGTGGGGACCTAGTTTGAAACTGGCAAGGTTTCACTTTTTCTTCCATTGCTGTCAGTATTTTATGCCCACATCTCACATCAGTTACATTTTGCAATGCTACAGAAACCACTATTGTCTCAAAAAACACATGGCTATACTGAAGCTCTCAAAGATTTTAATTGTGAAATAAAAGTATAATGGTATGACCTTTAAAAAACCAAATAAGTTAGAAAGTTTTTTAATGACCCCTGTGTCCTATTTTCCTTATAGTGGCACAGGCTACTTGATCTAATGTTGAGATTTTTTTTATATGTTTTTTTTTTCATATTTCAGTAACATTTGCTGCCACGGCTATCTTCACTTATTGGTGGCTTCTGCCTACTGTATTGTATGGTGTGCTATGGTGGAGGAAGTCAGCCGCTGGATACACTTTCCTGGAAATGCTCTGTGTTTATGGGTATTCTCTGGCAATCTACATTCCTATATCTGTAAGCTTTGTTGTCGATATACAAGTTCTACAAACAATCTTAACGCCAATATGGTGACTTGTAGCTACTATTTATGGAGAAAGACCCAAGTTCATTTGGGGTCTCCGCCACCGAAATAGCTGGATGTCACTATGATGGTCATAATTGGTGAATGCAATGTATTTAAAAAGAAAAATGTCCATGTAGAACCTTTTACACACAACTGGTCATCTTAAAGACCATATAGCATGAGCATTTTGTCCAACTTAGGACTGCAACTGACATTTGTTAACAATCATTACAATTATATTTATACAGTATTTAAAACATTATATTTGAAAGAGATTTCACAAAAGCCACATGGAAGAAATCTGTATTTTAAGCATTTTAGAAGTTTTTGTAGCAAAAGTTTACTACATTCCTTTAAGAAGCTTTTCCGATATTAAAGGTGCCTGTAATTGCAAACTTTGTGCTGATACTTTTTTCAAGCTATACTTTGTTACAACTGACAGTCCTAGGACTCTGCACAAGTGGAACATATTATTATTTTGTACTGTATGTTTTGTTTTATTTCAGATTCTGTGGGTTATTAATGTCGTTTGGCTGCAGTGGTTGCTGGTGATATTAGGGGCAGTGCTATCTGGAGGTGTGCTCCTGCTAACTTTCTGGCCTGCTGTGAAAGAAGATACCAAGAATGTGGCGATTGCTGTGATGGCACTTATCTTCATCTTCCACCTTCTTTTGGCTGCAGGCTTTGTAGTAAGTAGTCAGAGATGGCACACATGACTTTTCTTTTTGTTTGCTTTTTGTTCCACTGTCAGTCTTTTATTATTATTTTTAAATGGTGTCCACAGTGAAGCAGATATAGTGCTGCACTCACAGTAAATAACCTTAAATAAGCAACAGATTACATCCACTTATATCACAACAACATGACCACATGTTGTTGAACAAGCCTTATATTTGCATGAATATAGGAAAGGGAGTTAAACCACTACAATTTTTATTGCAACTTTGACATGTTACAGCCTGGGTTTGACAGCTGGTTGAAGTAGTTCCAGTATAAAGACATTATAATGGCATTTTATCTGCCTGTTTATTTAATCCTGATCCATGCTATTGTGTTAATGGCTCATTCTAAATCCTAAATGTTATTTAACTACAACTTAATGCAAAGGAAACAAGACATTGCTTGGAACTTGTGACTAAACAGTAAATAGTGTAGATCCTTTATGTGTTCCCACATGTTTACACCAACCTTTGCATTTCCTTTCTTTCAGATGTACTTCTTCCATGTCCCTCCCCGTACAAGCCCCATTCCTATAGTACCTGTAACCACTCATGCCCCTAAACTCCAACAACAATTGAATACAGAAGCACAAAAACAAGACCAGAAGAGCCAGCAAGCTCTTTCACTGACTAATGACGGTATGAAAGCTAATCCAAACACCAGTCCCACTACTAAACAAAATAATGTGGGCAACTCAGTTGGGGATAAAGGACCATCAACTAAAAATCAACAGCCTGATAATCTCGCAAGCAACCAGGACGGTTCAAAGCTGAGACTAAAGAAGACTCACCAAGAAGAATCTGAAAAACAAGGAACACTGAGTAAATTGGATGGATCATTGAGGGACTATCAGTAATATACTTCATTTACTGATATAATGGTGTTATACTTTTGTGCATGGACATGTTTGTGGTTGACCTGGAGCCCTGAGGAGGACCTCTCATAATGTCATAAGTACAATGTTTATCATGAATTGCATTTCTAACTTTTTTTTCATAGCTCGTTTTTATGGAATTTTAGTATAAAGTTGTCAAGTTCGATTTTTAACCAAGATAACCATCAAAAGCATTTTGTAAATAATGAAAATGCATAAAGTAATTAAGTTATAGTTATAATTAAATTAAAATGCACAGATACATTGGCTTTTATTATTGTCCTTGGGAAAAGGGTAAAAGGTGATTATAAAGTGTGACAAAAATCTTAAGTATTTCTATTTAAGCATACTATATTGTATGCCAAGTTAAGTAATCAACCTGCTGACTTGTCAAAAAGTTTAGAGAACTGACTTTTATTAATTCTTGAGTATAACAATAAACTAGCAGCACATTAATTTAGTTCAGTCTTTAACGGGTATTTGTAATTTGCTAATCTAAGAAATATAGACACTTTGTCAGGTAGTTATTTGGTAAATACCAGCTTTGTGTAAAATAAGAATCCAAGTCTGTCTGAAGATAACCACAAACACAGCACACACTGGAGTTGTCACAGGAATAATTTTTATGTATATATATATTTATTTATATATAATTGCATATGTATAAATTTCTGATTTTAGGGACTATCGGTTTGATACTCTTTTCAACATGGCCAAAGTTGACCCATAGCTAGATTATAATGTTATGTTTTTGAAAACCTCATCAGAAGTCATTGTAAGTAACCTGTTTTCACTTTCATTTAATGAAGTGATAATAGATTTATTAACCCAAGTCCATAAGCTAACAAAAAAGGCAACACATTCCAGTATGAAAGTTTGTGTTGAAGATATAGACATACATGATTTGGCCTTGGAAAGAATATGACATTTAAAGAAAGATATGCCATTTATGGGAAGGTGATTTTCCATATAAAATAACAAATAAGTCATAAAATGGTAATAAGAACCATCATGTTTTATTGATACATTATACATACATTACTTGGGTCTCTGCTTTTTTTATTGTGCACATGTAGGCATATGAAAAAAGCACTTTTGTTCTGAATTCAGTTTTCCAAAGATAATAAACAACAGTTTGCATCTATCAAATACATGTAACACTAGCTTACGTCTAAGGAAATTTGGGCGTTATCTTTCATATTCTTGTACTTTAGTCTAAATAAATGACAAGTTCCAATTAAATACTTAAATTGTTAGACAGTACAAAATGTGAAATAAAATGCTCAAAATGTTAATTCTTTTCAAATCCGTAAATAAGCATGATTGTGATTTCTTCTTAAAAAATGACATTGATGTCAAAGCAGATTACCCTGACAGTGATATGATGTCGTCTCAAAATTAAATAGTCATGTGTCTTCTTAGTTTAAAATAGCTAAATGCGCAGCGTGGCTCAGGTAGGATATACATGTTTGTAATGATGAGTGTGGTGTTACGCCTTTAAAAACATTTTTTAGGTATTTTATAGTTGTTGTGATTGTCTTTATCCTTATGATCTGTTTATTCCTTCTATATTGGAAAATGCATGTGTACAAGGCCCACAAAGTAGGCTGTTGTTTTTTGATGCTGTTTTGTATTACAATTTTTAATTCATTCAGTTTCAAAGATGTTTTGAGTTTGGAAAAATGTAATTAAGATGGTCACTTCATGCACATTTTAATGGAGAAATTGTCATTTAACATTATTTCTTTGATTTTCAGTCATTTATTTGTGCTTTATGAAAATAATCATTTGTACAAATTTTGTGCATTCATTTACCCATATATGAATACTTTGGTCATGGCAAAGAGTATATTTGCTTATTACTTTTTATTGAATATTTATTTTCTTTTTCTTTGGTTCTGTGATAAATAGGGATGAATAAATGTTAAAAAAATGTGAGTCTGTTCCTTGATTTTTATACAGGATAGAGTGACACAGCAACAGTTTTGCTTCAGAAACACAAGAATTATTTTTTGAAAATAAACTCTTTTTTTTCTTGAGCAGAACTACAAATGTTTTTAACAACACTCTGAGTTAAACATTGTACTTTGAATGTGTTCGACTTCTCCATTCATAATTATAGAAAAAATAATTAATTTATTCTTAGTTAATACTTTAGCATTGTGGAAATTAGTTTTGCCTTTGACTGTTTAGCCTGTCATGGCTTGGATAAATGAAGGAAGGTCTAAGGGCTGAAGCAAGATAGCTAGAAGGCGCTATGATGATCATAATTGTTCACTGTGATGTATTTTGAAACAAAAACAAGCAAATGTAAATTATGAACCATTGCACCATTCCAATGTCTAAGGCCTGAGGTAGATCTACTGAAGGTGTAAATGTATAATTTCTATAAATAGTATGGAAGGCCTATACCTTCCAAGGATAAAAACCCAAATATTCCAACAACTTTCAGACATGCTCCTTAATTATTACACACACTATTGAGAACTGCTCATTCTAGTTTTTACATTATTATACTGAGCCATGTACACTGAAAGTTTAGAATGGTAACTTGTTCTGGGAGAAAAGTACAACAGATTTTTTTTCAGTTATTGATTTTATTCAGCAAGATTAATAAAATTATACAAAAACCTGCATGTGTGAGACTATAAGTGATTTGTACACAAAAAAAGGAATAATTTAAGATTTGATGATCAGCAAATACAAATAGCTATCTAAGATGTCAAGCAAGTACAACACAAAGTTTGAAAACCATGTTTGAATAATTATTACAATGGAATATTGTGTATTTTGTTTTGATTTATCATGACAGCAAGGTATATTTTCCTGAAGGAAAAGAATACCAGTAAATACCGATACAAGCTAATGTGGCTGCACCATTTTCATACTGCGATGTGTCAAAAACAAATACCGGTACATAAAATCCATACATTATTCCAAGTAGGTTAGTTAAGACAAAGTATTTTTTGATATACAATGTTAATGAAAGTTATATATAAGTAGCCTTTGTACATGTGTACATCCCCTGTTAACTAAGAATATGTCACTCATAAAAATTCTGCAGAATACAAGTTATATAAGAATAAAAGCTTACAAAATGCACCGAGTATGATTTCATCGTTAGTTTATATTTATATACAGCTGATAATTTGTGCTAAAGAGATAAACATGATGGCCTTAAAATATATGAAATATCACAAAAAATTGTAATATGATATCTGTTTATCAAGATACACTGCCCATTGTTTTATACCTGGCTGGAGAGAGGGTTTCACTTAATTGGAGCTGGGAGGTAAACATCGTGTGTCTGCTTTGTATAGGGAGAAGAGATTAAACAGCATATACCAGAACATTAGTATTGTATTCTTATTTATCCCATGCAAGAATAATATAATATGGTGGCAGTGGTGAACTGATTTACTGTGCGCATTTCATTTGTGAATTTTCTTTTGGATTAATAATGGCAACGTTTAATTTCAAACATCCAGAGAAGTTTAACTTAAGCAAGCCTGAAACATGGGAAAAATGGTTTCAACGGTTTGAGCGCTTCCGCTCTGCTTCTAAACTTTGTGATGAAAATGAGGAAGTACAAATTAACACCCTAATTTATTGCATGGGAAATGAAGCAGATGACATTCTTGCATCACTATCTCTTTCAGAAGGAGATAAGAAAAAATGGGATAAAGTAACTGAAGGATTAATGAATTATTTCATTCCAAAAAGAAATGTTATTTTAGAAAGAACTAAATTTAATCAGCGGATACAAATGGCAGACGAGTCAGTGGATACTTTTGTAACAAGTCTGTTTAGTTTGGCTGAAAACTGCAAGTTCGGTATACTGCACGATGAACTCATTAGAGACAAAATAGTCGTGGGATTGCGGGACCACAGACTGTCGGAAAAACTGCAGCTCGATGCTGAGTTAACTCTGGAGAAAGCAGTTACTCAAGCAAGACAGCATAAGGCTGTCCGATCACAATTGTCAGAGGGTCTGACACTAAAAATCAGAACATAGACGTTGTGAAAAAATCAAGCAGGAAGGGAGATCCAAAGAAACAGGGGAAAACAAAAAGTAAGATACATAAGAAGACAGTATCCTCATGTTCACGTTGCGGGAACAAGTCCCAGCATCCTAGAGAGAAGTGTCCGGCATCTCAGGCAACGTGTTTCAAATGTTCAAGAAAGGGACATTTTGCTAAAATGTGTCACACCGAGGTAGCCGATGTAACCATCCAAGATGAGGAAGAGTTCCTGGGGACTATAATAACAGGAAAATCGACTCCATGGAGAAAAGGAATCAAAATGAACAATGTAGAAATTAAGTTCAAAATTGACACAGGTGCTGATGTTACCTGCATTTCAAGGGAACAATTCGACAAATTAACTGGTGTTAAATTGCAGCGAAATGACAAAACATTATGTGGACCAAGCAACTCAAAATTGCATGTGTTTGGAAAATTTCAGTGCACTTTAGAAAGTAATAACAAGATATGTGTACAGGATGTTTATGTTGTGAGGGGTCTTACAGAGGCACTTCTTGGTCGTCCTGCGATACAAGAGTTAGAGATTTTACAACAGGTTAATGTTTCTGCCCTCAGTGCGTCCGAGCGATATCGGAAGAAATTTCCAAAGTTGTTTAACGGCTTAGGCAAAACAGATTGGGAGTACAAAATATCTCTTGATAGTCAAGCTAAACCATATTCAATTACTGTTCCTCGCCGGGTACCAATTCCTTTAATGCCGAAACTTAAGGCTGAATTAGAGAGAATGCAAAATAAAGGGGTCATTTCAAAAGTTGATGAACCTACGGAATGGTGTTCACCTATGGTATGTGTACCAAAGTTAAATGGGGATGTCAGAATCTGTGTTGATCTGACAAAGTTAAATCAATCTGTAAAAAGGGAAAAACACCCATTACCATCAGTGGAAGAGTCATTGTCAAAGCTAGCCGTCGGTCGCTGGTTTTCAAAAATTGACTGTGCATCAGGGTTTTGGCAGATAGGGTTAGCTGAAGAGTCCCGTCACTTGACAACCTTTATTACACCATTTGGCAGATTTTTGTTTAATCGCCTACCAATGGGTATTTCTTCCGCATCAGAATACTTTCAAAAAATAATGACAGAGCTTTTAGATGGTTTACCAGGGGTGATATGTCAAATGGATGATGTTCTCATATTTGGGTCAACTCAAGAAGAGCATAATGTGCGGTTGAGCTCAGTTTTTGAACGAATGGAAAAGGTGGGTTTAACACTTAATGAGAAGTGTTTGTTTTGCCAACCGTCATTGACTTTCTTGGGTCATGTTGTTGGACAGGGCACTATTAAGGCAGATCCTTCCAAGGTTAAAGCAATTGTTGAAATGCCAATACCGCACAATGTGTCTGATATTCGCAGGTTTTTAGGGATGGTCAATCAATTAGCGAAGTTCCTGCCAAACATGGCAGAGGAAACACAGCCTTTAAGGGAACTCCTTAAAGCAAAGAGTATATGGTTATGGGGACCAATGCAGGAAAAGGCTTTCTGCAAAATCAAACTGTTGCTTAGTACACCTAAGGTATTAGCACATTATGATCCAAACAGAGAAATATTAGTTTCTGCCGACTCAAGTTCATTTGGGTTAGGAGCAGTCATAAGGCAAAAACATGGTCATACCTGGAAGCCATTGGCATATGCATCAAGGTCACTTACTGAAACTGAACAACGCTATGCGCAAATTGAAAAAGAAGCTCTAGGTATCACATGGGCATGTGAGAAATTCAGTAATTTCTTGATAGGTACACATTTTGTTGTAGAAACTGACCATAAACCTTTAGTTCCACTGTTAGGCACAAAGGATTTGTCAGATTTGCCCCCTAGAATTCAAAGATTCCGTATAAGGCTAATGAGATTTCATTTCAGGATTGGGCATATTCCAGGAAAAGAATTAGTTGTCCCGGATTGCCTTTCGCGAGCACCCTTATCAGGTCCAGATAAGTCTGATAATGACTTACTGAGGGAAACAAATGCTTTTGTTGACCAGGTGATTCAATCATTACCTGCCTCAAGTACAAGACTGGAGCAAATAAAGGCCCAGTATGGCAAAGATGAGGTATGCAGAAACCTTATGTTGTTTTGAACAGAAGGGTGCCAGAAAAATTGCAATTAAGTGATAAAATGAAAGTCTATTGGGAATTTAGAGGGGATATAACCTTGCAAAAGGGCATTTTGATGAAAGGTTCAAGGTTAATTATTCCTGAGATCATGCAAGAAGAAATGATCCAGAGAATCCATGATGCCCATCAAGGCATAGCAAAATGCAGGGAAAGGGCAAAATTATCAGTATGGTGGATAGGTTTGAGCAAACAGCTAGAACATGTGGTCAAGTCATGTCAAAAATGCATTGAAAACAGCAATGATATTGCAGAACCTATGATATCAACTGATTTTCCTAGTCGACCATGGCCAAGGGTTGCTTCGGATTTATTTCAATGGTCAGACATACTTGCTTGTTGTGGACTATTTTTCAAGGTATATTGAAATCGCTAAGCTTAAAAGTTTAAGTTCACAACATGTTATCAATCATTTAAAGTCTATTTTTGCTCGTCATGGCATCCCTGACATATTTCACAGTGACAACGGTCCTCAGTATATCTCTGAGAATTTCAAACAGTTTGCAGCTTCTAATGGGTTCAAACATGTGACCAGTAGTCCTAGGTATGCACAAGCAAATGGTTTGGCAGAAAGGTCAGTTCAAACAATTAAGAAAATATTAAAAAAAGCAGATGATCCTTACATGGCATTATTGTCATACAGGACTACACCACTACACAATGGTTACTGCCCCTCAGAGTTGTTAATGGGTAGAAAATTGCAAAATTCATTACCAGTTCAACCTAGTGCTTTAATACCAAATCTACCAAAATTCAGAGACATAAAGACTAGGGAGTTTCAGTATAAGAAAAAACAGATGCAAAATTACAACAGGCGTCACAGGGCCAGAAACTTGAGAAACCTGAGGGAGAGAGATAATGTGTGGGTTAAAGATCAGAAAAAGTCGGGTGTTATCATTTCAGGGTCTAACACACCTCGATCATACAATGTAAAAACAGATCTGGGGATACTCCGTAGAAATAGGAGACATTTAGTCCCAGTACCTGCCAAAAATGAAGTTGAGCAGACCCACCAAGAATGTCCGGAGACACCTCCACCTATGTCACAAAGCATTAATTTGCCAATTAACAAGTTACCACTTGATAACAATGCGAACAACTATGTCACAAGAAATGGTAGAGTATCAAAACCACCTGTGAGATTGGACTTGTGAGCAAACTACAGGATGGAACATAACATCAGCTGGACTGGGAGAAAGGGAGGTGTAATATGATATCTGTTTATCAAGATGCACTGTCCATTGTTTTATACCTGGCTGGAGAGAGGGTTTCACTGAATTGGAGCTGGGAGGTAAACATCGTGTGTCTGCTTTGTATAGGGAGAAGAGATTAAACAGCATATACCAGAACATTAGTATTGTATTCTTATTTATCCCATGCAAGAATAATATAACAAAAATGTTTCAAGCAAAAATATTTCCCTAAAATAGTTACAAAAATTCTCTAAAATGCATAACCAATGAAACTTAAAATGATTCCTTAGAAATGTGATTACACTATTCCAATCTTAAAACAAAATCAAAGTTGGTTTTATTTACCGGTAACTGAAAGAAATTACATCTCAATGAAAAATGATGTCAATATAGTACTGCATAGGATGAACATTTAATTTGGTGACTTCATTACTACTACACAAATGCAACAAAGGAGACATACATCCTTCCCAATCTCTGTACAAACCATACAACTATAAATTTCTGTCGGGACATCGTTACATTTCTGGTAAATCCTTGTAGCTTGCATGTAAGTCTGTTGTGTAGCTTACATGCAAGCCTGTTATTTATATACAATATAAAAGAATATTATATTAAATGTTCTTCAAGTTTGTCCAATTCATTTATCAGCAGCCCTTTTGGTTGAAATATAAAAACACTTGATAAACCAAGTGCTTAACATGTGTTTAATTTGTCGCCTTACAACTACAGCTTCAACTTCAGTTATTCCAAGCTGTCGGGACCACAGATTTACTTCAAACAATGCATAGGTTGAAATAAGCCAAACTGCCTTCACTTAAATCATTTTCTGATTAGAGGTCCACCATTTTGAATTACACTATTATCTTAGGAAATGTCGAAGTGGCAATATATATACCATAATAATTTTAACAGTGAAACATAAGAAAAGTTAATTGTTGGAAAAGATATGAATAATAGCATAAGCATCATGTTTAATATTTTTTTTTTCAAACTAGAAATTAATTAAAATGTATGCATAGAATAGACATGAACATGTTATCATTGTCAAAAAACTGCAACATACATAATGGTTACAAGCACATATTCTTAAACTTTAACTGATCTGTGTATCTTCTAATTGCTGGGTCCCTCATCAGATTGCTCAGCTAAGATTACATCCGCTATGCTTGCCATTTCTAAATTGAGATGACGGTGATATCTGTCAGAATTAATACCAACCCAACTTGATAGTTTGCTAAGTGGGAGACAAAGTAAATACAAGTCAATCTTAAAATGAATTTTCACTCTACTTAGTTGATTATACATCATAATAATTGTCAAACAAGTCAACATGTCATATCCAATTAACAACTTTAACCAACCAATTAATGACGACAAACATCAATGTTACTAATGCAACCTATCTTTGCACTTTGACTGGTGACAATACAAAATGGTCAACTGAGGGCACAATAACTGGATAAAATGTGTGTAAAGATAGCATTAAAACTGTATGTTGGGCCCAAAATTGACTTTGAATAATGCCGAAACTCTGATTAATGCAAATAACATTACATTTACATAACATTGACATTAAACTATATAAAGAAAAAAACTGGACCTTCCAATGACTTACAAATAATGCATCAGCTTTGGACAACCTAAGTTTGAATAACTGAGGTTTAACTGTAGTTTTATAATTTTGGGACATAACTTTAATCTTTGAATATAATAGATGGTTAACATTTATTATCTGAAAAATCTCACCTGAAAAAAACAACATCAACGATATCCTTAAGTCTATAAATGATGACTGCATAAAGTTAATAATGGCACAAATATATAGAATGCAAAACATGAGAGAAAAGCTAGGTTGTAAATGAAATTTGAAAGAAAAGATGAAATTACAACATCAATGTTACAAATACAAAACACACTAAATACACACATAACAGAAAAACGGCAAGAGATATACAAATGCATATATACATGTACAGTGGCAACAGCTAGTGACATTGATGTAAATGTGCACTTAATAAAATTGAAAAAAAATATAAGTAAGAAAATTCTGCAGCGATATTGGAGACATGTTTGTTTTTTTGTTACATCACAGTGACACAATTTTGATCAAATTGACTACATTAAGCATATTATTGGTGGTGAAAGACCCTTAGACCCTATGTCTGGGTAGAACCACTGGCACACCACAGGTCAGCTGGAACACCTTCACACATAGTTCTCACCCTGACCAGGATTCAGGAAAAAAATTCAAGGTCTACACATAATGTAAATGTGAAAACAGCGAAATGTGTTTCCCTTTGTTCAAAATAGTTATACTGTTACAATGTTTAAGTCAGCAGTCCCATTCCCATTAGGTTAAGAATTAAACATCAAAAATAATAGTCTATATACATTAGACATCTCAACTACCTAAGTAGTCTGCATATTGAAAGCCACAAAGCCTTCTGGTAATAGATACTTATAATCATGACAGCCTTAGTGTCTGCTTAATTTCAAATGTTTATATAACACTTTTGTTAAAACTGATAGATGGTTCGTTAAAAAGAAAGTAAAGCCACAGTTTTTCTCTATGATCATCATTTGCAAAAAAGACTACCCTTCATTTTATAAAATACATTGTAGTTGCAATATATACTATAATCTCTAGTCTTTATAGTTGGTCATAATGTTAACACACAGACTCTTTTTTATTAAACCAATAAAATTTACACCAAAATATACACAATTTAAAACAATGTATCAATGATTTGTAATTTGACCTTGAGCTTAATGAAGGTTAAATGAAAATGATGGTGAACTTGGAGCTAGCAGCTAGAATTCCATCAGCTTTTACACTAAGGAGGAAACAAGAAAAGGATTTTTGGTCACATTTCTTTGGTCTTCTTCATTAATACTATTTTTGTAGGGTTTGTGTAATGTGTTGGGTTTGTTTGACAGTGTTAGTAGAAAAGGTTAAGCTTAAGAAATAAGTAAAACTTGAAGCTTTTAGACATTGAGTTCAAATCATTTGCAGCTATGGTTTTGGTCAATGTCAAATAGTTACTAAAATTCCACTTATTGGTTGCCTGAGATAAGATTTAAACAAAATATAATAAATAAAGAAACTGCAAATATTATGCAAATTTTACAGATCAATAACAATAAATAATAAATATTCCCAAAATATGCAAGTTATGCAAAATCTTTTCTTTTTTAATGCTTTTTTTTAAAAAGTACTTGCTGATTTCTGTAATTCATTTTTCTTGTAACATAGTTAATTTCCATTGTTCATGAAACATTAGACTATCAGTTGATTTAAAAGTACTGACTAAAAGTACTGTTTTATTTTGTTTTGTTTTTTATATTTGATTAAACTCATTATTTACTTTTACCATAAAACTCAAAATAAAACTGTTATCTATGTAGTCCACTTTATAAATCTAATGTCTTAAGAGGACAATAATAATTAATGAGCAAAATTACCTCAAAGGAACACTTTTCAGAATACAAAACTGAGCAAAAAAGGGGCAATCTCATATATACAGAAAAAAAGTTTTGGACCCAAAGATACAAACACAATAGATGTGTAAGTATGAAAATAATGATAACAGCAATCAACACTCAAGTATTGGTCCCTTTGAGAAGACAAAAAGTGTAAGAAGACAAAAAGGGAAGTTTAACACTCATCAGAGTACAGGTAAGGGGAGTGAATCCATTTTTCTCTACCAATCCTTATACTGGGGATAATAATTTACATCATCATAGTGCAGCTATGCTATAATGGGTTGCATACAACGAAAAAAAAAAAAGGAACATGCCTATGGAAAAATTAAAAGTACTTATTAATGACTAGAAAAAATAGTGTTCAACACATTGATAACAAACAGTTATACAACCAAATAATTTTATAAAAAAAAAGTGCTTATCAAAATTGAAAATGAACAAAAAAGTATACAAAATGACAGGAAATACCCTGTTCAGTGACATGACTGATACTCTATCCAGGGTAAGATAGAAAGAACAAAAAGATAAAACAACCAGTTAACAATGATGTGTCAGTAAATATTTTTCATTTCAACTATTTTCTTCTAAGCTACCACATTTCATATGGGATGTTTGATTTGATTTAAAAACAAATACTGTACATGCCATGCATTATAACAAAGACTACAAATAAAAATAATCATTGTAGATTATTTGAATAAATATAGCATACTCAGCCTAGCGATAATGGATCTTAACAGAAAATTTACAATACATCGGAAGATTTAAAAAAACGACAACAATCCTACTATGTTTTAAAATTGTTGTGATAAAATATAGAAGAAACACTCTCCTTGGAAAGTATCAATCTCTCCTAATAGTACACAAGATGGGGTGAATGATTAATTTAAAGGTGATGGGTACAAAGGCCTCAGCTTTAAACTCGTACAAATGTCTTGCCAAATGTTTTGTGTGAGAAACAAGTAGAAAACATTTGTTGGCAATTTATATTTTCAAATCTATCAAGAAGAGAAATCAAAGAATAAAAAAATAAAAAAAAAAGATTTTTTTTATAAAATATGAAAAAAATGTTAAAACCACTTATTTTCAGATCAATTTTATTTTGAAATGACAGAAAAGTGGCCTAGAGTTTAGAAGAAGTCAGAACTTCTTCATCAACCTCTTCTTTGCATCCCAATATTTTACATAAAAACCAAAGCATAATAACAAAAAATATGGGTACATTTTTATCACCAATTTAAAAACAACATTTTTTTTAAATTTTGTAGTAAGTTTACTTTCTTTGTAAATTAGAAGAAAGTAAAAAATAAAAAAAGTTCAAAGTAAGAACATTACAAGTTCCAGATCACACATGATTTTAAAAAATACATAACACAAAATGGAATTCAAAAACAACCAGTGAAATCTAAAATTAAATAAATTACTTGATTAAGAATGAATAAAATTCAAACAACAACTAAAGTAAAATACCAATATGGGTACAAATCTATAAAAAAAAGCACAATCTGAATTTTTCAAGCTTACGGACAAAATGGCACAACTTGTTTATATAAGTACATGTATTTACTATCTACAAATGATTATTATAATCACATAATCTATCCACAAACCTTAAGTCCTGGAGTCAGGAGGGCTTCCAGAAGAAGTCTGATCTCGAACTAAAATTTTTGTCTATACTTGTTCAATAAGTGATCGATAAGTTCAGTGTTAAAGTGATTATACTAATGAGTACCAATAGTATTCTGTTTGAGAATTATGGGATTAATTGCTACATTTAATGTACACAGGAGCTGCCCACACACACCCTTCAACACCCCCACCCCAGCCCACCCTGCCATCTGGAGCTCTGCCGCACTTATATTGTATTGACCATGACATCATGTTTGATTTATAGCACATTCTTTTTCTTCATATTTTATGCTATTCAATTTAAATGAATTATCAGTTTATATTATTACCATTTCTTATTAATTTAAATAAAAAGGGTTTTGCATGTGCTTCCAGATAAATGTGTAACAAATGAACAAGCATATAAAGAAAACTCATCACAATAAACTTTACACTCTAATTTTAGGTCGTGTTTACGTGTTTTTATAATGATTGATCTTAAATTAACTAAATCTCTATATTAATATTATTGCAAATTTAGGTTGATTTTTTTATTGTTTTTATTATTGTGCCAGGCTAATCTAATTGCCTGCTCATTATCAAAAATCCAGTTTAAAACTTAAATTTACAATATTTGATCTAGGGAAGGCTCAAAGCTGCCCTTGTATGATTGAAAACATAGATTACTTTGGTTTGTAGCTAAAAATTGGTACATACAGGTTTGTTATCAGCCAAACTGCTATTATCTACAGCTGCACTAATGATTGGTACATAATGCATCATTATTACATTTTTTTTTCAAAAGCAAACAACAAAATGTTTTGCTCAAATTATATAGTAAGAAGTTTTAAGATACAGAGAGCTTAATACAGAAAATATACAATACTGAACAGTTTTAGTAAAATATCTATCAGACTTGCCGATAAACAGAGCTCTATTGTTATATAAGAACTCTTTTTTCTAGGTTATACATCCTGCCATATAACCAGACCTTGGATAAATATTCACATAATCCTGGGCCTCAGCAACACATGCACTTAATTTTACTGATTTTACATAATTTCTACATCCAGAGACTAAAGAACCCAATTGCAGCATATTGTTAATAGTAGTCTTCATTCTTTACCTTAGGTTCAGAATTAAAGACCATGGTTACACTATCAGGCTGATGATTAAGGTTACAAAACTACAGAACACAAGCAGGCAGGTCCACACCTGGGGTTCATTTTAGGCATTTTGATACTACAGAATCTTATCTAGAATGATGAAAACTGGAAACTTGGTCCCAGTTACATGTCAAATCATTCCAAGTTGTTGATTGCAAATGTCTGGTTTGCACACATTAAACCAATACCTGGCCCCATGTTCTCTATAGGGCACTTGGATATTAACATCAAGGACTGACAATACATAGTGTTCAGGTCTAGGGTACATTGGAGTAAATCTGATTGGCACTTAAGTGGTCAGCTGCAGCGCGGTAACAGAACTCGTACTGCTCCTGGAAAAAGACAAAGAATGTCATACAAATTACAGATCATACTTAATACTAAATTACAATTTAAATTTTCATAGCTGAGTATTTTTAAATAAAAAAGCAGAAAGGTTTGGTAAGAATAATCAACATTTATTATGAGAAATATATATATTTTAACAAAATTTATCAATGTAATTTAAGTACTTAGTGAGGCTACTTTTGTAGCCAGGAATATAAAAATCTAAGTGTATCTAAGCTAATTCTTTTGTATTTGTTATTTCCTTCACTTCATTAATTAGCTAGTTAAATATAAAGTCAATTACAGAGTTTTTTTTATCTACTATTGAGGATTAAAGCAGGCACTTTTCCCTTGTAGACCTTATAATCCATATCCTAGGCAGAACCAGCACAGTCCAATGTCAAAAAACTGCTTTTGATTTAAGTATTGTAAGCAGGATATCATACCTGTTCCAAAAGCCAACTTGATAGTCACATGATGAAGCTTATAGTGGGTGACAGTTAAAGTAATATCCTAATTATCTTAATTTTCCACATTCTACACATTATAATGTACAAAATACAGCCACTACACAAACATACCAGGGTTTGAATGAGTTGAGGTCGCCTGCTCCTGAGCTGCAGGATTGTCTGTGGAATGTTGACGGACTGGGTCATGTCCAGACGCTCCAAAATGGCCGACAAAGCACAAAAAAGACCACTTCTTTCTGCACCATCCCTATAATAAAAAAAATACTAATTTAACTTGGCATATTTAAACTAGAGATGTTCACAAAGTACTTAATACTCAAATACTCCACCAAAGCTTTTACTTGGGCATAACAATCAACTGAGCATGGATTTTGGGCAAAATAAATGTAAAAAAAATCAAAGTCAAATATATTTAAAGAACTTGGTATCAGTTGCTGTCCATTATTCCCATATCTACATAGTTCAATCACTACTGCAATAGTCAATAAAGACTGCTTTGTCTATAAATTACTCAATAACTGGCATGAGCTCACTCTACCCACCTAGCATTTTGATTGGCACTTCTCAAAATGTTGCTCTTTTACTACTGATCCATGCTAATGTCCAGAGCCATCTATATTCAATTTTCATAATTGTGTGTGGTAAAGGAAATGTTAATTAATTACATCTACAATTAATGTGAAAATATACATGCACTTAAGAAGTATCAAAGCACATGATTTTAAACATGTCTCATGTCGTGACTGATTTTAACTATGTATTTTGTAATAAGGTATAAGGCAAGTACTCACATGCAATGTACAATGGTGGGTTTGTCTGGCTGGCTGTGTCTGAGCTGGGACACTGCAGTGATTAGAGCCAGGAGACCTTTAGTGGAGCTAGGAACCATCTCCTCATCCCCCCAGCCCTCAAGCCGGTACTGTCGGATCATCATCTTAGACTGACGACTCTACACACAATGGGACATATAAAGTGGTTAAAACAAGTTTGTTAACCTGTATCATGCTACATTTGTCGAATGACTCAAACTAATTTTTCTTACATCTGCATGCATAGATGCATAAACATATTACTAGCATAGACTCAGCAGCAAATAGTGCAGATCATGATAAAAAAGCTTCCAATAAGAGCTGGCTATAAGAATCTACACTGTTTGCCTGTGTCATGTCAATTTGTGATTAGCATATTTAATTTTTATATTTATAATCATGAGAATGTTTTTCACATGACAATATGATATAAGTGGCAGTAAAATCAAACATTATAAACTAATGTGGTATGAACATTTTAGAATGTGACACTAACATTGTTCATCATTAAATATGTCTAAAACAGCACTGTGAGTATTCATTTATTTAAAAAACTATACAACTCTCTAATGAATACTAAGTTTTCAGATAACAATTATATCACAGTGACTGTTGCCTGCACATAAAAAAACACACACACAAAATAAGCAAAGGTAATATTATCTAACACTTTTTTTCAACAAACACTTTTTTAAAACTGTAATGAAAATATATCATCATTCATTTGTAATTGTATGAAATATGTTTTGTTTTTTTATAAGTAATTAAAATCTTTAAATTGTGACTGCAAACAAAGTTGTACAGATGTGATGGGTTAATTCATGATCATTGCATGAATCTTTGTAATGAGAATAAACATAATTCCAGTAAAGCATGTTTAAAATATATACTTCCAGAGGAAATCTGTCCTTAATTTCATCTGATACAGCACTGAAATTGTCATACCTGGACTGAAATTACCAGACAAAATCAATGGAAAGTACTGATGCCAAAATCATTCAAAAACTTTTCCTAAGTGGGTTATTTGTGGAAAACTAACTGTAGTAATAAAGGATAATCATACAAATTTGGATTATGATTTTATCCATTTTTACTTTAATTTTGGGCGGCAAACCATTAATATACAACAGATTTATTTAATAAATGATAACGTGTTAAATGTTAATATAAATCACTACTTGGGGATAAGAAAAATGATGGATTTCTGTACCCAATGATTTTGCCCAACATTGAAAAGCTGCAGGTTTATTTCTAACAATTAACAGCTTAAATCACCACACTAGATGGTAATTATTTGTCCATTATTCAATTTTAACCCATTACAATTAACTTTACTCCTGGTATATATAAAAGATAATACCTGTGATGTGTAGGTGAGTTGGAAGGACAGGATAGAGAAATGTTCACTGTTCTCACAACTGAACAGCTCCACCTTGAAAGGTCCATAGGTACAGTCATCAGAGGGCCAGTATTCTCCATAGGTCTGCAACAGGTGAAATGTTTCATTCATACAATAGATGGCAGAAGTTAAGATATCAGTAATCAGTATAAAACCTTTTTCAAACATTTGAATAATTAACCTGAATAATATCCTACTTTGTTTTTCAGTCTTTAGAATAGGTATGTGCTTCTACTAATATAGTAAACATTTGCATTTCACCTTGACTTTAGACAAGCTGTAGAAACCAACAACACAAGGAACAAGTTGAAGATCTCTTGTATTGGGAGCAGACATGCTACTTTCTGTGCATGAGGGCCAGTTCTTTTTTTGGTAACAACATCTAGAACTAGCCACCAGCACCCATTATGTTGGCTATTACCGCAATGCAGCCATATGATTCTGCTTTCTTATTTGATGTCATTGTTTGGGCATCTCACCTCATCTCTGTCCTGAGGATTGTTCATCATGACAACTGTTGTGGCATGCTGGTCATAGACCAGGCGCCAGAAGTCAACCACCGTGTTAGGCAAGGGCATCTGGGTGATGATGAATGCTGTCTTGTTTGAGCAAGTCTGAAAGTACAACAGCATTTTATTTGAATTTAAGAAACAGTCAAATGTTGACATGAAAAGATAGGTGTTTCAAGCAAGCAAACTAACTTTGAACCAAGTATTTATGGCATAAGTACAAAGATTGTATTTTAGATTTCAATCAGAATTAGAGTAAATTGTACTCGTATATTAACAAATGCTACAATAAATAATAATGTAAAATAAATTATTTCTAGCCATTGTTACAAGATTTTCAGGACTCCTCATTTTATAATTAAACATTTAGCCTAAAAGAAAGCTAAGGATTAACATTATTGTTGAACATATGCTTAGCACAATTTTAGTAAGATAACTAACTTTATTAAGAGATTCATTTCAACAAATATTTTTTAGACCGTCAATACTGGGTTGATGAAACAAAATATAATACAGTAAAATGATCTGAGCAATTAACTTGACACAAAATATTCATGAAGTTGTAAAAAATATAAGTATTGATACCTACTGGTAAAAAGACACCATTAATGTATTCATTGGCTCCAGTTACTGGGGTGGAAAGATAGGCCCTGTATCTATCTACAGGGATAATGTCACCATGGCGATTCTTGGCCACATTGTCTTCACTCGTTCCAGACAGACACGCAGATGCTTCCAAGGCAGGGGCCATCTTGTTTAATATCTGTCAAAAGACATTTCTGCTCTGATAAAAATGTCTACATACATAAATATATGTCCCCTCAACACAATACCTGTCCTTACTAGTGACTTAAGCTTATTGGTAGGGTAAAACACAAGCAAATAGCTAAATAGCATCACTGATGATACACACCAGGTCAGATCTAATGAAAGCGTAGGACCAACTTAAACATGTCTTCTTTGTGTTAAAAAAGGGACAGAATGCCAAGTTTCCGACCAGCATCATTTCAGTCACCTTTTTATCAGCTCAAAGCAATAAATGTATCACTGTATTGTCTATATTTCATAACCTTTTAATATTTGAGTCAAACCAGACTAAATCAAGCAGCAGTGGGAAATTATTATGTTGTTTATAGTCAAACAGTGGTTGTGCAATTACCCACAGTGATCCCCTTCCAGTACGATCGACTCCAGAGTTCAGTGTATATACAAGCCTGCTTGTTGTCTGTTTTATTATGAACAAATTGCAAATATATAGACTAATGTTTTATTCATTTAAGTTTCAGTACCTCTATATATTTATTCACGTGTTTGTTTAAATAACATTCAGATTTTGTTATAGTTTTTGTGCAGATGATTTTAATTCATACTAAATCTGAAAATTGTTTTCTTTTGTGGATTCTTGTGGTTAATTTTCTTAAAAATACAATGAAACATGTGTATGAAAGCAATCCTTCCAGATGTAGATCTTGTTATAAATAATATAATTTTGTGCATGTTATAAAAAGAACTACACTTAGGGTATTTTACTACTTAAACAGTCGTAACCAAATCATAAACAAATATTGAAGTGGTGGTGGGCTTCTTGAAAGGAGATCAGTGGCTAATCATTCCTTTAGAAAAAGCTAGTTAAAAGGATAAATAAAACAACAGACTTAACAATTTAACTAAATTTAATACAACATTTAATTTAAACCTTACATCGGCTGGTTAAGGCACTAGTCAACAACACACTAAATGTTGCACTTCAAGGAGGTGTGAACATCACAATCACTAGTTGTCTGATAACCAAGACAATCAGGCTGGGGTAAATGAGCAGAGACTGCTGTTAAAACCTTGAGGTGTAAAAATACAGGTGACTAGGCTGTTGTGATCCTGTAACCTGTTGGATTGTTCAAACTACAAGTTGTACTAGCAACCCTGTCATAATTTAAATAATACAAAGAAGGCAAAAAGCAGGCAAAATCAGAAGTTCTGTTTGACTGATCCGATAATGCTACCGATCTGGTGTTTCAGCGACCAGGGTTTTATTGTACTAAATTTGAGGATGGATTGAAAAAGGAGATAAAAAGTTATATTAAAGCAGTAAAATTTAAACTTGAGACATGTGTGCAACTTCTTCCATTAATACAACATAAAACTGTCTTCATTTAATTCATCTTGCAATGTTCTAAGTACCTTACATCAACTACTCTGACAGTTGTCTTCCTGCTATTAAAATTACAGTAAAAACTGTTTTAGAAGATTACCCCATAGGAAAAAAAAACTAAAATGATCTCTTAAGACAGGTGGTCTCTCAATGCAACATTTTAGTTCCTTTGTGAATATTACAATAAAAATCAGCAATTTGAGTTTGTATAATTATTACATTTCTTTTTATTATCATGATGCAATGACGATAAGTAAGGTTCCAAAATCTGAATGCATTCATGGACTAAGATAACTGAAATGCATTTGTGTTGTGTGTTTTTTTCCATTCAAATAACAAACACATAGACATGATTCTATTATGCAAAGTGCTTTAGGTGTACATGTGCTTCTAACAGTACTCACACAAACTCTTCTAGTGTTTTGTTCTGCATAAACAAACTTAAAACAGGAAGTAGAAAAGCAGACATTAATTGGGCATAGGCAAACAGTTTAGCCCCAGGCAGCTGCACTAATTGGTGCTACATTATTGTAAGTCACTTTCATTATAGTTTGTTATCTTTACATAAAACTGTAACCAGAAAACTAAAATTTTAATCTGGGGCATTTGCAAGAGTAGGATGATAAGGTTAACTGTACATTTTATAAAATGAAGACTGTGAGTTTCTGCATCACAAAACTAGGATGAATAATCACATCAAACTGCCTCTGGTTTTATTCTAAATATATAAGTTATTAAAAAGTTAACCACAACGAGAGTGATAGTGTATATTGCAAATTTTGATAGCAAAATGCCCATATTCCTTACTTACATCAAATTGCTCTTGGAGCTTTGTTCTGCCAGTGTCATGGTCCTCATCTAGTAATCCCCAGTAGTGAGTACAAAAGTCGGCTGCTGTGACTTCCATAACCTGGGTGGTGAGAGCTTCCTCCAGGGCATAGTGAAGGAACTCATATTGGACCTGCACAAATACAAGGTATGTGACTGGCTATGACTTTAATAGGTTAATTGTGTTGTAAGCAGGTGATAATTGTAAGCAAGCTCACTGTAAACACTCATTAATGTATGTCTTTTTTTATAGAATATATGTGAACCATATTCTTTCATTATTTATCAAGAATTTAATTTACAAATCCATTTTCTTTAAAATGCAACTATATTTTGTTTAAAGTTATCCACATTTAAACCATAGTATACATTTGAATGTAACATCTCTCCTTAATCAAATAACAAAATGAAGGTTATTATTTCGTGTTTTTGCCTGTATGGAAGATTTGCCAAAATATAACAGAAAATATGTTGAACACAATAAATAAGCCATATTTTTCTAAATTAGCCTATTAAATTTGTGTATTTTTTCAGGCTGAGATATTTTATGAATGAAATAGTCATGACATGATAAGGCAATGTAAAAATACATGACACAAAGGCCAAAATCTCTTGCCAAGGTGCCTTTATAAATGGTCTGGATCAAAAGAGATCTTACATCTGTCTGGATGAAGTTGGTCCGCTGGTACCTCATGTCTGTGATGGTCCTGAACACGTCTATATGGCGCTCCTCCTTAGCCTGACGCAGCAGGTAGTCTAGGGCAACAAATGTCCCAGTTCGTCCAATGCCGGCGCTGAAATCAATCAAGACCTATTGAAGTAATTTCACAAGAAGTCAAGACTATTCACAACCAACACTTTAAAATTTTAGAGGCCTCTCTAGAAGATCTAAGTAATATTATTTTAGATCTTTATAAAGGATATTATTTATCAAAATATATATATTTTAAAAGCATTTTTCAGAAAAGTTAAAGAGCAAATATACCAGGAAGGACTTAAAGTCACAGTTTTATCTCTCTGTTAGTTATTAGTGCTTATAAGAGTTAGTTTGGGGGAATACTTTCCTGTGAGGTGGCTGACCATAAGATAAGCAAGCAAGGCTGTAGCTTTATCTAGATATCTGTCACAGGTCTTTTGGTACTAGACAGTTTGAAAATAAAATCTGGCAGTCAGATAAATTTAATTAATTATGTATGAGGTATTACCAATTAATTAAATCACCTGCAATGAACTAGGAGAGGTCCTGCAGGGAGCAGGGGATCCTCTTCCAACACCTTTTCACGGAAGTGGAGCATACATGCAGGGTTCTCTGGGACCCCTCTGTCTGGCCAGGCTGTGAAATGAAACAGGCGAAAGTCCTTTGTCTCTCCAGTGATGCTCTGGAATCAAACAGAAGAAGAAATGATTATCAGGTAATTTGTTTGTTTGTTATTGTTTTTTTATTATTTATTTTGTGACACAGCTGTGATTATTTAAGGGTCCAGCTACACTAGGTAAAAGATGTCAAAAAAAAATTAAAGACTAAAACAACCACAGTAAGGTTGAACAATAGAACTACTTAAACATGTGTCGAAAGGTGTACATGATGATATATTTTCTATTGAAGCAGACCAAAGTTATTAAAAAAAACTAATATGTACTCTATTGCAGGGCTGGAAAAATAGGGTAGCCTGATGTCCGGGACAGGTTAAAATGCAGTTTTAGGATACTGGTCATTGATAATTAAATTAGTCCCGCACAAGTCATAAATCGTCAGTCGAACAAGTGACAAATAAACAGTGATTTCTAATTAGCAATGAAGACAATCAATTTCACACCAGAATCATTTATCAACAAAATGTAAAAGAGGTACATGTACAATGCACGCACCTGTTGAAAACAGCCAATCACAACACACAATACATAAACGTGTCTAGATAAAAAAAAAAAGAAACAACTTGTTGTTATAACTTGTTTGTTAGTTGAAGATATGACAAATGTGTTGGTGTGGGCTTTAATTGAAAATGACTGCAAATTTTCGGACAAGTCATTTTTGTCCACGTTACTAGTCCGGGATTTGTCATTGAAAAGAAAAAAATTTCCAGCCCTGCTCTAAGTTCATTGTTTTTTGCAATCAATAATGTAGAAAGGACAGACAGCAAGAGTTGTATTAATATCAATCATCATTTTTCCTGTATGTCTATCCAAGCCCTAGATATAATTGTACGATTTATTATTTTAAATGGTAATAAAATATTTTGAAAATCTTGCAAATTTAATCAATTTGTTTATACAAGACTTATGTGTTTCCTAGCATCATTACATTAATAGTAACTGTACAACTGTTTCGGTACATCACAAATAGAATTTACGATTCTGGCTTCTGCTTTCATATTCATTCACATTTCATTAAGTTATGTCAAAATGTTGACTAAACTTGCTTTTATAACTGCATAATTGTCTGTTTGGTTAAGCTGTTCTTTGACTCTGCTCCTATTTTCATGAAATGCATCAATATTTCCACATTAATAACTTGTAATTATCCAAAATGCCAACAATATGAATTGACAACTAGGTCAGACACATTTGACCATTTCCTTTTTTTGTAAACACTAGCAATCACTAATGATGCAAGAAATGTTGAGTTATTTTTTGTGCGTTACTGATTGTTCCTCAATAAACCACACACACCTATGTAGGTTATAGATTAAACTGGATACGTATCCAGCCTGCTGCAGGATAGCCATAATGGCTGCCTTTTTTCCACACTGTCTGTGTTGTTTACAGTCAGCCTTAATGAGCTTCCAGCAATATTTTATAAGCAGATTCCATTACGGCATGTTGAGTTATTATTCTTACTTAAACCTGTGTTCTTACAGTTCCATATTGTTTTTTTTAGCATTTTCATTATCTACACCAGGGTTCGATAACTTTTTTTAGAGCTGGACCAGTGGTCCAGTAACTTAGAAAACTTACTAGACCTGACCTAAACTGGACTAGACCAAAATGTTAAACACATAATACACAAACAAGTCATACTTAAATCAAATTGTTATATGAGATAAAGCATGTGTTGCAATAACATACCAATATAACAAAGTATGAGACTTTTGACTAGAAAATTAGTATGAAACTTAACATTCTATTAATGCAACTTATGTATGATTATACTTAATTTTCTAGATTAATATAGGTATCATACATTGGTAATTATACGACTAGCAAGTTAAGTATGACCATATCTATATAATTAGACCTTTTCACACAACTGAACAGACGGTTACAGCCCGGGAACCTTTCATTGTACTGCATTGCTTGCAATTGACCCTTTTACAGTCAGGAATTGGCATTGCTTTTAAATTACACAATGACCAGACAGGTCGTTGAGACTGTATGAAAGCAGTGACTTGAAGCCATAATTGGACAGTTACTGTTGGAATTCTTGCCTCTTCATCTCTCCAGTCGTGCCCTATATAGGTGAGAGAACTTGAGCAGTCTCCATACTCTTTACGTGAGATTGCACAGTAGGTATAACATCGGGATTTTTAGAACCTTTATTATATATAATATGCCAACTGCGGATTAATCCTCAACTTTTTATGAAATGTTTTTTTAACTTATTAACTCATAACATAACTACATTTTGTTTTGTTGGTAGGTTATTTTCTAAAATTCAATGTTTTCTTCCTGTACCGACAACAAATCCTTCCACACTCTTCATACTATCTGCAAGCGAACTTTTTTTGTGTAGTCTGCGTATAATGCGTTATAAACAAACCGTATTACAGTAGTTATACTTGAGATCCCAACATTACAGATAGTATTTGTGCTTTTGTATCACTCGCATTTTTAAAAGTATAAATAATAATAGGACAGTTCCGTTATCATTAAAAAATAAGAAGTTAGATAAAGATTGAAGAAATAAGGATTCGCATCAGCTTAACAATAAGTATTACGACATTGGATATTTGTGAAGTGCGTGGAGAAAAAAGCCTCGTTCTGAAAACAACAGCCAATGAGTGAACGCATGTCAAGGTTGTTACTAAATATAGAACATGCGGGTTTCCCAAGAAACTGTTCTTCCGACCTTCGGTCGGTCCTTAATGTCGAACCCTGTACACTAGGGAAGTTTCAACAGACACATAGCCTAACTTTAATAACAAAGATTGTTAAATGTTTTCCAGTGTACGCCTGGTGCAAGATCTACCACCCCTTTATATATATAAGGTCTATTCCTTCATCAAAGTCATTTATACATAAAAGTTACTATCTTTTTCCTCGTTAAAATAATATTTGCTTTTAGTATAAATTTCATTTTAACAACATTTTACTTTGCAATAACAGCATCAGCTATATTGAAAAAGTTATGAATAAAAAATATTCTTGCAGCTATGACATCAATTAATCCTCCTATGAACTATTTCTTGCTGCTGCATTGTTCGGTGCAGAAAGCTATCACAGTATGATCCCTATATGCCCTCAAGCTACGCTCGACACCATAAAAGTTTGGTAAAAACATTTAGTAATAGGTCACCTGGAAGACATCACTACATTAAGTGTTACTATTAAGCAAAACTCATTCCAGTGCAGAGAGGGCCTGGGAATTATGTATCAATATGATTCATAACCCAATCATGCACTTTTTAAAGCTGAAATCATTTGCCTGTTTGCAAATAAAATTTACTGCTATTAGGTTATTAACCATACTATTAAATATTAAGATCAGTAGAAAACTTACAGTTCAAAGCAGTGCTATAAAAAGGTCAAAAAATTCATCTATCATACTTACATTCACAGCTGTAAGCTGCCTAACTGTGTAGTCTGTGAAAACATTTTCGGATGTCATGGTTACCTCATAGTTACCATATTTCTCTGTACATCCTGCTTCAGGCCAGTAGCACACACACTTCATCTACAGATTATAAAAAGTACATTGTATTGCTTATATACACTTATTTTATTTCAACAAAAAAGTTAATAGCTTTGGTGCCTGTATTTTGATTAATAAGGTGCAAATATACTTTTCTATTTACTTAACTGCCCAAGAGGCTTAATATAATGGTAATTATATTTGTAGCATTTTAACAACAAGCTACATTTGTTTTTTGCATTCATTATTCGAGAAACAACCTGACATAAAGATGCATAAAAATGATTTGGTCAGCTTTGTCACATAAAAACTACTCTGTTCATATGAATCCTAAATTTACAGATTTAAAGAATTTAGAAGTTTAAAGCGACTTAGTCATAGTTGGTCAGATGGGCATCATTTTTATTTTTCTTACAAAAGCAAAGCTGTTTTGAGCCTCAATGAATAACTTAATACAAAAGTTCCTCTGATCACTCAAACTATTTGTAAACATGTTGTTCTTCAAAGATGGGGAAAATCAAAAGCTTTACAATGATATTTAAGCCATTTAAATCTTTGAATTCTACTCACTTTGCAGTCTAATCTGCAATAATATAAACAATGATTTTTTTTTCAGTCATCAACAATACTGATTAGCTCAATGGTGGAAAAAATTGATACATTTTAAGTTTGGATCCCATGTTTTTTTAATTTATTTTTTATTTGTTTAGACATAAATTACAGCAACACAATTATGGTCAATGTTGAACTGTCAAGGAATTTTCTGTGGAAAAAAAGATCCTAGACAAATGTATGGGTAACCATGCATGGTAGTTCAGCTGGCCGACATAAAAGCTCTCACCCCAACTGGGCCTAAGACCCCAGCATAGCTGGGCCAAGAAGTAAAAAGAATTACACATCAGTCACTCTTCTCCTTGACCATGGGTATCCATCTATGGGTCATGTACCAATGCAAAACTGTGACAATATTGCTTTAAACCATAATTAATTGACATCAATTTAATTATGAAATAAACATCTTCTAAAATTAATACCGGTATGTTTTAAAAAAAACATTTTTGATATGATTCCTGCTAAAGCCATAAGATATACTAGTTAAAATCCACTAACTTTAAGTTCCTCAAACAGGTTGGTCAACATGACTATCTTGCCACAGTCTTTCTGAAAGATCATCCTCCAGAAGTCATTCACATTTGCATCAGTTGGTCCTTGGGCAGCTATAAACGCCTCTGGTTTCTTATAACCCTAAGAAAACAATAAGTTGATGAGTTAAAATGAGATTTCAATACTTAAACATAAATGGGTCAAAACAACAAGACCATCCAATACAGAATAGCTACAGTCATTTTGATTTGTTATATTTATATATATATAAAGGACAGCAAGAAAACAATACTGTCATTAGAAGACAGAATGGTATCATATCAGCAGTTGTACTATAAAGGAACAAAACTCACAATTTGATTCTAATCTCATACAGTGTATTTTATCTTTGTCATAAACTTTAAAGAGTATGTCAATAAAACATTTACAATAAAGTGTTGTTATTTTTTTTTTTTTTTTTAAAATGTACATATATTTGTCTTTCATGAACAAGCTAAACCACTCTTCAAGTTTAAGTAAAAATAATAATAAATTACATTTTCATTTTTGTAAATGCATGCTCCACAAATATTTTTTTCCACAAAAATGGTGTTATGTGTCAGTCTGCTTAAACATTAATCCATCAAAGTAAATGATTTTGACAAACATATAGACATGGACATATAGCTAATTAAGATGGACATTGATATTTGTGATAAAATCCTTTTTACCTTTATATAGGAGGCATTAATGAAATCTGACTTAAAGTTCCTTTCAGGATCCAACTTAACTCGAGTTTCATCATCTGCAAAAGAGAAATTAATTTTATTCTATAAACCAATAAAATTGTCTTGATGATAATGAAATCAACAGTAACAGACTTTTTTTCCTATGTCTCAATGTAAGTATAGAATATATAAAATTGCTTTTGTTTAAGTTTATGGTTTACTAGATTATCAACAAAGTAGAGTAGTACACACAGAGTGATAAGACCAAAGACTGATTAAAACACCAAAGCTTCAAGTCTGTCATTCAAGGATATCAGTGACTTTTAAATTGCTTTCCACTGTAAATTTACATGTAATTGAAAAATGATCTAAGCTTACATTTGATTCTTTACATGCTAAAGATTCTCATAAAAATTATGACATTATAAAGATGAAAAATGTATTTTTAGATTGATGGCTGTTTAAAATGACAGTGCATAGGAATCACTAATTATTGGAACTTGGAGCTGTCATAACTTGAATCTGTACAACTTGCTCCCAAAATATAACAGTATGTCAAATTACCTTTGCATTTGGTTATAACCAAGTAAAGATTAGAATTAATAGATATGTAGCTTGTAAAATTGTGTTTTACTTCGGTAACTTGCAGTGTTTAATATTATTTAGCCACAATAGAATACTTACATGGGTACAGCAGTTTATATCGACATTTTACAAGGTTGGATGGCAACTTTGCTATCTGGCAGCTTTTTAAAAGCCCTTTCGGTAATTTCTGCAATAGTAAAAATAGTTCTATATTCATTAACTAGAAAATGTTAAACCAATACAGAAATAATATTTCACAAAAGGGTTCAAACAAATACATGTTGGTGGAAAAACAATAATAATTTGAAATACATGAGATCATAAAAGAATTATTTTTAAATGATCAATCAAAGAAAAGGTATAAAAAACTATATGAAATCACAATATCATAAATTCAGAAATGTTAAATTAAAGTACTTGGAGTGTTGATATTGTGTTTATATTTTATTTATATATACATGTAGTAAGTTAAAAGTTGCTTGCTTTAGCATGGTGGAGTACTGGCATACAAAACCAATAACAGCAAACCAAGCATTTTATTACACAAACAAAAAAATGAACAAGTGCATGCAAAGGCAGTCATTTGAAAAAGGGTTCAACTTAAATTAATTTTGTGTAAATATTCAATCAAACGTTAATTCTCAGCAACAGAATCAAATCAAATAATCACACACATTAAAAAGCTAGAGCACTTTCAGGTGGACCATAGTATGCCCAGTGATGAAACCATTAGTGAACAGAAATATGATTCAACAGTGAAGAAACTCTGCTAAAAAATAAAGGATTTATCAGCACAATAATTTGCTGCTAAGAAACATAAGGAAGGGCAACAACTCCAGATAAAAAGTTCAGTTATTTCACCTTAATACACAACTCAGCATCAATATCAAGCATCCATACAAAATATAGAAAAATTATGATAAATTATAAATAAGCAATTGTCTGCAGAAATATTTATTGCGAATAGTATCGAAGGGCAATAACTCTAGCATATTTAATGCAATCTGAGTCATCTTACCTTCACAACTACACATTAATGTCAATCATCCATGCAATTATGAAGAAACTGAGTAATAAAGGAGGAGTCAGTACAAAAACTGCTGAAAGACAGACAGTCAGACAGACAGACGAACCCACATCAATACTTTAGTGGATACAATATTGTGCTCTCTGTTATTCTCATGGCACCTAAGAGGGTATATAGCCACAAAAAAATTCATTGAACAACGACAACAAAAAAGACAATTCTAGACCCCTAAGTATCCATTCCTGTGCTTGGACCAATGGACAGACAAAGAATAGAATGCCATATTATGACACTTTTAGTGAATTAAATGAGCATACATAACCTGAAAATCAACTCTAAACCAGTCTGGATTTTCTGCTCGTCGATCACGCAGATACTCTGAGAAGCCATCTACAGGGATGAGAGAGCCAAGGTTGTAGTAGTCTGATGGGTCTGTGTTACAGATGATGAGGTCTGCATCATCTATGTCCATCCCATCATCTTCCCCCTTCTTACCACGCTCAGGCAACGGCAGCTGGTTACACCCTGATGTTCCCCTGCCTACAGTAAGCACATGATGAGCAATTAATTGATGGTTCTTTGTCATAAAGGTATATTTAACAAACATAAGCCTACTACATAAATATAAAGCAAATGTTTCAAGTCAATAACTTAACATTTCTCGGCTTGTCACTGAATAGGTTTGAGTCCCAGTAAACTCTTGTGTGTAGAGAAGCATTAGCTTCTGTGTAATATTTAATAATTGAAAATTATTACAATGATCATGTAAGGGCAAATATCAAATAAAACTTTAAGTGGAAAAAGAAATTTTTTAACCAACATCGTCATGACCATCATTGCAGCAGGTACAGGAGCAGCAGAAGCCATGTAGAGGTTAATACAATGGATAATAACGCTTCTTAAGGAAGGTCAATACAATGGATAATAACTAGGGATGTTAACGAATATTCGAATATTCGAATATCAAGTCGCTTTTTTTTTATTCCACTTTGTTTAAATTCGAAGGGACATTGAAAAGACAAGTCTTTAGGTGATCGAAGTGTCTCCCAGCGACTTAAGACGCTAGCTTTATATGATCGCGCTCACTCTAAGATAGAGGGGGTGGGTCATGTCTCCTGATAACGAATTGCCATCTGGTTGACAGCATGAAATCAATGAAATCTGTCCCCTCTCCCACTTAGACCCAGTCACATCACCCACATCACCATACAGCTGTGGAAACAGTTGCCAAATTACAATAAACACACATGTCAGTTCAATGCTGCGGCAATTAGCTACAGCAATTACTTAACACTGACTCTACCCAGCTTCGGTCGGGATAGTGTGTAATAAATACATTATATAAGGCTATACTTATTGATAACAGTCCACCAGAAGCCAAGAACGTCTTTTATTTTTGGAAAGCACAACTAGTTTACTGTCAAACAAACTTTAATTGCAATCACTTTCTGTTTTTGTCACTCTACTTCATACTTGTTATTTTATTCCTATATAATACCGCGACATCTGTTATTTTTTGTGACCGCGATTTTCTGTTCTTTGTTTTTGCTTCGTTCTCTCTGAATAACAAAAATGTAAATTTACATACTTTTTAATTGTTCGTCATAGGTATACTAAACACTTAAAACTCACGAGCTTACAATTTTAATCATTCTTTATATATATATATATTGGTTGGTACTTCATCACTTTATCAACAGTCAGGTAATCTTGACACTAGCCAATCACAGTAATTGTCGTCATCAAATGGTTTTGTTTACATTCGCCTTTCACCCATAGGCATATGACGAACAGGTTCGTAATTGTCACTTGTGTATTGGTAACTAAATGTCTCTAATTGACATGTTAGGGCTTCGGATTAACGCCCTATGCGATATTAGCCAATCACAATTAAACATCAATCTGACCACCAACCAATCAAGACCGTTATTTGGCTGTACACTTGAGCGATTTCCTTTCATTAAACCTTAATGGTTTTGCCTAATTGTCTTACAGTCGATTCATTATCACCCGCATTTTGTCCTTTTGAAAATGCCTTCTTTAATCATTAATGTATTTTATAAGATTAAGTCACAAAACATAATTGACAGTTTGTTGTTATACATTGTTTGCGGTTAGTAGAGTAAAATATTAAAATTGTGAGCTATATTGCATGTGTTGTACAGTTTCATCTAATAAAATGATGATATAGTTTAATTAAATTGATATGTTAACATTAAAAGGCGCTTAAGTAGCCCCTTTAATACGTCATATGTTAATACAAATAAGTAATTAAGTACACAAAATGCCTTTAAATTGTAAAGGTTATTACACGAAGTACAACACGTAACAAAAAGACACCCAAGTTTAAGGTGACTAATTAATAATGTATATATTATACGGGACTTTGCAGGTCATCTTAACATTGATTGGTTACTTTATAGTTTTTATAAGAGTTTCAATATGATGGCCAGAAAAAAACGTTTTTCAATGAATAAACACATTGAATGTAATGGAAAATTA
This sequence comes from Sinonovacula constricta, assembly GCA_007844125.1. Taxonomy (NCBI): domain Eukaryota; kingdom Metazoa; phylum Mollusca; class Bivalvia; order Cardiida; family Solecurtidae; genus Sinonovacula; species Sinonovacula constricta. Next base: position 39,332,471 of record CM017562.1, read on the forward strand.
CCCTGTTATATATCTCACATCCTTGCTGCAAACATGATTGCTTTAAACAATGCTTTAAGCAATGACTCTTCATAAAGGATTATTGTTCAAATATTACCATAATTTTATAAAGAGACAAGCAAGACCATTCTTAATAACACATTTCTATTTTTCTTAAAAACTCGGGTTTTTGTACTTTTATAGACAGGAGAAGAATGCATAAGTACAGCAAGGAAGTTTAAGTTTTCATAAGAGGTGCACAGCCCCAAAGCTGTCATAGCTGTACAGATTCTACTGGAAATGTCCACAAACACTGATGATACCAAAATCTTAAAAAAGTGACATTATAACATCATAATCGGGACATTTTGAGAAAACTAACTGTGGCAATATAAAGGCTTATCTGGTATGTTCAGAACATTGACTATAATCTTATGTGGAATATTGTTAAAGTATAATAACAATCATAAAGAAATTTACAAATTGAAAGTCTACTTATTTTTTTACATGCATTTGGCAACAACAGCTATTTGATGATAAACATAGGACATTTTGGAACCCTATGATATTGCACAATGTTACAAAGAAGCATGTTTTTTTTTACCTTAATATTGACACCAATTATTGCCGTGAATGATTGTAAATATTTGTCCTTTACTTCTTTTAAACTCTTCACAATTAAGAGTGCAAAGATTATATTGCAAACATATTAAGGCTTCTGACATAATTTATGTATTATGGTTTTAAGACATACCCATAAGCGGCAGATATATAATTTCAAGCATCACTGGCAGCACCTGGATGATTACTAAATCTTGTTTCTAACCCATAACATGAATGCTAATGACATCACCTGTTGCAAGCTTCACCTACCATTTGTCATAGTGCTAAGCAAGGGGGCATTTTCTTTTGTTATTGTTCTAAGTGTCATGTCTCCATTATATCCATTGCTTCTGTGAAGCGGAAGTCGAGCCCGTCGTTTGCGATAATATCTAAACCTGAAACAGGATGTGTAGAGAGCTTCAGATAAAATGTATCATTTTAATTTGATTAATATAAATCAATTAAACATGTTAAGTAAACACTTACTACTAGTTCTTACAACATGGTTGTGATCCATAATATAGGTGCTTTCCAATTAAATGGTTCAAGTGAATGTCACATTAATCATACTATGAACAACATGGAACAAATCCACAATGCTGATATTTAGGAATTGAAGGTATAAAAGCACTAATGGGCACATCAAAAGATCATAGTAAAACTATTAAAGCTTAAAAGTTACATTAAGCTCTTTGTAAGTGTGCATAATCTTGAAATAAATCAACTTAATTTACATTCAATTAACTCCATGCTTCTCACATGACTACCTGAATAAGTAAGGTAGCTGTGCAATTTAAATCAACTTAATCAATTAAATCATTTAAATGTTAACATGACATATACAACATGTACAAGATGACCTTCAGAAAAAAATGATTGAAATTGAATATATATAATAATGCCAGCCTGTATTACTCACATGACAGCAGCTAGCACTGCCAGCACTACGATGATCACCAGAACTACAATGATGATCACTAAAGAGGACCCATCTTTGGGCTCCTCTGGTGCTGCAATAAAAAAGACAATCAATAAATAACCATGTTGGTCACAGGACAATCAGCGTTTTTTTTTGCCTCATTGGGAATTGGTCCGGTACCATCAAATTGGGAATTTTTTGAATCGTGAAAAGTGCCAAATTGGGAATTTTCGCGTCGTAAAATTAGGCTTATTGGGAATTTCATGTACAAGCTGAATATATTGCAATATTTGCATAAATGTGAATGGTTAGCATTCTTTGTATGTAAGTTAATTGACTTGAGAGGAATAAAGTGAATAAAAGTCTTAAAATATTTTTATCAGCATGTTTATTTGAAACATGAAAATGTTTCAGCAAAGTGATGGTGCAATAAAATATATCACTTTGATGTAGAAAAAGTTAAAAAAAATGATCGGTTTTTAGTCGTTTGCGGTAGTATTTACTGTTGTGGCTCACCCTGGGGCTGCCTTTGATTTATTCTGTAGATATAAAAACAATTATAATAATTTATTGATGAAAGAATGTGTACACATAAAAGATATTTAATGTTAACCACTGTTATAAAAACTGTCTAGATAAACTTGTCTAAACAAGCAACTTAATTTATAATTATGAAATGTTATGCACTAATGAATAGTATACATCATCATTCCCCACCCACTTAAAAATACAGTAAATGACAATTTTCAGTTTTGTTTCAGACTGTTGTGACCAGTGTTGTTATTAATATAACCATCTAAACTGAAGTCTTTCCGTTTATAACATTAAAAATATTGATTACTCACTTAGAAAAACAATTCTCAATCGGGACCAAAACGGCAACAGAAAAAAAAACATGGGATCAAAATTCGAGACAATGTGCCATTCAAAGGTTTTAGATATCTTAACGTGCATGATTTAACTCAAAATCTACTGGGTTTTTTTAAAAAACAATGCTTGTATTTAAAAGTTATCCATTGCTATTTCATAATACGCTTTTAGTGAAGCATTACCTGCATAACAACATTTTGTTCGTACCTATAACTTTTCGATCCTAGCGGCGTAAGTGAAAATGAGTAAGAATTGAACAGAATTTTGTTTGTTTTTGATATTTTTCGACTTTTTTGCGGGTTGTTTTTGATGAAATTGAGAAAAATTCTTCTTCGGCGTCATTGGGAAGGGTCCGTTCCCGGAATTGGGAAGGGTCCGGTCGCGAAATTGGGAAAGACCGGTACCGATTGGGAACGGGTCCGTTTACCGGACTCGGCTAAAGAAGGAAAAAAAACGCTGACAATGAAAACATATATTAGGCCATGAGATAGAAGGTCTTATTGGTGTCAATAAAGTCCTAGGGACAAGATTGCTGGAAATTATAACATATTTTTCATTGATTTCACTTTTGTGTTTAGTAATGAATGTCATCTATTTGCTGTTATGTAACACAATAACAAACCTAATTTATTAAAAATCTAAGAGAACAAAACAAAATAGTTTCAAATTCCCTGGCAAAAATATTTTTTAGTTTTAGACCCTCTGAACAAGCATCAATTAAATGTTGCTTAAGTATATGTTCAGACTTATAACAATGTCTTTTTAGTAAGAACAAAAAAACAAGAGGGCCATGATGGCCCTTAATCGCTCACCTGATGACACAGGCTTTCGTAGGCTCAAATCTGGCATTAAGTAATTAAGACTTATTTACTTACGAACTCATCCTAGATTTTAAGCAGACAAACATCCTGACCAAGTTTGGTGAAGATTGGCCTATAAATATGGCCTCTAGTGTGTTCACAAGCTTTTTCTAAGATTTGACCTAGTGACCTACTTTTTGACCCCACGTGACCCAGTTACGAACTCATCCAAGATCTCATGTAGACAAACATTCTGACCAAGTTTGGTAAATATTTGGCTATTAATGTGGCCTCAAGTGTGTTCACAAGCTTTTTCTAAGATTTGACCTAGTGACCTACTTTTTGACCCCACGTGACCCAGTTACGAACTCATCCAAGATTTTATGTAGACAAACATTCTGACCAAGTTTGGTAAAGATTGGGCTATAAATGTGGCCTCTAGTGTGTTCACAAGCTTTTTCTAATATTTGACCTAGTGACCTACTTTTTGACCCCACGTGACCCAGTTACGAACTCATCCAAGATTTTATGTAGACAAACATTCTGACCAAGTTTGGTAAAGATTGGGCTATAAATGTGGCCTCTAGTGTGTTCACAAGCTTTTTCTAATATTTGACCTAGTGACCTTCTTTTTGACCCCACGTGACCCAGTTACGAACTCATCCAAGATTTTATGTAGACAAACATTCTGACCAAGTTTGGTAAAGATTGGGCTATAAATGTGGCCTCTAGTGTGTTCACAAGCTTTTTCTAATATTTGACCTAGTGACCTACTTTTTGACCCCACGTGACCCAGTTACGAACTCATCCAAGATTTTATGTAGACAAACATTCTGACCAAGTTTGGTAAAGATTGGGCTATAAATGTGGCCTCTAGTGTGTTCACAAGCTTTTTCTAATATTTGACCTAGTGACCTTCTTTTTGACCCCACGTGACCCAGTTACGAACTCATCCAAGATTTTATGTAGACAAACATTCTGACCAAGTTTGGTAAAGATTGGGCTATAAATGTGGTCTCTAGTGTGTTCACAAGCTTTTTTCTAAGATTTGACCTAGTGACCTACTTTTTGACCCCATGTGACCCAGTTACGAACTCATCCAAGATTTTATGTAGACAAACATTCTGACCAAGTTTGGTAAAGATTGGGCTATAAATGTGGTCTCTAGTGTGTTCACAAGTTTTTCCTAAAATTTGACCTCGTGACCTACTTTTTGACCCCAGGTGACCCAATAATGAACTCATCCATGATTTCATGCAGACAAACATTCTGACCAAGTTTGATGAAGATTGGATAAAAATTGTGGCCTCTAGTGTGTTCACAAGGTAAATGTTGACGACGGACGACGAACGACGGACGACGAACAACGGACGACGGACGACGGACGAAGCGGTATCACAAAAGCTCCCCTTGAGCACGTTGTGCTCAGGTGAGCTAAAAACACATTAGATTTAATATTTTTGTCAAAAGAATAAATTTATTTCACAAGATAAGCATGTCATATGAACATATTATTATTCAAGTTTCTGATCAAATCTCACTATGCCAGAGATACTTCTATAAATAGCATGTATTATATGAGTAGCTGTGAGCATCTAACCTGTGGGTGAACTTTTTCATAGCAAACAAACACAGACAGTTTAAATATAAACAAGGGATGGGATCTACATTAATTTACATCCATTGCTATAATTGATTTAAATTCTCACTAGCCAACAAGGGAAAAACATAGCTGGTATCGAATATTAACTATTATTCATAAGCAGATATAACTAAAGCACAAAACAAGCCATTGTTTTATTTGTATTATTACTCAAATTGTTTTTATTGTTTATTTTAACACATTTTACTTTTTGTACTATAAGAATTTTTCAGTGGACAAATATTTCCACATCATTATTTTTATCAGATTTTGATAAATAACAGAAAGTTCACAAAGTGTGATAGAAATACAATATGTGAGATAATCCAGTAGAGATAAGATGTCGTATTTTGTGGCTCCTATGACTAGAAGAAACTTGATCTTCATTCATCCCATCACTCTGTCTGAAACCTTAATTAAAATGTTTTATATTGGCAAGCTAATTTATGTTTAATTCAAGTTATAGTATGTCTAAAAGGATCTGTTAATAGAGTTCTGCATATGTCTTCTGACTTTCTAGTTACTAGAAAACTTGCAGCTAGTCAAAAAGCACAGTTAAATAGGGTATTGGCAAAAAAATTATTATAATAAAAATTATTAAATTATAATAATAATAATAATAGGTAAATAAAAAACGTTTTACATTAATCATGCTGAAAAAATAATGGACAATGATAGCAATAAGTTTCTTGGAAGTATGTAAATAAATGAGTATAATATTGGCACAGAAGCAAAAATAAGTTATGGTAAAACACTTAGCTATTTATTCACTCTTTTTTTTCCTTGATTTCCAGTAAAATCTAATTCATCAGATAAATATTATTTACCAGATAAATTTTATTTTTTTGCTATTTATTTACTCTTTTTTTATTCCTTGCTTTCCAGATAATTTTAATTTATCAGATAAATATTATTTACCAGATAAATCTTATTTATGTCTTATTATTGCTTATGAGTTTTGATTGACCTGTGTCACAGGCTCAGACTACTTAAGGCCACATGAATGACCTGAAGACAGATTAAACATTACTAAGGAATTTATAAATAGAAGTTTCAATTTGATTATGCACTAAGTCTGGTAAATATAAATGGGATGAATACTTATTATTTCAATATTGTTAAATTAAATTGTCAATTTATAATTCAGTAAGTTGGCAATTTACAAGTTTGTTTGAAATATATGGTGTGTTGTTTATATTAACATTTCTATCATCTGCATAAAAATAATTCCAAAGTTATTGTTATGTTAGCCAGGTAATCCAACATTTTCAAACCAATACCAAATAAAATTAATTTAGACATGAACTTCCAAAAGCATAATAAACCTCTTTGTCTATGTTACATCAAGAATCTTGACATTTATGGCCGTGAGCCTGTTGCAAAGGTATATGTGAGCAGAATGAATGATAAAAGCTTAGTACAATGGCAAGTTACCTTTGACAAGACAGGTTTGTCCAGTGTATCCCTTCTGACAGCCTTGTTTACAGGAGCCTGTTGATTGTATACATGTCTTCTCTAGACATTTGTCGCTGCATGGTGTGTCACATGTCTTGTTGTACCAACCTGCCGTGCAATTTTTGCACTCGCCATTCATCTGATTGCATGGTCCAACACAATGCTGGCTGCAGTTCTGTTCACAGAATATGCCATAGTGTCCATCTGTACACTTGTAACATGATCCATCATCCTTCATACAGCTTCCAGAAGCATTCAACATGCCTGAATCACAATTCGGACTACAAGTCTCTGTACAATTATCTCCAAAATATCCACTAGCACAAAACAAACAAACTCCAAGATCTCGATGACATACAATTTTTTTCATCGTACTGTCAGAATACGAAGGGTCAGGTCCACATCTGGCTGGGCACTGCAGGTTACATGTTGGGCCAAAGAAGTTGCTCTTACAGCCATCACACTTGCCTGTTATCTGATCACATTCACCATCACAATTGATGCTGCAATTGTGCCAGCAATAATATCCAAAGAAATGAGCTTTACAAGAATCACAACGTCCTGTAATTATAGTGCACCTCCCATTAGCACAGTTTAGTGGACATCTTAGATTGCATTGTGCACCATAAAATCCATCTTCACATTCAACACAAGATCCATCATGTCTGCAGACCTCATTCTTGCAATACCCACATGATATCTGCAGACAAGTGTTCCCAGTGAAGCCATTCTTGCAGCCTAGCAGGCAGGTTCCATTTGTGGCACACCAGTTATCCCTGCTACCTTGTTGGACACAATGGTCACTACACTGACAGGACTGACCATACCACAGACTTTCACATCGTGTACAGTTTGTGATGGACTCACACTCTAAGCAATGGTTTGGACATTTACCACACTGTTGCCCAAAAAAACCAACCTTGCATTCTGTGCATGTCTGGTCATTGCATGCTGCACAAGAGTCATTGCATGGCAAACAAACTGCTTCTGTAGCAGAAATCACAAGGTAACTTCCCTTGTTGCACTCAGAGCAATGAGTATTGTTGATGCACCTGTAACAATTTGGGTCACATGTTCCATTACAATCTGTTTCAAGACCATAATAACCAGGCAAACACAGACTGCATTCACCACTAGCTTCACAATCTTCACAGTTTGGGTCAGTACAATGCTCAGTACAGTTTTTTCCTTTGAAGCCAAGCTTACACGCAGTGCATGTTAACCAAGATTCACACAAGCTGCATCGGGAAGGACAAAATAATTCACATTTTCTACCATACTTAGCATTTTGACACGTCATGCACACTAGATCATTCTGCTGGTTTTCACACTGTATGCAGTTTTCTATGATATCTGTACAAGTTTGGTTGCAGAAAGAACCTGACAATGACTTGTCAATACAACCCTCTAAGCAGCTTCCCTTCCTGTCACACAAGAAACTGTCACAGTAATCACACTCCAGTGCACAGAAGTCTCCAAATTTTGCAGAAGAACACGCTGAGCAGACTCCATTTTTCTGATGGCATCCTCCAACACAAGCTCCATCACAGCGCTGGTCACATGCTTCACCATAGTGTCCACTTTTACAACCACTGATGCAAGTACCATTTTTATGACATTTCTTATCAATACAATTTTCACAGGAAGAATCACAATGGTCACCATAGTAACCTTGGATGCATTCTTTACATACCACAGAAGTGTCAACCATGGTAGAACAAAGACTATCAAGACAGTTCTGTGGACAGGCTGTCTCACATTTGTTGCCGGTGAATCCAGGAGGACAATGGTCACAATAACCAGATGTAATATTACAAGTGCCATTGCAGTGGGAGCATTGTTGAGAACAGTTACCCAAATACCATCCTGTCTTACAGCCACCTGAAAAAAAGAACAATTTTACTCCTCTGTCACATGTTTTTCTAGCTCCATCTACATCATACCCATAAAAAACACATTTATATTCTTGGGGAGGTTAAAACACAACCTTTTTGTTAAGTATGACTATTGTGGTACATAGTGTCACATGTTTCATTACAATCGGTTTCAAGTCCATAATAAACAGGCAAACACAGACTGCATGGCCTGTAACTGAGGAAATAATGATGCATGACTCTTCAGTACACGAGTTCAATTCTTTAGTCTGAATAGATTTCTGAAGAGACCACTGATAGTCTGGTATAAATATATAATCAGTATATTAAGTAGTGTTTGACAAAAATGGCAAACCATGGTCTCAGTACATCAAAATTTCTGTTGCTTTACTCAATCTTACAATTTAAAAGGACCAAGTAGGTTATGCAAATGTGGTCCAGTTTGGTAGGCCAAAGGTCCAGTGATTTTAAATTTCATTTGTGAATATGTAAACATCTCAGTCATTGCTTCATATACAATGTTAAAATCATTAAAAGGAATTTTAACTATTACCAATTTTAATACTTTGTCAAACAAATAATAATAAATCTTGTATAGTTTACGATATGTTTACTTAAACCTTTTAAATTTTAAAATTATACAACAACCAACTTAATTTACATCTCAGTTTATAAATATTACCATCACCATATATGGACAGGTGAGAAACATTGTGTGTTGGTCTCACAATATATATTTAAATAGATTCAGATTATATCATGGAAAAGAAATATACCCTGATGTGCATATGAATTTAAGTCTGTAAAAACACTAAATTCCCACCACTTATAATTTTAATGAAGGTTGTTTGCTACAACTTTTTGTCATCTTTTTAAAAATAAAAATAATACATGTATACTCATATATAAATAAAAATAAAATTTACAAGTGATAGCTTTTAGCAACTGTTCATGGCTTTTTAACAGATAAGCACAAACAGATAATGAATTGATGCCTCAGAGTATATTAAGTTTCCAGCATTAGATATGAGCTTAACCTAATAAAACTCTAAACAAGGGTATATCAATGAAATTCAAACTATTTTCAGATCAGTCCAATCAGATATATGTACTTGAGATTGATCTTGAACAATGGCTCATGGTTAAACAATCCTTTTTACTGAGATTCAGTAAATACAACTATAGGCTGAATTTTGAGACAACAAAAAAAGCACAAAAACTTGATAAATGGAAGGTTACAGAGCTTCACATAGTAATTCTGATTGGTAAGATTTAATAATATATTTGAATTTCAACCAATCAGTCTCAAAACATGAAGGTCTTATATGTATTGTAAATATTATACTGTATATTATATGTTTACTAAAGAAATACACTTTAATTTTGTGCTGCTGATTGATAAATGTAGCTATGTAGTTTACAGATTAACTAATACCAACCCAAAATGCTGACACTATGGTGGTCGCTCCTTTCGCACTCACCTGTACAGTCTCCTGACACTCTGTCACAGCTGGAATCAGCACAGTTGGCACTACACTGTCTGTCACAGGTGATCCCATATGTCCATGGTGCACAACCTTTAATAAACATAGCAATCTCATTTGTTGCATCTGATGTTTTAATGAACAGGAAAAATGTTCAAAAGAATAACGGGATAATTCAACATCTTAAAAATGAAATATAAATAAAACTAATAATATTCATGCAAAGATGATATTAATATCAACAATATATATCTACATAATGATGGAATTTAAAGATCCTCACACAAAAAATAAATCAACAAATAAATGAACTGACCATACTTAGTAGCAGTTGTGATATTTCATGTACATATATTTTCAATATTACAATGTAAATGTCAGGATTGCATAGTTGAGGTTTCATTGCAGTCTTGTGTGAAATAGTTTACATCTCTACATCCCACACAAATAATTCAGAACAGAGAAAACAATGAACCAAACTGTTGACCAATTGGAAGTGACAATCATCCTTACTCCAATAAGGTTCAATGGATCTGCATGTAGTTTAGTCACTCCCACAAAAACAGTTCCTAAAGACTTTTTCTTTATGTATAAGACCACTACTGGTAGTTAATATTCAAATGTTCCAGTAAAAGACAATTAGTTTATATTTAGAATTCCCAGTACAAGACCACTGGTAAACATTTGGATTTTCCAGTAAAAGACCACTAGTTAACATTTGGATTTTCCAGTACATGACCACTAGTTAACATTTGGACTTTCCAGAACAAGACCACTAGTTAACATTTGGATTTTCCAGTACAAGACCACTAGTTAACATTTGGATTTTCCAGTAAAAGACCACTAGTTTACATTGAGATTTTCCAGTATAAGACCACTACTGGTAGTTAACATTGAGATTTTCCATTACAGGATCACTAATTAACAATGGGATTTTCCAGTACAGGACCACTAGTTAACATTGAGATTTTCCAGTACAAGACCACCTGTTAACATTGAGATTTTCCAGTACAAGACCACTAGTTAACATTGAGATTTTCCAGTTCAAGACCACTAGTTAACATTTGGATTTTCCAGTACAAGACCACTAGATAACATTTAGATTTCCCAGCACAAGACCACTAGATAACATTTAGATTTTCCAACTAGTAGAAAGTTATACTAGTGTGTTATTGTTCAAGCAAACTGAAAATTTTATCAACAAAAAAACAAACAAGCATTGCCTTTTGTTTAAATGTATCTTTATCCTGTGATTCTATTGTAAATTTTCATTATAATTATACTTTTTTACTGTGTCATAGTTTTCTTATCATTGTTAATTTTCACAGTTGGAATGTTACACAAAATTCAAACTATCCATACTTACCCAAGTCTGCCCAGGCCTTGACTTCAACCAGCTCTAGGTTGGCCCAGTTAGAAAGATCTTTAGATGCTGTGTCATTGTTACGAACATTATAGATGAACACATAGCGGCCTGTTACATTACAAGTAGTAATGTCAATAAAGGCAGGTGTTGTGTTTTTTGAGATATCATCCTGGTAGCACAGACTGCTGGAATGCATGTTGGGATCATACGAGTCAGTGACTCGTATGCTATATCCAAGTCTCCTCTTCATCACATTGGCCTGATCTGAGTATATAAGATATTGGGATAAGGTAAGCCAAGTACAAGAAACATCACCTCATTCAAATATATATAATTGGGCCCAATTTTCTGGTAACAGTACAAAAGGTATAATGCTTAGTTGAAAAGATTAATGTATTGCATGAATAACCAGGTAACTAGAACTGAAAAGTTGTTGAACTTTTTAAAGTACTGATGGAAAATAAGGTATATGATGAGTGCATGCTACAAATCATGGTAACATACTGAAACACAATTTACTTTTGCTCAAAGAATAAATATGTAGATAACTGAGTGTCTTCGTCTACAATACACCTTCCTTCTAAACATACAATGGATATTATTTTATTATATGTTAGTGTTTTAGTCAATCAGAGCCTGAAAAAAATATGAAATACAAGTACCAACCTGTTGCTGGGTCATAAAACCAGATCTGAAGTGTGTGAAACATGTGGTCCTCCAGGGTGTCCACATACCAGTAGACATGTCCATCTTGATCTGACCCCTGCACCCAGGTGCCCATCTCTTTAACATCTGTTATATTATCTACAGCTCTGTCAGAACTTAAACTTTCATTCTTTGTTTTAGGCCAAGCTTCTGTATGTTTACCCAGGGCTACATTATCTATAAGAACAAGAATGACAATTATGCTTCCTCACAAGCTATGCTGTTCTCAGAGAAAAAATCCTAAATCAATGACATACAGCCCAACATGCAAAAAGAAAATTATAAAATACATTTTGTGCACCAGCTGAGGAAAGAGAAATTAATGATTTTTCATTAGAAATCTTAACCTAAACCTTGAGCTTCCTTTACAAACAATTATCTGTTTTTATCCTAAGTCTGGAGCTAATATACTCTCAGATGTGTAGATTTTAAGCATGCTCTTTGGCTACATTACCTGGCATAAATTTTGTTCTTTACCTAATCTTGGCGTTACATAAACATATACCGGTACTAGAACGGTTCTTGAACTTGACATGGAGCTTTATTATCTTGCATTAGCATGCTTTTTTACCATAATCAGGAGCTACATTCATAGACATTCATTTTCATTCTAAAATCCTACTTTATGAAATGGATAAGCAAATGTGTATGCAAAGCTTAAGGCCAAAATTGAAGTAAGCTAAAAAAGTGTTCATAAGACAAGGATGACCCTACCTTTTCGATTGAAGTGTCTATAAAAAGGCCTTAACTCTACCATTTATTCAGCAGATATGAACAAAGATCAAACTTGATCTGTACTTTTATATCAAATACACCTACTTATAATACTTGACCAAATCTGATTAAAATTAAATATGTTGCGTCTTACATGTTAATTGATTGGAAACAAAAAAGAATATATTAGAATACCAAAATGGGGCTATAACTTCGTTGATATAGAATCTTAGAATTAGATTTTGACAAGAAATGACCATAACTCCATCCACTGATCTCAAACCAATTAAAATGAAATATTTCATGAAAATGCATTATATTTTCTCTCAATTGGGATTGGGATTGGGATTAGCCGGCATTTTTGCCGATACTGCGCAGCGACATTTCTATCATTATAGCACAGGGGCACTTATGAGGTGCCCAGGGACTGAACCCGGCCGGTCCATTATACTGACACCTGACGAGTCAGGCGTAATGCTGTCCCTTTAGCCCCGAGCGTTAGGAGGGAAGCCACTACTACCAACTTTAAAGTCTTTGGTATGACACGGCCGGGGATCGAACCCACGACCTCCCGATCCGCAAGCCGACGCTCTACCACCTGAGCTATTGCGGCCGGTCTCTCAATTGAAATTACCCGACTGAGGTTTTCCCATAACAATACAAATCACTGAACTACATTAAAATATCTATATTAAACATAAGATACAGTAAAGAAGCCATGGAGAACCAACCAGAGCAAAAAATTGGAGTACAGATGTTAAACAACTGCTTACAGACATGCAATGGCCAATTTTTCTAAGAATCTTGTTGTAATTTGTTATTTACCTAGTCTGATCTGGCAAGTGGGGCCCGTCCAAGCTGGTTGACAAGAACCAGGGCATGTTCCATTTGGCTCACAGGCTGCTCCACCCTCACAGTTGCAGACCAGTTGGCATGTGGCACCAAACCTGCCACGGTCTTGACAGGTTCCACTAGATGCTGAAAATCACCAAGCTTACAGTTTCAGAAATATTTGCTGCTGCGTTCAACCCATATGATTTTCACATAACTAGTACAAAGTGGAAATTATTTGTGGATGATGGGAGCCATTCGGTAACTAGTTATATGCCCAAATACTAGCCCCATTATCCAGACATGATACCACACCTAGCCCATTGGCCTGACACTTGGTAAATCAGTCCTTGAGGAAAAGCTTTATATTTGCTTGAGTAAAAGAAACATCATTACCAGTGTCTACAATTGTAGTACATCATTGCCTGGGTTTTAACAAGTGGTCCTCTGTACCTTCAGCCCTCCATATTGTACAACCATCACCAGTACAGAGGAATATAGCAAATATTATTAACTTGTACTAGAAGATATGACATGTTGTTTTCTTGGCCTATAAAAATAAAATATAAATAAGTTGCACTAAAAATCTTTTATGTCAGCATTCATGATGAATGCTGACTTTAAATGGATAAGGAAGACTTTAGATAAATAATGTGGCAGAATCATAAATAATCAGCTGAAAGCTGCCCAGTGCACTGGGTTGATTCTAGAACAGTTCCCTTCCGTGAAAAGTTGCACCTCAACAGGAACTCATACCCTACAGGTTAAGAGATTAAGGAGTTATTCACAGGTATCTGTGAATCAAACTGTATGATCCTGTTACAGCTAGGAAACAGCAGAAAAGGACTAGCAAACCCCCACCTTCTGGGCCCCTGATTCCTGTTAGTAAATCCCTATTGTGATACTAACATCTAAAATATTAAAATGGCAATAACATGGATGGAAGGCTGAACATACAGATGGACTGAAAGGTGGAAAGACAGACAAACAAACAGATGGAAGGGCAGACAGACAACATGATTTCAGAATATCTCAATTTTAAACTTGTGGGGAGTATAATGAAGATTAAATATGACTGCACGTTAACATGCATTTGAGCCAAAAACTTTTGCAGACAAGACTTTGGACTGTATGTATTTTGATTTTTCCAAATTTAATTTCAATGTAGCAGTGCAGTAATTAAAGTGACTTGGAAACAATAATTGGTCAAATGTTCTTCATGTTGTATGTAAAAAAGTAAAACTTTGTTGAGCACAATAATTAATGGTCTGATTACTGGATGTCTACAGTACATGTTATCTTTCAAAAGATTGTGCTGTTCTAAAAGTGAGTAAATCAAAACTGTGGCAATAATCTTTAAAAAAGCACTTTAAGCTGAAAAACATCTGAGAACTGCACAAAAGGAAATATTCATAATAAGTATAATTATTTATCGACAGAAACAAAAGCACAGTAAACTGACTGGCTCAATAGTGATGCATTAATTTATCTAACATCATGTGTAGATTGTCAAGTTGGTTAAACATTACCCAAGTTTCGTTTTGTGAGTTTAAGGGTTACCATAACAACTGATTGAAGGAAGGATATTGTGATCAGTTGTGTTCAGTCTGTGTTCAGCCTATGGTACACCTTATAAATGCCCTTGCATGCTATACTCACAAAAGATGTTGTGCAAATAGATAGAGGTATGTCTATTATATTGTTGCATAATCAGAGACTCAGGGCGTTTGGTAGACTCTGAACTTCAAGGGTCATTGACCCCTCAGTCAAAATTTTCAGGGGTTAAATTCAAATTTCTGAGAGTCATAACTATGTTGTGTATCACATCATAGGCGCAAATGTGCTGTTATAGCAGTGTTAATTGTGTGTTACTATTTGCAGTTAATTAATTTTTATTTTTTTTTAGAACTTAGGTTTTTCTTTATCTTTTTTCTCTTTAAAACATTTAAGTCATCTTTTTTTGTATATAATTATAATTGTATATATAATTATGTCATTGACGTCCTCATTTTGTATAGATAAGCCATGATGGGATTTATTGATACTTCTGACAGTTTACTAGGGACAAGTAAATAAACTGAATATTGCTTAATAGTGTTTTTGTCTGCATCTCAATTATGACAATCAAATAAAAAAACAACATATCAACTAACTTTGTTACATTGTCACCATTAAAAATAATATCGCTTCTCAAAACTGACGTCACTCCAAAACTAAATGTAAGAGTCGACCTTCTCGGCCATCCAATAACGCATATAACAAGTATTATTTCCTAACTAAATATATCTAAAGGCACCATCAGGCAAGACAACAAGAACCTGGTTTTCAGTAAAAAAAATGTACTTTGTCAAACTGTAGTCTGTGCCCAAAAACTTATTTTGAAATATCAAAACGTCAAACAAGCATTTTTTAGCCATAATTTCCACCATTCAAGTAACAAGTACTTATTTCGTAGGTACAATCAATCGTTTGCCGTTTTAGTGTGCATTGTTCAAGATCGCTGTCAAATTACATTATACTCAGACGCACCGCTTCGCACCTTTTCAGCAATCACACGTTTAGGTGGTCCAATCAAGTAATTATACAATGCCTACAGTCGTCCTTAATTGCTTCTTATGCATCGGGATGCTACAGATATGTATAACGAGTAACAGGTGCCGATCAATTAAGATTTATTACTTTTTTACACCTCTGTCAAAACGCCATATTGAAATTGGCCGCGCACCTGAGCAAACACGTTGATTGGCAGAATTAGAGCACCTGTTTCTTATAAATTATGCAGGCTCCGCCTACTGTATTGTTTTTCTCTTAGCAGAAGGTAATTGATTCGTGTGTGGGAATCTGTTCTCATTAATATGCAGACTCCGCCCAGTGTCGTCTTTTCTCGCTTCTTTTGAAGCTGTATGCGATTTTGACCGGCGTGCGGGTAAAAATTGTCACGGGTCAAAATGACCCCCGCCGCTTTATTGATGTGCATCAGTTAGGGGTATTTCAGAATTTTCGTGCATCAAAACCCGGGAGCTCTGGTCAACAGAATGCCAAAGGCTGTATAACTATCAACATAACCTGGTGTATTCAGTAAAAAAAAATAAACATATCACTTAAACAAATAACATGCTATGTGCTATCAATGAGACTAATCTTATTCCTATCAAGCAATTGTATCAATCTACAATACAGGTGCCAAACACAATACAAATCGAGTAGCAATATATCAGTAATAAAAAAAACAAGGTACACAACTGCAGTCAGAATGTATTGCGGAACAGTCTATAAAAAAAAACAGATCACCAAAACTGCAATATGGTTTCAATGAGAAATATTTATCTACAACAGCTACTGGAAAAATTAATAAATGTTACACAAAGATTGGCAGTGATTCGGCAATGTTGATCAGTATGTCTAAAGCAGATGAATACACTCAAATGGCACCAGCAGAATTAATTTTAATCAAAACCTACTAAATATCACAGTGACAAATTCCAATTTCCACCTACTTTCATTTGGAGAGATACTTTTCGTCCATTGCATACAATCTACCATGCAGCATATCCTAAATATTAGTTGTCTAAATATCAATATAGTATAATCCTAAATATAAATATGTAAAGAAAATATTTGCATTACTTGTACATCCAATGACTGTTTTTAGCTTATCAATTAGCAGCAATTGCTATAACAAGGGCCCAGTCATCCTCTGCAGTTTTACTCTAGTGAAAACATAGCAAAATATTTTATCATGTATTTGCTATGCTCTCTAGAGGATTTTGCATAATTTAATTGAACAGATTGACAGGAAAGGATTTTTTTAAAGAAGTTGAAAATTGTGTAATCATAGTTTGTTTTTGTAGAAATCTGAAGAGTATCTACAATTTGTCTGCTTTGTTTGTCGTGATTGCCTAATTTTTTCTACTAGTTAGATGATTAAAATATCTTGCAAAAGAAAATATCTTGTAGAAATCATTCTCCATTTTCTTGCATTGTGATTTAATCTTATTGTGATATATTTTCATGACTGTATGAACTAAACTGGTTATTATCTCTCTTATCATAGATTTCTTTCTTTAGATTTGTGCCACTAAGACTAATTAATATTTAGTATTCCTTACGGTGATGTTGTGGGATTTGATTGTATCAGCTTGGAGTGTGGCCTGCTCTGAATGGCTGATGCCAATATACCACTTACACCATTATAAAAAAAAGCAAACAATAGTTTCCAATGTTGTTTTTTCCATACTTTGCATGTTGTAAAAGGCTGATAATATTATTTTTTTGTATGATTAGACTAATAAAAAGACACTTAAGTTTAGTCATATTACATTCGCGAGAAAACAGAAAATCACCAATAATAAGTTTAATTCACAGCTACCACTATTTCATGCAGTTTGGTTTAACTGAATGAAGAATTTGATTTTTCTAACAATTTGTGTCAATTTACACATTTTGTGGTTTCTAAGCCATTTACACCAAAAATTCAAAGAGACATCAATAGGAAGGCATGAATCTGAAAGTAAGGCATGAATCAATAGGATAAAAGGATATACAGTTAAACCTGTATTAAAAGACCACCATCGGGACAGGGCAAAAGTGGTCTCTTAAGACAGGTGGTCTCTTAATGCAGCATGGTTACTTTTTGTAAGAACCACACTTGAAATTTACAAATTGTGTTGTATAAGCAAGGAGTAGAGAAAGCAATAACATCAATATATTATATTAGTGTAACAGAACAGTTAGGCATGTAAAGGTCAACTAATGTCTATAAAAATAAATAAATCAGCACATAAATACATGTATGTTTATCAAATATTATGTTTGTGCATTTTGTATTGTGTACATTCCTCCTGGATGTTCACAGTCAGTTTGTATTTTGTGCTAAATCCTCTGTCGTTTTGTAATAAAATTAGTATGTAATTAAAGTATATACACTACAACTTACATGTTATCAAATTGCAAACAACAGTTCTAAAATCATCACTAAGCACTGAAATTATTATGAATGGTAGTTTGTTTCACAGATGATGTCATTCGCATGTCAATTAGAATGTGACACTGGCACTTGACGTCCGGTCGCATCCAAAAAACCAACGATAACATAAGCCGTTCAGCGAGTCATTTTGAGTTGAACGTTTAACTCGTTTCACTTTCGAATTTCCATGTTCATATTCGTCCATTATTTCACATTTACGTTTTGCAATGTTCTGAATCTGCGTTTTTCCGACACCAAGCTCAGATGCAACAGCACGACAACTTTTCCTACTGTTCAAAAGTTTGACAACTTGGACACGATCGTCTATTGTAAGGCACGTTCGTTTAGACATGTTGATGCGTAATGCAATAAAGAACAACTGTTCCAGATATTCCATTACATTACTGTGTCCAAATGCAGTTTGCGCTTTATAATTGTATATTTTAAGTTTTTAGCAAATCAATTTACCGTAATTCATACAAACATAACTTTGATTTACTTTTAAAGAAACCGAAGTCGGAACATGATCAATAAGTGTCAATACGAGCGGTAATAGGGCACACTGGATTAGGCATGAATCGAGCGTGGGCTTGATGTGTACATCGACCCAGTGACATTACGTAATTTTCCAGTTTGACACGGCCGATTGCAGTAATTAGCATAGAAGAGCAAACGTGTAAATTAATTGCTTATTGTGTGGTCGTAACTAATGTGTGAGTGGATTAACGCGGTCACCTATTAGGGGATAATTAAAGCATGTTTGACATGTTTATGTGCGGTCGCTGGACACAGATCAAAGGTGGGCGCTTATTACATTACAATTAAAGGACAAATATGACCGGGCGGCTTTGAAGTGGTCGCATAGAGCAGGTGGTCGCCGGTTAGGGGTGGTCGTATGGTCAGGTTTGACTGTATATACAATACTTCAACGTGTCTGGCACATGTGCTACAGGCTAGTAACATGTCACTCATGAGTCTATAAAGGTATCTGACAGTTTGGTTTTTCTCAAACATCTAAATAAATTATTGTTGTATGAAAGGTCCTGTTGAATGCTGCTTATTGATGTCATACATCTCAATGAAACTTGAAGCATAACACTACAATCATCATTGATTTGATGACAGTATTTATATAGAAATAATGCCCAAATTCCCCTAATCAGGCACAAAATATTCATTATTATTTATTGTATAAGATGTAGGCCAACAATGAACTTCAACTCTGACTGGGACACTCACAACAATCAACTACTGATTATAACTAGGAGGGTAGGTCATCTTCAAAGTACTTAAGTAGTAAGGATGTTACAATCTATACTAAGATTACATTTGAACCAACAAGAAAAAGTAAACAAAAATTTAAACCAAGAAACATGAGGAATAGAACAAGTAGTTGTGGAGGCTGCTGGCGAGCTCTCCGAAGGTTTGACTTGTTTTTGAAGGCAGGGAATTCCAGTACTGAAAATAGTGTGTGTAAATGAATGAATTCATATGATATTAGCTTTTTTATTATGGAATTATGTAGTTTTGATATCTGTAATGATTTAGACCGTTGTGATCTACATATACTAGTTCATTTGAAATTTTATACAGAAATAAAATGGCTTCGCCTTTGTATCGGATACCTCCACCTTTGATGCTAGTGGTTTATAGTATCAGCAACGAACGAATAACGAAATACATAAGGAATGACAATGAACATTCTCTTATTTCCAAACAGTTTGACTGAAATTTGTAAAAATAATCGATACAATGGTCTCATTGTTTCAGCAGCTGCGAACGAATGCGAACATGTAAACAATCAGGGGAAATAAATTTACCATGGACTAAACCCGTCAACAGCAGTACCAGAGCTACTGCCTTCGTTTTTGTTGTGACAAGTATCACTTCATCCATCACTTAAATCGAAGTGTGCAAAAAAATCTCAAGTTGAAAGCTCATTTTCGCTTTAACATTTTACCCACTTCCTGCTTACAAAGGAATAGAGAGTTGCCTCCCTTAACTTGTCTTCACTTGAGAGGTTGCGGTTGTGTCCGCATTATTACAATCGAAACACCTCGGATAATACACGCTGATTGCCAAACTCCCCGCAGTGATTACTTCCCTTGACAGTACATTATATCACTGCCACCAGCCAGTTTTTCGCCCAAATACAGGCGGATAGTTTTTTTTTATTGTTATTTTTTTCTGGACTTATCTCCTCAAAATATAGTATCTTTCCTTTAAAAATATTAATTTATCATATTAAAAATAAAAAGTAACTTAAAATATGAAAAAATATGAAATTATGAAAGTCAAATTTCACCGTAGGCTACTGTACAGAATACAGCGTACTATACATGTATACAGAAAACTAAACATGAATGATCACCTCCTCGCTGATTGTGCAAGCGAATTTCAGTCGACATTGCAACTTAAAGACAAACAAATTAAAATGCCGCTTTTTCTCGTCACATAAAAAACAATTTTGACTCACTTTCTTTCGTGGCGTGTTTATGGAGGCCGCCATGTTTACTTCACGTGGTACTCTATCGTCACGTAATCCTTGCTGGGGGCAGAGATTTAAAGGCATCTCAAAAGCCTTATATAAGTGACTCCCCCCCCCCCCCCCCCCCACCCCCCCCCCCCCATTAATTGCCCCGCCCAGCATGTGAGGGCATCTGTTTTCTGATAAGCCAGGCTGCCACATTCTGTAACGATGTGTCTGTCACACAGGTATTGTTCAAGATCCAAGTGTATGTATGCTATATCTGGAAGTTGAACATAGTCATTCGCAGTTTGTAAAGGAAACAGGAATATACCAACTACGCAATCATATATATATATATATATATATATATATATATATATATATATATATATATATATATATATATATATATATATATATATATATATATATATATATATATATATATATAAATCTTCATTTGTTTTCTTTCTTACTTTGTTGGTTGATTTTGTTAATTCTTATACATTTTGTTATTTCTTTCATTCTTTTAATTCTCATATATATTTTAAGTTTTATTTTATTTTGATTTGTAAAATGTAACGAAACGTTTCTAACAAAAGCAATTTAAAAAGTCATTCATTGTCAGAATAATGTCCTTCAGAGTCATTTTGAAAACTAAAACTTGTATCTCTCATGTATTTTCAAAATCAAATATTTAGCTATGAAATAAATACATAATCTTGAAGTTACAAAATTGACACCTAGTAATTAATGCAATAAAGAATTTGTAAGGGATCATATAGTAAACAACCCACATTATCACTAACAATAATGTTTTTGGCTTTGTGTAAAACTAGCCTACTGTCTCACATCCATACTAACAGGTAATTTAGTTTTGCATTAACCCATCAGAGGTTTTACTGTGACAGATTAGTACTATGTTGGCTACAGACTCCCTGCAGTGATGACCAGCAATTAGCAGGTCTGGTCATAGCATGTGGGGGCCTGGCTCAGTGGGATACCACGTTCCTTTCGAGATGCCTTTAAGTAGCAACGCGTGACGTAATCGCTGTGAGGAGATTGGCTGATTGCCCGATTGTGATTGTCCCGAGGACGGAATTACCCAAAGAGTTCCGATTGGTCCCGAAATTGAAATGGCCGATGTGATCCGAATGTCAAAAAAGTCAGAAGTATCACTGTGTTCTCCTGCAGTGTGTCGCACCAATGCATGAACAAGAAAAGTCGTTGATGTGAAGCATCAAAGGCGACGCAAAAAACTGGAAGATAAACTGAAACGTAAACAGGTTAAAGCAATATCGGAGCAAGAAATAGACATATTTTGAAAGTTTTTATTTAAAGGTTTTGAATTTCAGTACAAAATAAATTTTTCGTGTTACGACCGGTATCGCTATTACAGATTTATTTATAAAATGGCACGTATACTAAACGACAAAATGGTGTAACAGAAATAACAAGCCAGCAACAAACCAGTACAATAATGTTTTATTTTAATAAACAAATAAATCTATGGCGTAACAAAATAATAACAAATATATCAGAAAAAAAATTGAGAATGCAAAATAAATGTTAGCTTACAGTTTGTCCCTTTGGAAGGTGTCCCTTCAATAGTCCAATTATTAATCAAAGTCGAATAATCCTGAACACAGGCACTTGGTTTTAAGACTGACTGATTTGTTTCAATGTTTACGATTTTTTAATATATCTACCTATTGGTTTTAAGACTGACTGATTTGTTTCAATGTTTACGATTTTTTAATATATCTACCTATTGGTTTTAAGACTGACTGATTTGTTTCAATGTTTTCAATATAATACTTATATAGGTAGATATATTAAAAAATCGTAAACATTGAAACAAATCAGTCAGTCTTAAAACCAAGTGCCTGTGATCCTGAAGATCTTTCGGTAGAATGTCCTCGTAGATACGCACAGTTGAAATAATCCAAAGGCAGAACAATACACAAATATAATTAATATAATTCCATATCCAACACTTAAATATTTATATTACTGTAGAATATATTAAGTCCACATAAGTTTCAACACAGAAAGGTTTGATATAGAAGCAGCAGATATTTCCAAACTATCTGCACAAACTTTATGTCCAAACTTCATGTCCAAACTTCAACTTAAATCGGCTAACAAGCCCTTTTATAGACCCAAAGAATTTATAGAACGCTGAAGTCTATAGAACATTCACGAAATCCAGTTGCACTGTGTGGGAATGGACACCGGATATAGCTCGAAAAATGATCAATCAATAAGCGTTTGATTCTGACACATGGTAAGTTTTTTGTTATTATTGTTTTATTTTATAGTGATATTTATCAAATTCGAAGAGCTTCGAATAGATAAATCCTGTGCAATACACGACTATAATGGAAATGTGTCTCCTCTTTTGTATAATAGCAAAATTCTCGCCGAATGTTGGATGATCGCTCACAAATGTTCAGTTATGTGATACGATTTCAAACATAAAACAACAAAAATAAAATAAGAATGAAAACTGAATCGAGCGATTTCATTGTAATTACAGCATCTAATATTGTGTATGATATCAATACGATATGTTTTGTTGTTATGGAGATATTCATCATTTTTGATGACCTGAAGATGTACCGGGGATAGCTGAAGCAAATAAATAACTGCACAGGGGATAGCTATTAACTGTACTGAGGATAGTTGCGATGTATTTATATTAACGAGACTGTGATAATGGTTACGACATCTTAACTCTATGCAAGCTCAGGGGAAATTGTCCAATGTTGTCCATATCGAGAAATTAGAGCAAAAATGTTACTGTTATATGTATAGTATACCTTACATAAATGTGTCCCTTCTTTGTATATATAAATAAAGATGATCGGTCCGTATGTATTTGTATTCTAATGAAAATTCAGTTTTATATCATCAGCTGTCCATATCATAAATATAATATTGACCGGTGACGTCATACATCTAGTAAGTGCATCTTGCTATTTTCACACCGACGTAGAAAAGTCGCAAGAAAACTTCATTAGCTTTGTTTAATAAAACACACCTAAAGCGCTTTAATAGTATTTAATGGTAATATACAAGGTTCGGTATAATATAAAAAATATTTACATTACACTTCGGGCCAAATGACATTATAATGCACCAGTCAATTGTAACCACGCCCCCCACCCCCAGGTCCGGGGGTATACCGGGGATAACCGAGGAAAAGGGCCGTGTTTTTACTTTCCATGTCCACCCGCAGGGCCGGGTGACCGCGGTGGTTTTGTCATAGCGCCAAATTTAGCCGAGATTGGGCCTTATGTAGAGTCTCTGGGGTGCGGGAGCATTTGGCCGCATTTTTAACTATCAGTTCGTCCCGGGCTTGGCTGGACCGAAAGGTCAAAGTCCCGGCTATTCCCCGGAGCTGGGGGGGGGGGGGGGGGGGGGGGGGGGTGCGTGGTTACAATTGACTGGCGTTATTTTATATGCGAGTGTTTTAACATCTTTTCCGTCTGTTCGTCTGAATTTTATCACTTCAGTGTGGTGCCTTTCTATCAGGTGCCAGATTACATCCTTGTACTCCTGAAAGCACTGTTTGCAGTAACAACATATGTACTGCATTGTTATTCTGAAAGTAAAGTTATTTTGTAGGTTATTAAACAAGAGTCGAATAGATGGTAAGAAAGATGATAATAAAGGTAGTAGCCCTGGACCTATAAATCATTGGTAAATGTGATACGTCTTTTATACTCAATTAGTATTAGACGTACCTATGATAAATATTGATAATTTAAAAAAAATGGAGTAACCGAAATAGTTCGAAAAAGACATACATGTATATTGTATGTATAATGTTGTAGTTTTACTATCATTTTGGTCCATTTTTACATGCTATCCCCAGTACACATTGCTCAACTTTGAACCTTTCCCCAGTACACAAAACGGCTATCCCCGGTACAGTATCGTGAACATTTGTAAGGGCATATCTTTAACAGTTTAAAAGTTACATTGCCAGTTTTTACAATAAACATAGTTTAGCTCATGCTTGTAAAATCCTTCGATTCAGATTTCTTTATTTATTCGATATATTTCCTAAGATTACAATATTTGTCGAAATTCTGTGAGTTTTGAGGTGATCATCACAGATTTAAAGTAACATTTTTCATGGTCTGCTAATTTTTAAGCATTATAAAGCACATCATAGGCCAAATTTAGCATTCAGCTAATAGTTCAAACACTTGTTTCATTTGTGGATACGGTACATAATCGTTAACACAGCAAGATCTTACCTCTGGTCAAGAAAAACAACAGCATATTGGTATGTTTACTTATCACTTTTTGAGCTATATCCGGTGTCCATTCCCACACAGTGAGTTGAAAGTAAACAAATGAATTTTCTAGCAGCATGATCCTCTTCTTTCTAGCTATTACGTGATTGCTACGTCATGCAATACTACAACGGTAAGCAACCCCTTAACCTGACTAGCTTAACCTTAAACGCTGATGTACTTCTGTACATAATATTCGGGAGCATAGTTTTATGTATACAAAAAACAATGTTTAATATGTCTTTAACTTAACCTACTTCTTCCTGGTGAAATAAATGTTGTAACAAGCAATGTTACTACCTAAGTATGTGCTACAGTGATTTATAATTAAACACTGAGCTGACATTAAGAATACATAAGTTGCTGTCAAGTGAAAGGAAGTACATGTCATCCAATAGAGGAGAGAAATAACTGCAAACATGATTAATCTTATTGTCCGAGAAGGATATTACTTTCTAGTAAATATGGGTGTAAGGTCCGAACATATTCTGTTATTTTTGGCAACATGTTCGTGTAATAAAGGTCTTGACAAGTAGCCTAATAATTCTCATTCAGGTCTAGGGTTTGAACACATAACCCTCCGATCCCGGGTCCATCGAACGTTTCTCGTGTGTAAGTGAATTAGGCCTAAACACCAGAACCTTTAATAAGATTATTTTAAAAACTTATTGTGCGGGGCAATGGATTGAATTTGAAACCCTGCTATCCAAAGTCTTAAACTCCACTCTCTACCATCGGCGACAACTCTGCATGGGAGATTGCTTAAACTCTTGACCACAAACACTTCAGAGATGCAATAAAAGCATTCCTGCACACTGAAAGCACCGGAAATGCTATTTTTTTTTAGATTTGCGGGACCTTACAGAAATCGTCAATGTATCTTTACATTGCATTTAAGTCAGATTTTACCATGCATCTTAATTAGGACACATAACTTTTATTCGCAATGG
Organism: Sinonovacula constricta; assembly: GCA_007844125.1. NCBI lineage: Eukaryota > Metazoa > Mollusca > Bivalvia > Cardiida > Solecurtidae > Sinonovacula > Sinonovacula constricta. The sequence goes on from CM017562.1 coordinate 39,358,406, forward strand.
CCCTGTTATTAGATAATACATTAGTCTTTCTCACAATGCATAATTTTGGGGTTCCCAAAGAAGCGGTTTGCTGTTAATTTGCTAAATATCGTGTTACCCAGATTGTCCGCAAAATAAACTTTCTCCACGCGCAAATTTCATAGAGCATTCCATATCCAGCGCGTCGCCAATGAACAATGTTGTGTCCCATCTCACCCTTACTTTACTTTTTTTCTGCTTTATATTTCCTAATTTGTCTGTTCACTGTCTCAGTTATTAAATATGTAGTTGCATACTGTTGTAGGCATTACGCCAGTGTGGATTTAGTTTTGTAAACAAAAGTGTTCTGAAGTCTACAAAAAGAACTAAATCCGTTGCTCCGTTTAAATGAATGTGGAAGATTTTAAGGAACCACACTGAAAAATTAGAGAGAAAAACAAAAGACAATTTAAATAGATTTTCATTTCCAAAGGATACTTTACTTACAGCTTACTACAGTTAAATGTGTAACAGCGACGATAATGTGGTTTTGAAAAAAAAAAACTATTAGATCTTCTGAATATTAAAGAACGGCACAAAAATTCGCAATAAATATATCTCTTAGGTTAGACGATAACAATATACATTCATAGCTCTACATCCTCAAGCCTGAAGGAGTAGTAGGTCCATATATACAGTATATAGAAATACAATCTCATTTAACGATGAACTGCATTACTGAACGATTGAGTACTGGATATTTCCCTGGCTACTCTGACAGTTAATGCCCAGCGAATTTATAAGAAATCACCTTCTAGAGCGCAAGATAATACAAGTAGTACGACTCAGTGAAACATGGTACGTGCGACATAACCAGGATATGGCGATCGTGACCTTCTATTTCGCAGCAAAAAAAAAGGTAAATGGTCTTGATTCTCAAATCAATCTTCTTCTTACACGTACTACGTTCAAAGCGGAGTTATATAGATTAAAAACTTACCGTCCATCTAACACAAAAGTTATGTTCGGCAGTTTATCTACACCGGCTCTCACTGTCTCAAAATCTAACTGTTCCAAAGCAGTAAATGCATCGGTGATTGCAGCGCTTTCGTCGGCGATTCGTCAACTATAAATAACCCTTGTTGTTGCACGGCAAGAAAAAAACACATTGATGTTATCAGCTGTAAAACGCATAAGAAGCTTTTTTTTTTCTTATTTTGAGACTGTGCCAGCATCGCCAAAAACCACATGTGATGACCGTACGTTTTTTTAACTTTTAAATGAATATATGTATTGCAAACATTGACATGCATGTTTTCTATCTAAGCTAAAGAAAGAAAGAAAGAAAGAAAGAAAGAAAGAAAGAAAGAAAGAAAGAAAGAAAGAAAGAAAGAAAGAAAGAAAGAAAGAAAGATGCAGGCAGGTAAGGCAGGGCAGGGAAACAAGGGTTAACAAAAGTAATATGCGATAACATGCCAAGTCTATCAACGTGCTACAATTGTTAGTAACATGTCATGCACAAAATATATATGTAGAAGTCACATTTTCGTACGAAAATACGTTATATTCATATTCTGTCAGCATGATTGAATCTTTTTAATTGGAACATTAACAATAATTATTCCAGTAAAAGTGTGTATTGTTGTTCTTGTTTTTATTGTGTTTAGTAGTAGTAGTAGTAGTAGTAGTAGTAGTAGTAGTAGTAGTAGTAGTAGTAGTTGTTGTAGTAGTAATAGTAGTTATTACTAATTTTATTATCATTATTATTATTATTATTATTATTATTATTATTATTATTATTATTATTATTATTATTATTATTATTATTTAAACCTTTGAACATTTGCTACATTATTGATAACATGGATTGTAACCAAATACATTACAGTAAAAATACTGAGAACAAAAATAAAGTCATTAGCATACCCGCATCAGCCACGCATCCAGACATATATTTTGCTGTACTTGGTAACACCGGGTTATCAGATCACTCATCCATGTCAATATACAACATTTAGTATCAATTGCGGATAAGCTGGATCAGATTAATGTTGCCACGATAAGGACTCGTGTTTATTGTTCAGCCAATCTCAAAAGAACTCCTCAGTCCTGTCCCCATGCATCTGAAACACTGTCCAACTATTGCACCAGTCTCCGTGTCGCTCTATCGCAGACAGTTTAAAGTGTAACCTTTGTCACAGCTGTACGGAAAACAACGACATGGACATAGGGAAATGGTCATTTCAAAATTTCCTCGTTTTTTTTTAGCGAATTTCCAATACATTCACATCACACTTTAGGTGGCCTTTGTCTACTCACCAATGGGCTACACGCTTGGTTTCGTATAATTATTAACTTCCTTGTATGCTCACAAGATCATTTTTATATGAGACAAGGATGTTGGATTAGCATAAAGTGGGTGCCGAAGGGAATTTTGTACACATTTAAGCTGTTGGATGTTTTCTTTCGTCGTACATGTAAAACCGCGCCAGTCCAATATTGTGACCAACTTAGACGCAAGACATGTCTAAATAAATATCAGAATGGTAGAAATGTCCAACACTTAACGGAAAAAAGAAACACACCACTGTGTCAACTACATATATATGAGTAATTTAATGAAAACGAACACTGGTGATGTATTTCTTGTAATGACTAAACAATGCTTTCATTTTCACTTATGCGTATAAGAAAACATAAGTGTCGTCGTTTTGTGGACTTCAATTAAACTGAATCTCCTTTGTAAAGCGAGTAGCCTAGTTATGACATATATTGTAGCCGAACCTTGAGTGGCATGAAAATAATTCGACTAACCGAATAAATTCGGTAAATTCACTGCTTCCTAAAAAGTGACTGTTCGTGATGGGATTATGACCCTCTCCACATTTATAACCCAGAAGACTTACACAACACTAGAAAAACATCCACACGCGGATCGAAACCGGTTCACACCGTTTCACGTGAACGTGAAACGGTCAAACTAATTTTTCAAAGGCCTCAAATAATTGGTTTCATGCCCTGACCACAACCACTGCTAAGCATATTAGCTAGGCACATATACAATTAATTTTGTTTCATCAAATGTGGTTGTGAGTGCATATGTTTCTCGTGTATTTTGCTACATTTAGAAACAAAGTATGTCGTTTGAACAGAAGTTGTGTTCTTTTTACAATGAAACATTTTTTTATACTTTAAAGGGGCCTAGGACTGGCTATCTGATCCGCCTCTGTAACTGTGAAAAGGTCAAATTTAGGGTCTGGATCTGCCCCTGGTACTGCGTGAACACCATATCATCACATGGGTAAGATCTCCGTTCACTGGTTCGTGTTCATTAACTACAACAACGGAGACTGAGGCAACGAAGCAATCGGAACACCTCGGATAATTCATGATGATTTTCCACAATCGGAACACCTCGGATGATTGTCCCGAGGACGGATAATCCCGAGGACGGAATTACCCGAGGAGTTCCGATTGGGGTTGTCCAGGGAACGGAATTACCCGACGAATTCCGATTGGCACCGAAGAGATCCGAGCAAGGTGTATACCACGTGACGTGCTTCACACTCACGTGATCGGTGTGGTCATGTGATTTGAAGGTGTACTGAAACCAAGAAGAAAATGTTGTACTTGGCGCTGCTCATTGTTGTAGGTGAGTATTTCTGTGTGTTCTTTTTGCTTGAAGTTTAATAACATGTTGACAGTTAGCTTGTAAATAACATTCTTCTTATCATTTCACCAGCGCTGTTAAAATATTGTAAACGCAGCTGAACCGGTATAGTCTCTACAAGATTACATACTGTACATACTTAACTTCCAGCTAAAACTTACTGAACTGTCATGTGACTGAAAAGTTTCGCGCAAAAAGACTCATTAACTCTAATTGACTTATTTTCTGATTTCCTTTGCACATTAAATTTACCGGCAAAGTCAGAATATTTTATACAACAGTGGTTACTGTAGATCTAGATCTAGTACAAGTAAAAACTGTAAATTTCAGTGCAAGTATATTGGAACTGATGGAAATAAATATAGATACATATCTTGTTCAAGCCAGGCTGCAAAAAACCTCAACACTTACCTATGATAGGGTTTAACTCCGACATCCAGATTCAGAGCCTTTTGTGAGTGAAGCTCAGTTGGGAGAGCTCCTTTTCAACCTATTGAAATTCTGGCATCAAATGGTCAAGTGGCCAAGACCCACGCCACATTATTCTCTTTTGTATTACTGTAAACCAATATGGAAAAAAACACATTCATATAGAATGAGGTTTGGTCACATGACTCTAATCTGGTGCTCTCCCACCTGAGACACCCAGGTCAGCAGCTATAAGTGGTGCATAATTCAAACATGTTTATCACATTCTGAAATCTGAATTTGCTGGCCTCATTAACAAGAATCAAAGTGAGGTACTATCTTAATTTATGTCAAAAATTGTTAACAAGTGTAAAATGTTTCCCTTTAATATGGGGAAGCATATCTTGGGTCAGTTAAAAGTCCCGATTAAAAACACATGAAGATTCAGAAGTTCATATCAAGTTAATGGGGGTCATCATGATCTGTTAATTTGGGTGGACCAAGTTGGCCCAAATTTTATTTTTTTAAGCATTTAATTTTAAGCACTTTTTATTTTGGTGTGTATTGTTTATGGAAACTACAACTCAGTAGTGTAAAAATGTAGTCAACTTACCACTTCTAAGAAAACAGTATAGATCTGTTTGTTGGTTCTCTATAGCTATCATCTTAACCTAGATATGCATGTCTCAACATGTCAAAAAACAAGTCTGCACCACTTTATTAGGACCACTGTTGAAGAATGTCACATGACTTCTGTGATGTTACTAATATCTGGCATTTTTTTAATTGTTTTGTCAAGCTGCACAAGGAACCAGTATTGTTTTACATTCCATGATTTGTGTACACTTAAATTCTCTTTCATAATGTTAAGTTTATGATTGCCTTTAACTATGTAATTTAGTCAAAAGTGCAAAGTTATTTAGCTTATGAATCTTTTCTTAAGGTAGGTGTTCATACCACATGAAATAGCAAACAAATATTCAAGTGATTGGGATTACAACTTTGTGTAACATGAAACCAATGTTTGATTTTTTTTATTACCCTATTTCTGACTTTAAGAAGAAGCAGTTTTCCAGATATACATATCTACTTTATACTTTGGGCAACACAAAATATAATTAAAAATTTCCAAGTGCACTTTTCTGTTAGCATTTTATAGATGTGTTTAAATGTGTGAAACAGTAATTTTTTTGAGCCAACGAAAAATGCACAAAAATGCACATTGCTACATATTGTGCTTCCTACAGCTTGATTGTTTGCTAACTCTGATTGTTTGTAGGTGTGGCTACTGGCCTCCCAAGTTCTCTGTTTGACACACCTCCAGCCTGGGGTAACACCTACACTGTGAAGGGGACACTGAAGCTGCCCTATGCTGAAATTGTTGAACCCTTCACTGGTTACTATGATAACAGCAACAAACGGAGCAGAATTGATTACTATGATGGTACTTTGACTGTTTTATTTATAAGTGTTTGCTGATGTTTTGATAATTATTGCAAGGATAAAGGTCCTGGATAAAATTGTTGTTTGCTTTTTAAATATATGGCAGAGAAACAATTATTTTCATTTTTGCAACTTCAAGCTAATATCAAATGAAATGTCACCTGACAGAGTCTGGGCAGATCCAATGGCACATTGCACACAAGAAGATGGGCTGAGGAGTTCCAAGTTGTGTCTCTAGCTGCTTAGCGATGGTCAAACACTGGATGCAAGTTATTGTTCTTATTGAGGTCATTGTCCATTTGAAGGACATTGAAAACAACCCCCACCCCCCTTGTTCTTTCAAACTTATGTATGTTACTAATAATTGTCAAGAAAAAGAACTTTGGATATTGGACAGACATTTGAGATGTCCTAAAGGCACAAACTTGAAACATGCTTATGTACTAGTATACACTTGAAGCCTATGGAACTAATAAATGAACATGATGATAGGGAAAATAATTATGATGATAATGATGATGTTAGTGATGATATGTATGACGGTGATGGCAATGATGATAATGTTAGGCATAATGTTGATGGCAGTAGTGATGATAATATAGCGAGGAATGATGGTGCTGATGATCTTGATAATTTTTACATGTATGTCATGCATTGTTCATTATCAATTGCTCCTTTACTACTCTTGACCTTTGTTTTGTCAAGAGTTTTATCTGAAGTGGTGTAATTATATGATCCCTTAGCCTGCCATATTGATTGACAACTCATACTAAGTTCACAGTTATATGCTGTCAGCTGCATGCAAATATAACAGAACATGCTGCTAGAGACTCTGAAGCAAAAAGGACAGATCCTAATCAGACAGCTCAAAATGGGAGCTTACTGATCCGGATTTACATTGCCTAAGCATGATCAATTAACATGACCAAAAGTTATGGAGTGCATTCTTTCAGGTCTTGTGCTGACCTATCAGCGAGGTGATGAAGGTCAGTTTGGCAATATGTACAAGGTGGCTCCCATTACCACATATGATGTGTTGAACCAGGTCTCGTGCTTCAAGGTCAGCGGGGGTAGTGATAGTCCAGTCACAGTCCAGGCCTCTCTTCCCGACCTTTCTGACTTCCAGGTGAGGCTACAGTGCTGTTGTCATGTCCCAGGTTTAACACTTATTTGTTTCCTAAAATGGACAGTTCCCTGTGTCAGTGCTTTCAATCATGCTTGTAAAACAAAACATTGAAATTTTTCAGTCGATTAAGCAAATAAGTTTTGGAAAAAAAAAGACATTTTCAGACTCAATATCCTGCTTTAAAGTCTTTTATGCATGTATCTGAGTTTTCTTAGAATACATTTATCTGGAATTATAATTTGCAGAAAAAATCCTCCGAGACCATGAATGGTCAGCAGTGTGATGTTTGGCAGATGGTTCAGGAAATAGGAGACAAGAAGAATGTCTACACTATGTGGGTCACCTCAGATAAAAATGTCCCTGTCCGATATGAAATGATGGGCTTTGACTCACTTCTAGGCTCCCATTTTGATAAATATGTCCTGGACTATACCATGTTCAGCCAAGGAGCAATTGACACAAGTGTGTTCAGTCCTCCAGCAAGTAAGTTCGCACTATGCAGCTATCGCTATTGTTTGGTAGTAGTAAACCACTTAATATACGGGTTCATGTTAATACTCATTTATCTTATATGGCATATAAAGCAGATGACTAGAATTCGGATGTTTATTGTGATTCATAATAGTACTGAAGCTACTTTTGCAATGACTCACTAGCTTAATAAAATAAGACCTGTGTTAAGAATCATAACTTTGCTGGCAAAATAATGTGATGAGAAGAATAAATAAAATGGAAAAAGAAAATTATCAGAGTTCACCACTTTATTGGATATGCTTGTATCTCTTTAAAAAAAATCAAAACATAGGCAATATTTAAAGTTGTTGGTAAACGCTTCAAATAGTACTGGCCATTCTGAAGAATTCCACTACACATGCACAAAAAATGCAACCAATGCTGGCTAGCGCATGTATTAGCAATTATTTGATACCATGGATTTCTAACCTCAACCTTTGAAGCATTTGTTTAATGTTACTAATATTCCTGGCCATATTGCATTTTATTTAACTTGGAGCACAAGTTCTTTTAATATGTTTCCCTTCTTCATATGTCTTTGGCCTAAAAGCTTGACCAGTGCTTACATGACACATTTATTAACCACAAACCACTTAAACTCTTATATGAAAATATGTTTGTCTTTGGCATTATTTTGGCATTATGTGTGTGATTCTTAAATGTCTAATATGACTAAGAAGGTACGCAAACAGCAGTATCATGGCCTGACCCTCAGTTCATGTATGCCCATCGTTCCCTCGTAAGTTCCTCAGCCAAAGCTGAATGTATGTCCCAAATAATATTTACAAGTCTCAAATAATATTTACAAGTGCTGTAATTATGGTCAGGGTCCTATTTAAGGTTATTCCTTATACTCTTGTGATAAGTATCTTGGCCATTTTGTTATTATGTCCTGCATACCAGTGGCAAGTGCAGTACCACAAGGTCATGGTCATATTTAGGTCGATTTTGTCTTCATGATCATCGCAAATTTCAGTTCTTGTTTGAGATTATAGGTTTCAGTTTCATATTTGTTTTAGACATGACATGTGGAGATTTCCCAGGGCCAGGTCAAGCTGAGCGTAAGGTTTTGTCAAATCCAATGCACGAGTTCATTGATCGCCATGATGCCCATGTAGAAGAAATGTTCCAGAAGTTCGAAAATGACCATGCGCCTACATACCTGTCAGACAAGGAACACATACAGAGGAAGCATAACTTCAGACAAAATGTGAGGTCAGTTTAGACAGTATTCAGTTGTGTACACAGAACTAGCCCCCTTTGCTGGCTTTTCCACAGATTCTGAAGCCTTCTTTACAAAACATTGTTTAACTCCTGGAGCCATTGAACCATTTAATCAGACATTCCTTGAGGTATTTCCTTATCATTACCTTCAAATGATGACAGTCTTATTAGCCCCTCCTGCCTCAGCAAATCTGGTGTGGGTTGTTGGTCCGTGGAAGTAATTAGGGGTTGGGGTGTAAAAACACAATTTACATGTCATTTATAGTCATTATCTGTAAAATGCAACATACAGGTATTTGTAGAATACTTACTGATTAAAACAATTGTGGTAGAAAAAAATACTAAGGGAAAAAAGAAAGAAAACTGATGGAGATTAAATTGAGATTATCCAATTTATCATTGTTTATGTAATTAAGAAGCAAATCTGATGCAACAAAATTAACCATAATTTCTCTATTATTCAAAACAAAAAACAATTTGCCTATGCTGGGTGGAGATTATGCATATAAAAAACATAGTCTCTATTTGATTTGGCATAATATTAGTTTATCCAAACTTAATACATTAACTCCTTTCTTAAGGTTCATTCACTCCAAGAATCGCCAGGGGCTGACATTTAGTCTGTCAGTCAACCATCTGGCAGACAAGTCAGGGGAGGAGCTGAGGATGATGAATGGGTACAGACACACCCCTGGTGATCATGGAGCCAAGGTTTTTGATAAATCTTCCATTAATGCTGCAACTGTACCAGACTCCAAAGACTGGAGAATTGATGGTAAGTGTCTATTTAATATAAAAACTGCTTAATGTTGAAATGAGCAAGGCTTGGCAAACACTGTAGATCACAGTCAGCATAAAACAAGAGTATTTCCAGTAGCAATTTTACTATGCGCTGCCAAGTACTAGGTTGTACAAAGTTTTCAAAACTCTTCTTTTAGGGTGGGAGTAGTATTTATAAAAAGGTTTCGTATTAATTGATTATCATTTAAGTACATTTGCTATCTTATTAAAAACCTTTCATATTTTGTTAATAGATCTTATATTGTTTTCAAAAGTATGTCCCATTGTTTATTTAAAGTCAAAAGAAATCATACATCTCATGTATGGTAAAATTTCTTTAGCCTTGTTCTTGCTACTAATTTATCCATGTTACAGTTGTCCATTATTTAGTTGAGAGTAAGACTGGTATAACTGTATGGCTCATGCTTCATCACATCAATTTTTTCAACTCAGGTGCTGTCACACCGGTCAAGGATCAGGGTGTGTGTGGCTCATGCTGGAGCTTTGGCACCGCAGGCACCATTGAGGGGGCACTGTTCCTCAAGACTGGCAAGCTTCAGCGCCTCTCTCAGCAGCAACTTATTGATTGTTCCTGGGGGGAGGGTAACAATGGTTGTGATGGCGGGGAGGACTTCAGGTCAGTTTCATCACTTGGACACAGTAGGAAGATTTTATACCCAAGATAAAACACGACAAATTCACGGTGAACATATGCAATAAGATAAGTGTTTTGGAGAAAGCCTGGCTTCAATAAGCATACTTGAAATGTAATGCTTGCATAGTCAGGTCAGCCTGATTAGCTTAGAACAACTAAGTTGATTGTTTCTTAATTAAATAAACATTATGTTTATACATTAAATAAACATTATGTTTATACACATGTATGTATATGCCGTAATCTCCCTTGCGATTTGTGTCATCTTTAATGTAGAAGTTCATACTGATATTTCAGCAACAAAAAGTTCTTGATGCAGAAAGTTGTAAATAATAATAAAAAAATTGTATTTTCTCTTGTTTAGTATGTAGCTAATGAGTATTTAATTGAGTATTCACTGGTGTATTTTGCAGATCCTACAAGTATCTGATGAGACAAGGGGGACTGGCAACAGAAGAGGATTATGGCCAGTATCTGGCTCAGGTAATTATATTAATATCTTGATGTACCAATTAGCTGATTCCAGTATGGTGTCAATGACAATTAGTCTCCATAAATGTCATAAAAAATTTCTACCCTGTTGTGTGTCATTGAGAAAAACTGTTGTAAAATAGCATTGTTTATTTATTGTAAATACACAACTGCTGAAAATAGTAAATACAAACAAGTATAAACTATTTTATCATACATCTGCAGAAAACCCCCAACTAGCAATGATTTAGAACTTGTTTATTGTTAGTTTGTATATTGAAAACGAGCAAGTGGGTCTAATCCTTCCAGCATTATGACAGAATTTATAATAGATAACCTTATTATATTATTGAATAACAAATTAGGCTTTTCATGCCAAAACCTGTGCATTGTATTGTGTTTTTTTCTTTCTCACCAACATGCACTGGAAAAAAAACACAGATATCCTAAGGAGAAATATTGCATACTCTTTGATCAAGCACACATTCTGGATGTTGTAGGATGGAAAGTGCCATCAGGATAGTGTCACAGGAGTAGCCAAGCTGTCCTCTTATGTTAACATTACCTCTGGAGACCAGGAGGCTCTACAGTTTGCCATTGCCAACATCGGGCCCATCTCTGTTGGGATTGATGCCTCACACAAGTCACTGTCTTTCTACTCACATGGTGTCTACTATGAACCAGATTGTGGTATGTTGTTGTCTTCTACAAATGCCAATAATAATAATCTTCATTTTTACCTAAGACTGATAAGGTTGTGCATAGCAGGCTTTTAGTCACCTTAGCTTAATTTACATGTAAATCACATTCTAGCAATATCTCTTGTGACCAAGTCTCCCAACTTACATTTAGCATGTCAATCATTCTACTAAGACGAGCCTCTTTCTCTACCCAAAGTAAATCACATTCTAGCAATATCTCTTGTGACCAAGTCTCCCAACTTACATTTAGCATATCAATAATTCTACTAAAAAGAGCCTCTTTCTCTACCAAAAATAATAACTATGCAGATATCAAACCTTATTGATTAAAATTGTGTCGTTGATAATTATTTGCGTATCAGAGTAGTCAGCTGTTGTCGTTGCCTTTTCTAAAAAAAAATATTACTTTCTAAATTATAATTTTAAGAAATTTGTTCATTAGATTATATCCAATAGTTTACTCATTCTGGATTAGAGTCAATTTGAAGCTGGAATAGTGCCTTTGTTTTACTAAAATTGAGAGAGCAAGTGAAATTTAGGCATTTCATCATCATATTTGACAAGTATAATTCCAGGAGTATGTTCTGTATGTAAATGTATGATTATATTTTTTATGAAAGTATTAATACACTTCTATATACCAATGTTTGATAATATTTTAGAATAGAAAATACTAAATGAATAATGGCCCTCTTGTTGTCTTGCTAGGTAACAAACCAGACCAGCTGGATCATGCTGTGCTGGCAGTGGGCTACGGTCAACTGGGGGGCAAGAAGTACTGGCTTATCAAAAACTCATGGTCCACCTACTGGGGCAATGATGGCTACGTTCTTATGTCTCAGCAGGACAATAACTGTGGGGTGGCTACAGCTGCAAGCTACGTCATCCTGCAGTAGTGGTCTCCCCTGCAAGAAGTGATTGAATACTACAGTAGTTTTCTCCCATTGCATGTACTAACCAAAAATTCATACTTGCTTGAAAAGTGCTTACATTTGTAGCTACATAATAAAATATGCTTATGAAAATGATATGTTCTCAAAAAGTCCTGCAAACCTATTGTTAGCTTAAAAAAACTCTTGTAAACAGTTTTCATTCTTATAAAAAAGGTTGACAAATGATAGATTGTCTGGTTGTATGCAAAGCAAAGAATCTGTTTCTTATGATGATGTAAATATAAATTAACATTTTTTTACAAGTATTTTTTTTTCTCAAATGATGCTTGACAGCAGATCGTGTCTAAGAACCCTTTATATTTTTGAAATTTAAAATAAATTCTTTTAAAAAGTCATATAAGTTAAAATGTGTAAGAAGACTTTGTAGACCATTTAGATTTAGTCTGTTCTATTTTTCTTTAACATTCATATCTCTTAACAAGTTATAGATGAAAGTTTTGATAGTCAATATTTCAGATCCCTTGGTTTTTGTTGGTAAATTATTCTAGAAAATAAAATTGTAAACCTGTTTTAAGTCCAATTTCACCGAATAGGGGCCTTGTACAATTCATTACATTGTTGAAGTTTTGTAAGATTCATACAAATTTGTGTCATGTGGAAAAATGTGGAAAGTTAACCAAACTTTTTGTTTTCTTCTTTTCTATGATTGAGTTACAATGTGCCATTCATCCTTGTTGTGCTTGATGTGAAGTATTAATATAGGCAATTATTATTTATGCATAGAGATATTTAGGTATATATATGGATGATTATGTTTATGACATGTCAGTGAGATTATTACCTCAGTACATTATTCTGTAGGTTGCTTAAAGAATGAGATTTAGAATGAATAATTGTCAGTATATTTGTAATAATTGTATTCATTGTGTTTGTATAATTCATAATTCTTTTTTGATAATTTATAAATAAAATTATTGCAAATCAAATATTAGTTTTGTGATATAATGCCTAGAACAATTTTTTTTCAATTACAAAAAAATAAGTGATTACACAGTACACATGTTTATTTAAAATTATACTGATTATCTGGAAGGGTTAAAAAGGGAATTTTTTAATAGTTTTAAGATTTATATAAAAATTAACAAAACACTTTAAATTAACAAGACATGGATATGGAATTCATATCTCAAGTTGACATAATATGTATGTTATTAATACATTTTGAAAGCTCGGGTTGACCACCTTTTTCATTCATTAGTTTATACCGTTGTTGTTCTTTTTTTTAATTAAAAGACAACGTATTTAACAAAGCATACCTTATGCATATTTAAGTTTAAAAATAAATAATAAATTTATGTACATATTAAATAAGAAAGCTAGAAAAATAATTACTACTAAAAGTACAGAATCGTTCAACTTTGTCTAGTTTTGTCCGTTAAAGTTTTGAAATGAGGACAAAGGTCAGGATAATGTGACTGGGTGCTGGTATCATGCCAGGTGTTCACGGCATTGTTATACACAGTGAAGGCAGCACTATATCTGCTTCAAGTGGACACCGTCTCCAGATAACTGAAATACTGTTGGTGGGACGATAAACCCAATAAACAAACAAATAAACAAACTAATTTTCTCTAAGTTTGTATCGAACAAAAAATGAAACAAAAAAAAGAACAAACTTCGATGAAGAGGTACATTTTTCTTTCGTTTCTTGCCACTTTTCAAAGTTATGGGCGTAGTCTACAATATTCTCGTTCATCTCTCAAGATAAGTAGCATCATGTATGGTAAGCTTAATATTGTACGCACACAAAAACAAAAACGTAGCGTCACACAAACATACTACGGAATAACATTCCTGCAGAAAAAAGAGTGTTTACTGACCATTTGTCACAAGTATCGTTAACAAGCCTCTCATTTATCTCTGTGTATTTGTCCTCTGCGTGGTTTTGTGTTTATCTCTCAGATAAGCATTAAATAGTACATTGTACTTACGTATTTTGTCTGCAAACCCGTAAATAAGATATACGTGACGTTTGGTGTTGTTGTACTAAAATACATTATAAATTTGATGTCACCATAGTCGGTAGACAATGTTGATCAATCATATGCAAGTGAGGTCTCCGAAAGAAGATATAACAGGCTGGAAGCAAACAATACCACCTGTACAGAAAGTTCAAGAGCGACGTAGAACCGTTTAAGGTTGAACGTTATTTATTCTGCCCTATAGAGATTATAACCAGGACAGGGAAAACAGTCACTTAAACACTATATATTCCATCTTACACGCAATATGACTAGAAAGGGTTGGGTGGGGGCAACCGCTAATACATGTATTCCATTGTTCATCAAATCTAAACTGCAATGGGGAGAAGACCACTAATGTATACATGACCAGTCAGGAAGAAAATATTATAAGCAATACGAACCAAGATGTCAACAAGACAACAAAAAATGACCGGACCTGTAGCGCAATCGGTAGACGTTGGCTCCATGATACGGGAAGGTCCTTGGGTTCGATCCCGGAACGCGAACATATGTATAATAAGGCCCCTAAGTCGATAAAAATGGTAGTGGTAAATCTCCCTTGCTAACGCTCATGCAAATATAAGGGTAGTTCCACGACTGGTTAGCCCGGTGTCAGGACAATGTGACTGGGTGTGGAATCGTGGGACGATAAACCCAATAAACAAACAAACAATACAAACAATCCAGATCACTACTAAAAACAACTAAAATATAAAATGATAAAATTTAAAGATAAAAAAAACTGAATTCAATGTATCAGTTTATTATTAAAAGTCGGCAGTTTAAGCGTAATAATTTCTCAAGAAGCGCTGCTGAGTATAAGAGGTCTTGTAACTTTAAAAGCATGACTGGGGGTGTTATTATTAGGTGAGGATCCTCGTAACCTCTTTATGAATTGAGTTGTGATGTTCACACCTGACTCCTGGGTTTCATTTAATACAAATTGCGACTATACATAACACGCTCGAGCATAACGAATGTATTTATTATATGTATAATAAGGTCCCTAAACGAGTGTGTAAACAAGCAGCCAACGATTTGTTTGCGCAGCGACGTTAGTAAGTTTAGGAATATATTTAAATGTCAACTTCAAATATAAAGCAGTAAAATAATTAACACGGAAACCAGCCAAAAAGTCATCATAGAAAACTTCTTCATTGACACAAAGTGCGTAGACACCAGAAAAAATATTAAGCAAATTAGCACAAACTGTTGTGAATACCATACGTACAAAAAGGAGAATGTCCCTTGTGACCGAAAATCGGCCCCTCCCCGCGTGGGTTCGAATACCCATTAAATTTAGTCGAGCGACCTTGACCAAAATTCTATCGTCGCAAGGTACAATACGTGTAAAAACACACATCGACTATATAATAATAAGCGATTATCTTCAGCTCAAATTGTTGTTAATCGAAAGAAACAATGAAGATATGTTTATATATCATTTAACTTACAATAGGATTTCTAGAGAATACGGTTGTTGTTTTTCGGATATTAAATAGAATAATTGAACATATTGCTGTTAATCTAATATTGCAAAAACAACACCTCCTTAGAATTACCGTTTACGCTTCTTCTCTTTTATAAAGAAAGTCTAAATCTAGAAACAGTTCCGCACGCATTTTGGTGGGTAAGTTTGCATTCATAGACAATTTAATACCCATTTTATGTCACTTTATTGACATATTTATTACCCTAACATTATTGAGCATTTTTTTTCGGCCCACTATCTTAAAGTAAAATACGTTTATTTCGATCTTGTCTTTATCATAAAGACCTTTTCTGGCCAAATTTAGGAGTAAAGGCTTTATATTGCACTGATTGGAAATCGAAAAAATTAAATCCACGAAGATTATGTAATATCTTACACACATGGTTTCTCGTTATGTTGAAACTTGTACATACGAGGCTTAGAATTTATGTTATATAGCTACTGAACAAAGACAAAATTCAATATAAACAATTATAGTCAAGGATGTGTATATGTAATCATTCACAAATAAAAATTAGGAAACGGTTATGCCATTGATGGTATGAGGCTAAGTGTTCTGTATTATGCTAAAATGATGTAGCTCAGTATTACACCAATCGAATATAGCTTGCAAAGTTATAGACCACCTACATAGTACATAGTACATTACTGCACTAACTGTGTATCCGACTCTCAAAACCCCGTGCAAAAGTGTTCGCACATGGTCACGTTATCTCTTGAATAATTACAGGACGTGTACTGCTCAACCTGTAAACCTTACGTTTTTTTTTTTCATCGGGCTTGAACGTAATATATATATATATATATATATATATATATATATATATTATATATATATATATATATATATATACATATATAATATATGTATGTATGATTCTACATCTGTCTCAATTGACTCTATTGACCTGAAGAAACGCGGGTCTTTCTGCATCATGCCAGTGTCAAGTCAGAGTGATGTGTCTGCCATCTCTATTGACATAGCTCCACTGATTCGTGTAGTCACCATCTAATAAAGTCAGTCCTATCTTGACCGAATTGCTGCAACACTACGCGATACGTTTGAGTCCAAGATTTCTATAATTGTCCAAACAATCGTTATTGGGGGTTGTGGTTGGCAGCTCAACTGAGGTACAGTTGCTGAAAGACAAAATTGCATGTCTGAAAGGGCGAATTCAGCCCCTGAATCAGCAGCCGACGATATTAAGCAATATAGCCGTCGCAACTGCCGACGTATTACTGGAATTTAAGAGTCGCCTAGTGTATCTACGGACCACACCATCATGCAGATGGCAAAAACCAGTGGTGCAGGAATCGACAAAAGCGACATTGACTGGAGTCGCAGAATTGTTTCAACCGAAGCCACGAATCAATGTTCAATCATCGTCAAGTTTACATCGTATCGTGCGCGTCAAAAATTATTAGGCACGCGATCTAAACTTCGCTATTATGGCCACGAGATGGTCTTTATAAATAAACACCTCACTAAGTACCTCAGTAATTTACTTTACCTATCTCGTTTTATGGTGAGTTCCAAGAAGACCAGAGGCTATTGGTCTCATGCTGGTAATATTCTAGTTAAGGACGCGAATGGTAAAGTGAAGCGCATTAAAGGTAAATCCGATTTGGACCATTCAGCAAACAGTTAAACATTACAGTTGTGGCTATCTATTTGATGGAGGGAGCCCTTCAATATTTACAGTGTGCTGAATGTTGCAAGTATTCACACTTGAAAACACACCATCAAACAGTGTTAATGATTTAGGCTGATGCTTTTAATTAAATATATAAATATATATTTCATTTATATTTCATTTATATTTTGTTAAGCTCTCTGTCAACAAATAGTTGAAAAAAATTCTATTGTTCAGAGAAATATGGTCAGTTGATATTAAACCGACTGAACACGTTTGCGGGTAGCATAGACTGACGTCACCATACCGTGATTTATACAGTCACTTAATGATAAACATACAAGCATGACGGCTGCAAAATGGCCTCCTAACCTAATACAATTAATCATAGACAAAGACTAGATGGCTGCTATTTGTTAAATCCAGAACTGAGCATGAACTTGTGCCCAGAGTTTACAGTTTGCCGTTAATCGTGTCATTTTCGGCCGCCCTTTCTACAGTGGACATACAGAAAGGCTTCTTAACAGACAGAGGTAATGATGCGAGCACGACCAGTGACATGAAAAATACACGCTCGTGCAAGAAATGGTAGTGTCCATTTAAATGAAACATTGGTAAAGACTTAATGTATATGTAGAAAATTAAAAGGCATAGGTGCCTATTAATCATCGGATAATTTCATATAAATCCAACGATGTGCCAAGAGTTGGCTCACTTGGGGAAATTATTTGATACAGTTGGATACTAATATACAAGGTAGATTTTATTGTATCTTGTTAAAAATTTGCCATCAATGTACACATATTTTGATAGGGTTTATTCTGTAAAAAGAAAACAATCAGGATTTTTTTAAGAAAATGTATTCTCTATATATAGACAACTATATATATTGGTTCCAATGGAGTTAGTTTAAGACATTTGTATATCCCTTCTAGCTTTCTGTGATAATTAAATGAGCATATGGTAGGTTCAAAGACAGAGTTACTCACTGGAATACACAATATTGGAAATAAACTAGAATGAATCAAGACTGAAGTGTAGAAGAACCTGTTGCGTATGGTCGACACTGCAAAAATTGGCAGTTAATATGTTTAATTATTTACGTATGCTCTTAACTTTGCTTTTGTGACATGTTTTATTTCTTTCTTAAACCTTTTTAGATATAAATCGCTTGCAGATTTCTTCATAATTAAGTAAAATTTTGAAGGACATACACGAATACCATTCGCTTTTTATATATTCTTTTTCTATATTTGAAAACTTCTTTGAACTCGTTTTTCTGTTTGTCCTTTCAGATAGATGTTAACTGATCCAAAAATGATTAATATAATGATTATGTTTATGATTGATATATTTACATGCTAACTTTTTGTTCTTCAATACACGTACTTGGATAGTTTTATCAATAATATTTTTGTTTGTTTGTCATTACTTCGCTGTCTTATTTTATACATTTATTTTGACTATTTATCCGTTTCAATCCTTGCAGACCGCTCCATAATGAAGCTGCTGGCTGTGTTCTGTATAGTGTTGGTTTCAGTCAGTGGTCAGGTGCCTGACAATGTACCCGGGGGAGGTGATATGGGCATGCCAGACCGTGGCGGTTGGGGAGAACCCGCCTGGGGCAACGACATGGGCGGTGCCTGGGGCGGTGGAGACGGCTGGGGCAACGCTGGCTGGGGCATGGGTAGCATCGGAATGGGAATGCCGATGGGAATGGGAATGGGCATGGGCATGCCGATGGGCGGCTGGGGATCACCTTTATTCGGCGGATACGGGACCGGCTTCAGTTCCTGGATGAACCCTCTAGCCATGAACCCCATGGCCATGAACCCAGGCATGGGCGCGCTCGCATGGAGCGCCTTCAGCAAGTGATTCATCATTATAAGGTACGGCTAGGTCCATACCTTGATAAAAACATAAGATTATAGTAAAAAGTAAAACAGTTTTCTTTTGGCATGAGACGTTACAGCTTATTTTTTAATTGTTTACCTCCTGTACGTCTATTACTACATATTAACTACATATATTAGAATCGGTAACCGTATAAAAGTTTTTAATAACACGCTTGGTGGTTTATTTCGTTTTCTTTAAGCTTTGAAAACAAGCTTTCACTTTACTGTTGATACAAGATAGTTGCCTGTGCTTTGTTTTCATTTGGTCAGCGATTAAATTGCATTTTTTTGCTTGTTAATTAAATACCCTTTCGCATCTATGTACTTTTACGAGTTAAAAAAACTTGATGTTACAAGTTAATAGTTTCTTCTATTTCAACTTGTTCTGTTACAAAAATATAAATCAAAGACAAAAACATCTTGTAGCCTAGTTAAAATGTTAATATACCAGTAATAAACGAGGGTTGTCCATCTCATGTTGAACTAAGTTCATGTTTAGAGAAAAGAAAAGCAGCACAGATATATCACCAGTTTTCAAAGATACTAAACTCCGCGAACTTTTCGGATTTCCTTCTTTACATGCAACTTTTGATTTAGTTTATACAAGGTCAAATGCTACTGTAATATTTAATTATATACACATGTCGAATGAAAAAGAAGTTTTGACTTCTAAATATCGAAATATCGACGTCTACTTTGTTTTCAATACAAGGTTTTGTCTACAAAGAAAGCAGACCATGTTGGTTAATAATTAATCTGTCGGCTTGTCTGATTACAAACTCACCTCATATAACATGGTTATGTGTGCATTGCTTTGAAATCTGTTGTATGTATTAATATTATTTCCATTTAATTTGCTTGAGATATTGATATATTTTGTTTGATGTCAATATCGTTTAATAATTGTTGTTTCTGTTGTTTTTCCAGCTATTGTCAACTCTCGAGAAAGTCAGGACATCCTTTCCGCACACACAGTCAGTGACTGGACGATGGAAACAGAAGCTTTCGTCTCATCATCTAGTGTGTTATTTAAAACTGAACTTTTCGAGACAACCTGTTTATTTCTATCATTTAACTTATATACACGAATGTTTATGCATATAATGTATGTATTTCTACTTTTGTCATTTGAAAACTTATTTTTAGACTTATAATAAAACATATGTTCAAGAAAGAAGTGGTTTACTTGTTTTTATTTTGTGGCCATTAGTTAGATTTAACGTGATTCATAGGGATGATAAATAATCTTTTTTTTTTAAATTAAGGAATAAAATAATATATATGTATGACAAATATCATGTTATAAGAATTAAACTTGATATGTTATGTATTGAGAGAAAATACATGATTTTTATTCTTATAGGTTTTAACTTATTTATCCAAAGCATTTAGTAATTTTACTATGGGCTTTAAACGTTATATTCCATGTGCGTGTTTTTTCACAGGAAATACCCGTGAGATGATGTATTATGCGTTATTTCACTAGCTCTGTCTTGGCCTCTTTCAGGCTGCCAATGCGGTAAATGTACAGGATACACTTTTTGCTTGGTATCAACAGGGAAATTGTCGTTGCTTCTTGTTTCTTTTTTAACAATTAATTTGTTACTATGCTAGTTTATATACTCTCCCTATCAGTTACACATAATACTTCTATAACTCTTCTTTATTACTTGTTAAATGGCGTATTGCAAATTTGGGCTGGGCATGCAAACAAATTGTTTTTTATACAAAACCATTTAAAGTATATTTGTACTAACTGTGCTTCCGTGCTCTTGGGGTTAATGCGTTGGCCTCTGGATTGGAGACTCCAGAGTTCAAACCCCCCAAACCCGAAACATGAGATATTAGAAAACTGTTTACTGAACATTGCTTCAGATATATTACGATAATATCTACCTGATACTGGTTCTACCATGGAAGCGAAACGGGAAGTTAAACGAACTTATTTCTCAATCGACATAAAATAAATACATATAAATAAGTAGCCTACAAGTACTTTAATGTTTGATAAGTTTCTGACAGAACGGACAACGTATACGGCTTATATGCACCACAATTATTACAATCTTTAAAACAGACTACGGCCTTGTGTTGACCCCGTCACCCTTCATTCATCAACCTACGTATGGATGACTGTTTATAGACCGTGCTAGTAGTGCAATGAGAAATTAGGACTGATGTTTAATACATACACGTAAAACACGGACTTGTTTATGTATTAACCGGGAGTTCGTTTTGTAAAGAAATAACACAGCAGTACACTTATTAATTTCAATAGAACATTATGAGAGTATTAAAGTAAATAACAGTTATCTTATGAATCTTTGTAATTAGTTCTTTATTTTATTTTTCTTGCAAAATGGGAATTGAACGATTACAATATGTGTGTTCAAGTGTGAGGAGGTTACTGCCTGTATTAAAAGCGCAGAACAATCTGATATACACCATGCAGATATTAGACATACTTTCATCAGTGTCAACCTTCACAAAACCACTTCAGAAAAGGCTCTTATACGGAAATATGTTTTTTAATATATATATATATATATATATATATATATATATATATATATATATATATATATATATATATATATATATATATATATATATATATATATATATATATAAAGGGAAGATAAAAAGAAAAGAAACGCATAAGTAGATAAGTCTACTTTTTAATAGTACAATTAAGATTAATGAAACATAGAACGAGAAGTATTGCACATTCCAGGACATGGGTGTAATGGAAATGCACGATCATTTGGTGATGTGTGAGCGGGATTGTTGGGCGTTCGTTACTGAAAAGAAAAGAAAAAGTCATATTTAATTACAAACACGCACATGGATTTTGACCGGATACCACGGACATGTCGCGTATGATAAACAAATATAAAAAACTTAACACATGCATTAGAATGGCACACTCCAGTAAAGATATGCGCCATTGAAAAATCAACATCAACTGGCATTAGCAAATAAAACATGTTTTAAAAACAAGCTCACTCTTATAAATTGTGATCTTTATAGCCGTAATTGTAAGTGAAATACAAGCGCAAATCAGCTGAGAGACCGCTTGATATGAAGGTTTTCTATCGATTAAGGTCATGCGTAATACATTGTAATATTATAATAACAACAGTGTACGTTTTTATCAAATTCTTAAAGATAATAACCAGTCAAAGCTTGAGTAACAAATAATTATGAATTATACAATGTAAGTTTATAGCTAGAAAATAATTATCATTTTAGGTTAAAATAGCTATACAGTTTCTAAACGTGTCTTTTCTTCTTTAAATTGGACAGGATTTGCCATTGTCTGTTTATTTCTGTATGATGTGGCATTTTATCGACCCGCTGGGCAATCCTTCAGTTAGTTGGAGACGGCGTTCATTTCAATCAGAAATATTAACTGCCTTCACTGTAAAATTTCCGAGAACACCTGACATGACACCAAGCCCAGTTTCACCAGTCTGACACCGGATCGACCAGTCGCAGAACCGCCTTTTTATTAACTTGAGAGCTCGCGACTACAATACCCTTTAACAACATGGAGACTACATTCTATTAATTAGAGTACTAGGGTAAACTGAGGTGCTCGACAATGGCAACTGACAATAAATCGTGAATGTTTTGATTTTTTCAGAAGCAAATACATATTAACACTTACATTAAAAGATGCAGTTTAGTACATCATCTTCTTGCCATAGTATGGCATCTTGTATCCATGTATGCGTCTGTAACCGCCAAGGCCGTAACCATGTCCTCCGTACATAGATCCATAACCATTGTACATAGATCCGTAACCTCTGTACATAGATCCATAACCTCCATAGAGAGAACTATAGCCGCCATTCAGACCGCCGTACACTGAGCCGTATCTATTGTAAGGGTATCCATAACCGCCTGACATTGATCCGTAACCTCCTAGCATCGAACCTGAGCCATACATGGAACCATAACCTCCGTACATGGATCCATAACCACCGTACATGGAACCATAACCTCTGTACATGGAGCCATAACCGCCGTACATGGAGCCATATCTGCTGTAAGGGTATCCATAACCACCATAAATGGATCCATACCCGCTGTACCTGGGTCTGTAGCCGCCGTACATGCCTCCGTACCCTCCGTACATCGAGCCCAGGCCTCCGTAGCTGCCGAGTCCACCAACAATTCCAGTGCCGTAACCATAGCCTGTGAATGCGCTGACTGCGACAGCACCAAGTAGAGCGATGGCAACAGTGAACATGGTCTTCATGGTGCTGTTCAAACAGTGTAAATAGAATAAATCTACCCTTAATTTTGAATTCTTTAAATAAGCATTTTGTCATAATTCCTATTGCTGCATTTCTTCAGAAACAGAAATTTCTACTAAAATGGTCTTTATGTGAAATTTATTTGTGTGAAGGTAAATCGTGTACGATTGCCTCTGTGCGAGTTTTATTACTATTTTTTGGGTATTTAGCATAAATTTGGTTTAAGAAGCTAACTTTTCTTAGTTACCTTAAGTGGTGATAGCGACTGAAGCCGGTCCTGTTCTCGTGAAGAGAGATGATATGACGATCGAGTTGACCAGCAGGTATTTATACAGAGGTTCTCGCCGCAAGACCAGGAAACGCTGACAATCTCCTTTTACAATCATTTCACAATTCTATTGATTGCGGTGATGCAAACTCTTCTTCGACCAAATAAATGTTCTTAATTAACCACACAAAACAGATGACTGAGACCCCAATGACTGAGTAGGTTTGTATCCTAACGAGTAAAACAATGACAGACAATAACCCACACAACCAACCATACGTGTCAAACGTCTTCCAACTAGAAGCGATTACTCTATATCGACGCTATACTTCTGACTGACGTAGTTAGACATTGACGTAAATGAAAGACATTACATCGCGCTACAGGTTCATTTATGAACGGAGTTGTCAAAAAAGTATGATAGATAAGTGGTGATGATTATTCGCTTTACTTATTGCTCATAGATGGCGTGTTGGTCGCGAATGACGTCAGTCAGTAGGTACACAATGAATACAACCATTGTTGACAACACCACTGAAATTTTGGACGCTGATTAAAAGTTTTAGTGTTCCTTTCGTTGTCGCCAACTCTTTGAGGGTATTGTCAATGCTAATAAAAGTAATGTAATATCCACATTTTCAACTTGATAACAGACATTTCTTGTGGCACTGTCTCCTTTATCATGAACTTAGGTTAGAAAAATGTTAGAATATTTACTTCATCCATGATTATGTTTATACGTACAGTGTAAGCAATAAAAGTCGTGAGGAGACACACATTGTATATCTGTAACTTATGAAAAAAAGTTCATAAAACATGAGGAGATAAAAAGAAATAAAAAAGCTATTAGGGAATAAGTTTCAATAGGGACTATATATATATATATTTCTAATTAATATATTTTGAATACAGTCTGTCTTTTGTAAAAAAAATTGAAAAAGTCATTGCCATTGTCGTAAACCATTTTCAAATGATTCACCAAATGATAATTGCAATATTTTTCCATCGAATTATACCAGACACCAATGCAAGCAACTCAATTCATATACAACAAGATAAGAACTAAATTGTGACCGGTACTAAATACTTCATTGGGACTATTTTACACAGTGGGTTTATTGGTAATGAACGATACCTCTGCGTTGGAGCGCTGCTAGATTGTGTTACATATTTCAAGTAATTCGAAGCACGTAGGAACAGCACTATCACGGATTCTATCAATTTTGTTCGAGACAACTTCTTAAATAACGTATATAATAGAAACCAAACTTTCAATTCAAAATTGAAAAGTTGTCTTGCAAAACAAATGAGTAAATGTTTATGTCGACAGACTTAAAAACAACATCGTAGCACTATTAGGCCCGTATTCACCAACCAGTCTTAAGGCTTAAGTCATGACTTAAGCCCAAGTCGCAAATTTTCATACCAATAAAATAAGCTTATTTATGAAGTTTTAATGTGATTTTAGGCTCAAAGTAGCAAAGTTTAAGTGTCATGCACAAATACAGACATGTAGCTAAATCCATAATGGAGATATCGTTGACTGAAATCTATGACTTTCTACATTTGCTTATCTTGGACATATATCTGTTTGGACTATCGAGTATGTGATAGGTACAAAGTCAAAGCTACTATCAATTATAAATCAAAGACATACGATTGCTTGAAACCTTTCTTTTTCTAAGCTGAACATTTAATATTTTATTGCGATGTTTACTGATTAGTAAACTAATTTTTTTGCTAACTTAAAATTTATCAGCGAAAGAGCGAAAAATATTGACGAAAGGGTTGTGCCAGAAATTCCAAAGCTTAGTTTCGTCATTCCCCCCCCCCCCCCACACACACACGCATGCACGCACAAACGCACATACACACATAGAAAGCAGATAACAATTCAAGTGGTAAGGTAATAAGAACGATAAATGCATGGCTATGTGGCTTTGTTGTTGCTGTTTTTCTTTTTCGATTGATAACAAGTATGTTTGTCAAATTAATTATATATCTGTAATGGCACTAAACGAAATGATATTTTGCCAATACAATCTATGATTGAATATGTATCAATTTTCATCCCATACAAAACAATTATATGGACACTTAATCAAGCGCGGCTTGAAGTCATACATGTAGTGATCGAAATACTTGTTAAAAGTGGCCCAATAACGATAAAATACTACTTTCGTGTGCAAGTATTTTTTGTCCGTTTCTTTCGAGCGAAAGTAAGCACTATTGATCCAAAAACTGCTTAAAAAATCATCATCATCGTCGTCGTTGTCATCATCGTTATCAACTTCCCCGTGTGTTGACCCCCCATCCGACGAGCCAGTTAAGTGACCAATAACAACCTAGCTTCATGTCTCTTTAATCTACAATGCATGCGGTTTAAGACATATCTGTCAGAATAAATGCCTCTTAAACACATTTATAAATGTGCCTAGTAAACAAAAGTCATTGAGGTTCGCCACAAGCAAGCAGGGTTGACCGACTCACGAACCCATCAACCCTCGAATTAACGAAATAACAAAGCTGTGTTGAACAGGAATTTTCACACATTCGAATATGTCACATGCTTGATGAATTCGTACGAATTCCTCACACCATGCGTGACAAATTCGTACGAATATATCACAAGTAGGGATATTTTTCATAATTTTAGTCATAAATCTGTGAAGAAATCGTACGAAAGTTCCACACATAACAAAAACTTACATGTATAAGATCTGTGTGTGTGCGAAGTCGGAAGAACTTCATATCAGTTCCAGGTGAATGAAAAAAAGAATGTGAGTGTGTGTGATTTGTCAAGGTCAGATTAAACGTTTTGAATATGTTTCTATTTGAGGCATTATATTAAAGAGTGTATGGGCCGATTCTGAGCGAGCTTCATAACTTATGCATTAAAATTATTGACCAATCAACAATCATATATAAAGAATAGAATAGAAAATAAACCCGTAAAACATGGAAAAAAGATTCCTTCGACGATATTTGACGCCAGACATATTGTTCTGTATAGTTTTATAAGTATTTAATTTAAACGTCAATTTGACCGCAAGCGCAAAAGGGAGGAGGGGGGATAGAGTGATGTTTCATTAATATTATCAATAGTTTTTAGTTTCGTTACTTGTTTGCAATGAATCGTTCTAAAAGATATATAATATAGTCATTTTTTTCCTTTTACAGATAGTAGAAAATGGATTTGTATAAATAATTTTCTAAGAAAGGCACTTCCGTCAGGACTACATTATTTTTGTGCGTAGAGCATCTGTGCGAAAGTATATTAGCCGCATATTCCGTATAATCGGTCAGCGGGGTCATGGTATGTATAACGACATGGCAGTTATGCGTAAAGCTGAACTTATTTTCAAACTTGTTTATGAAAATCAACAAACTTTTCAGAAGACAGTTATTGCATATGTTAAACAATAGTAAATTATACCAAAATAATTTCTTTATATGTTACTTTATGTGTTTTCTCGATTGATAAAGTGATCACGGCGTTAGCATTGTCCGAAAATGTTGATGAATAACTTAACATACAAAATTTTCGTCATAAACACACAATCATATGTTTAAAAATAAACCAAACGTTATCATAAATTTATTTCTTAGCAACGAAAAGGAAAAAAACAACTCTAATAAATGTTTCATTTTCATTTTATCTTGCTAGTTTGAATAAAAATGCATTGCAGTATCAGCATTAGAGATTAGATTTATTTTTATGATAAGCTACAATTTACTATTCAATCAAACATGTTAGAAAGCTTTCGCTATTTCTAACGTTTACCAACATAAAACAAGTTTATTTCAAAACGCTCAACACACATTTACCATTATCACCCTTTTACCGAAATACGATCTGTATCATAAACATGAATTTATACGTGATTTTGAAATGTTCCGTTTTCAGTTTGTACTTGTTATGTACTGTTAGTGAAGAACACACACAAAAATACAGATAAAAGCAAAACAAAACAAAATAAGCTTCATCAATCGTTGAAGTAACAACTATGCTTTCAAAGACGTGTTGAGATAGGCTCCGAACACCCTTTCCCAAAAGGCAGATCACTAAAAATGGAACTAATCATGGTTCTTGTCACCGCACGAAACGCTATATCGTTGCGCAAAGTATCAGTATCTTTGATATTTTCCTAAGCAACGATATAGATTAATGACTGCAGACGGACGGACGGACGAATGATTGACCAATTGTCACAAGGTGACACTGACAGACAGTCTACAATATCTTCCCCTCTCTTCGAGAAGCATAAAAACGCCCTCGCATTGATCCGTCTAAGTGTCATAAACAGAACGTGTGAAAATTTCGTATGAACAAAATGTTAGAAAATGTTTTTGTCAACTTTTTTGGGCATGTGAGGAATTCGTATTTTGTTCAGTGGGGGTAAGAGTTCTGAATTGTATTTTCACATATGTGTGACATATTCGTACGTATTTTTCACACAACTTGTGAGGAATTCGTACGAATTCTTCACACATGTGACATATTCGTATGTGTGAAAATTCCGGTTCATCAAAGCTGTATACATTGTATTTCTAAAAAACAGCTTTCCATTAATGAGTCGTGTATAAACATTTATCTGATAAAACGGTATTTACTATGTAGCTGGTTATGTAAAATAAAAAACAACAACAGCAACAGCATTTTTAGATAACATTTAAATGGATTTGGCAAAGCGCTGAAATGTATTTTTGATCTTTGCATATTTTCAGTGGCACCTCCTTTACGGACAACCGTATTAATTCAAAATAGTAAATGCAACAACCGGTATTATAAAACAGGAGACTGTTAATTTTAAATCTGCACCAACGTCTTCATTTGTAGTTTTAGGAGTATGTAGCGTTCCTATTTCATATTTAGTAAAATTAGTCATACCATGCGTGTTTGGAGACAGTTTTAGTATACTAATTATCTAATGTCCGGTACAAGACAAGTATGTGAGGCAAACTTAGATCAAATTTGGCGCTAAATCGTAAATTTGTATCATATATCTTGTCCAGGAAGGACTTTAATTAAAGACAAAATAAAAATGACAAAAATGTTATTACATGTAAATGCTTACCACTCTCTTCACAAAAAATGCAATAAAATAAAAATACACTTTTTTTGTTTAAATAATGCCAAAATATCAAAACAATATGTCCACTCATGCCTTCATGTCGAACTTAGCTATATTGGTTGAGACTCTCTTATTTGTCAACTTCGGGTTGTTTTGCATGCATGTATATTCGCAGACCATACAGAAGATTTTAGCTTAAAAACTGACAATCAACCGTGGTCCGGAGTTAAGATTGTTAAATCTTAATCTGTTGACATAAATGACATAACATTTATCGCTCCGCATAACCAGTCATTTTTTCTGAGTTGTGTATGAATAACGATGGTTGATATTATTATTAGATGTGTATCCTAATCCAGACTCCGCATCAATAAAAAACATCAAGTAGTTAGCATATCGTGCTTTGTCATTTTTGATTTCTTATTGGCAAATGGAGCTTAGTTTATATTACTTAATACCACTACTAGTCGACTAAAATGAATTGCTCATATATAATTAGCGGGACGTCATCAATTGGACCATATTTGTGTTGGTAAGCAAAACAACAACAATAAAAACAACAAAGCAATTGCATGTTACTTTATTTAATTTACCCCTTTTCAAGCATAACAGAGGGAAAGACCCTCAATAAAATTTATAGCAAATGATGGAGTGTAAAGTTTATTAAATTATTTATACGTTGTATGCAAATTCATGGCTAGACCACATAACTAATTCAATTCACTCAATTAGTATGTGATTTGAATTGTTCACGACAATGACTTAACGATATAATGTGTAAAATCTGTATCTTTATTGAAATACTTCAGTCAGTTAAACACACTGCCGTCATATACCTTATAAAGGAAACACTACATATGCAAATACCAACTAGACGTATATGACCGACGAACTAGATGAATGGTTTACTACAGCTTGGTGGCTTGGTGCCCGACCCCCTATTATATCAACCGAAATATTCTACTCATTTATCATAATCTCGTCTGGTTTGACGTAGTGCATGTAAGAAATAACAGGAGAGGTTAAAAAAAAACACAACAACATATAACTATTTGAAACGAAGCAATCAATTAAAGATAAAAAGTGATTATAGTAGGAAGAGATTTGTGTTTCCTGGTCTTGTGGCGAGAACCTCTGTATAAATACCTGCTGGTATACACGACCGACATATCTCTCTTTCAGAGTTAAGCACACTAACACTCGAAAACACAAGTCAAGGTAAAAAAAAAATGTTATTAAAATACTAAACTTTCTATAACAAAAAAAACTTATCTTATGTCCGACAGTAACTAGTCGTGTTCGGTTATAAAATGCTCACACGTATCTACATTTCAAAATAATCGGCTTCTTTATTAATGTTTAACACATATCTACTTTGTTTTAGAATCACCATGAATACCATTTATTCACAACTGCAATCGCTCTGCTCGGAGCTGTCGCAGTCAGCGCGTTCACCGGCTATGGTTACGGCACTGGAGTTGGCGGACTCGGCAGCTACGGAGGTCTGAGCTCGATGTACGGAGGACACGGAGGCATGTCCGGCGGCTACAGACCCATGTATGGCGGCTACAACCGATATAGCTCCATGTACGGAGGTTATGGCTCCGGTTCAATGCAAGGTGGTTATGGATCGACATACGGAGGTTTGGGCTATGGTTCCGGTTCGATGCTAGGAGGTTATGGATCAATGTACGGAAGTTATGGTCATGGTTCCGGTTCGATGTTAGGAGGTTATGGATCATTGTACAGAGGTTATGGCTCCGGTTCGGTGCTAGGAGGATATGGATCAATGTACGGAGGTTATGGCTCTGGTTCGATGCTAGGAGGTTATGGATCAATGCATGGAAGTTATGGATACCCCTACAATAGATATGGATCTATGTACAGGCGGTCTGTATGGCGGCACCGGTTCTCTCTACGGGGGTTACGGATCTATGGTCGGGGGTCATGGATCTATGATCGGAGGTCACGGATCTATATACGGTGGTTATAGATCCGGCTATGGCAGTTATGGCCCCATGTATGGTTACGGACGTATGCACGGATATAGGATGCCATACAACGGCCACCAAATGGGCAAGATGTACGATTAAGCGACCAAATTTGATGTACGTTTTAAATCCTTCTTTATCATCTTATGTCTGATATAAAAGACGACTGGGTGAAAAGCAGATTTATACCACTCAGCATGCATTTTTTTCTTTCGTTACTCTCACATAAATATATTATAAACCGACAATATAAGAGAGTGATTTATACCGATTTTCAGCACACTTTAATAACACATAACCTGGTAATGTAGCATTATATACCTACATCGAAATACAGCGTAAATATAACTGCAGATTTCATAAACCGGACATGTTGCATTTATCATTCTTACTAAAAGAGACCATTGCAGAATTTGTCGTTACAAATATGAGCGATCAGATACATAGCTGCATCCTTTAAAACACCGCTTTGAACCGCATTCAGTTAATGGTATATTTAATTTAAAAGTCAGCTAAACAGCAAATATTGACGTAATGTATCATCATTTATGGTTCGATATAACTAATAAACTGCAGATATAACCATGTCTTATACAGATTTATTAAATACCTGTTCATTTGTTGTTGTTTTTATTTCAGTGGTTCATTTTCGAGGACAGAGGTGTCAGCTTTATGAAAGTATCCTGCATCTTCTTTATCATATCCATATGGAATGTGCAATACCTCGACATTATCATCACATGAATTGTATTATATATCATAATAAAACATGTAACAGTGACATTATTATTATTGTATTTATTACTTTTTTCTCTACGCGATAAATTTGTGAAATAAAAGTATGCGTACGTTTGAACATAGACCGCCGCCTACTTTATAATTCATTTAAATTCATTTATATTGTTTGGCAATGTGTACCACACAATCCCCGATTTCAGCTCAGTTCTTGTTCAATGCATATTCTTAACTAAGATAACATATTTTGCATAAAAATTAAAGGCAGAGAACCTGAAATCAGAGTATACTAAATTATTGAGTACACGTGTTCCGATATTAGTTCTGGAATATATCACTCTATTATTTATTTCATAGTAATATCAAATCAGTCACAGTAATAGGAAGTTATTATCATTTTAAACAGAAGCATTTACCTGCTGGAAAAACATATCTTATCATCTATTTATATGCAGTAATAAACTGTAAAATTGCTGGTATTTTATTTAAAAGATAAATTTGTTCACAAAATTTGTAATAGATATTTGCACAAGCTGTAAAGTCTAGCGTAGTAATGGAATGCTTTCGTTTATTGCATAAGAACAAATTAATCACGTTAAAATGACTCCAAACTAAAACAAATAAGGCAGGATACCGCTAATTATTTAAAACAATGTCTCTCTAGACTAATATAAGCTTATCGAATATGAAAAACATGTTATGCTTCAAAATATTTTTATCAATTTCGGTGATAGAAGGGACCGACCGATTTCACCAGCAATAAGTGAGGAGCAATACAAACTATTCGATTTCATTCGATTGAACCTTTTTTAAATTTTATTCTGGTTTCTGGTCTCTCTATTACAGCTGGTTAAATAACACATTTGATAAAACTCATTCGTTATTAGTGATGTTTGGTCTGGTCATATTATGATAGCCGTCGCCATCGCTATTTCACAGTTAATTGTCACGTGTTAAACAAACAACGACCCTACTCAGAAGTTACAGGACCTTTTCAGGTAACAGTTACATACTTGGATGTTTAAATTTTAAGAAGAAAAATGTCGGATACCACTTTTATCTGTTCAGCGGTCACAAATTGAGTAACACGAGTTGTTTGTATATTGTAAAGTAAAGAGGCATCACAAAAACCCGATTTTAATCAGCACATCAAAACTGAAGCATAAAATATCCAATACTACCTTTCAATTGGCTTTATTTAGTGTGTAACCCATGTTGTCTGACTGGCCAGTTTTCCGTTTACAAAAGGTTTGAAAAAAAAAGTTTAAAATAAAGAATAGAGAATACGCATGCATCTTATAAAGATATTGCAACGTTCAGTAAAAGTACACTCTGAAAATATACTTTATATACAACATCAAATCTAAGTACACAACATTATTTGCAATGTTGGTAGAAAAAACAACAACATAGTTAAAACAAGTTCACTTACATTCGTATTTGCCTTTCCTTAGAAACACCTACACTAATATCCGAAAAATTGTCCTTACCGTGGCAGACACGACTAAACCTTGGCAGTTGCTCCAAAACGTGAATATTGTAACTAAACAAAAATCGAAAGTTTCCTTTCTATCAACGTTACAACAAAACATTTCTATAATGAACATGTATTTTATAATAATTGTATGTAAAAGAATGTTGTTCGCCCAGGGATGGATTAATGGATGTGTGGGATTGGGGATGCATCCCCACCCCGCAAACCAAGTAAATGAGTAGATATGTGAAGACACGGAAGCTTAAAAATACAAAACTTTTAAAGTTAATTTTGTCTGTTGATTGCTTCGGTTGAAGTTAGGGTCCTGTACTGTGTAAATATATCGAGTATTTCCTGTGATAAATTTTCTGGATCTGCCCCTGTGTTAGTCAGAGGGTGAGAATGAAGTCTCCAACCATATAATCAGTTGAGGTAGAAGCAAAGCCACATACGCTTGAAGAATTGCTGCCTTTAAAGTTTCAACTGCCAGATGCCTCTCCTTGGTACATTCATTACATTGTGTTTAAAGAAGCTGTTACACTGTAACTGTTAGGTATCATTGCTGCACAAAAGTAGTAAATACACACGAGGTTTTCAAATTAATCCTTTTGTTTATTAAACTATATGGTTAAATTTGCAGTTTATTTGTTTTACGTTTAAATTACATCGCAAATACACAACCATTGGTTTACAGTTCTTTGTGTTGGTATCTTTTATAATCATTAGGAACACCGAAAGAAAGTTTATTTGCTTTCGTTAAAAGTTTATTTTTTGAATGAAGACAAAGTTTGGAATACATAGAAAAGTCCCTTTTTCAATAGGTCAACGTGTTATATAGCACGTTTTGGTAAAACAAATAAAAAACCATGGCAAAACGTGCTTGGTATTTTCTGGGTAATTTGATGAAGCTGGATTTGTTATTGTCATAAGCTTTGTAAATGTTTAATATTAAACACGACCGCCACCATCTTTCTTTTGTACGGAAATATGAAAAAGTTTGTGTTTTTTTTTCACATGAAAAACTGATGTTGAGAGTGAAAATGTACTAATATACGGTATCGTTGCATACTCTTTGCCTTAAAGCTCGATTTCGATATAAATTGTACGTTTACCATACAAAATATTAAACAAATATACTGATATTCGGATTCGCAAATGAAATGTAGTTACCACACGGCCTGTACACATAAGTTACATAAAACAACAATAATAAACAGGTACATGTGTATTTATTGTATCATTACATGAAATTGTAGTTCCAGTAGCAACTTGTCAGTGGTTTGGCGGTTTCTGGCATGTACGTCATATCTGATGATAACTGACAACTGTTTCAATTACGAGGATATACTACTATTAAACAAATTGCCGACATTTATTGTCAATTTGCTCTTAAAGTTTTCTGTTGTCGTTTTTATTTAAGTTTGTGGGATAAATTTACTGCGTATATGGTGTCTTTTGTGTCCAGTAGATAGCAAAGACTTCAAAATGGGCACAGAAGAACAGGTTTTTAATACATCGCAACGACCAGTTGTGATCATTATAGAGACATCCAGTTATTTGGTGGAGGAAGACCCAGACAAATGTCTGGGTAAAACAACCGGCGCACCGCAAGTCAACTGGAAAACCTTCCTACATCAAAAAAGAACATTCAAAATCAAATCCACTATCAAATCCGGTTGGCCATCCCTGAAGTATATGGACATAAATAGGGACATATTAATACTTCAATGTTCATATATTTGCATCCAGGATACTGAAATCTGCTGAAATGGTTTGAATCATAACGATTCCAGTTCGGAAAACACGCTATATTTCATTACACTTACATTTGGTGGATTTTTACTTCTTTCAAAGTAATCTCAGCCAGAGCTAACTGCCTTTAAACGACTGGGAGCTACTTTCGTAATAAACTATAGTGATGTCCTTTAAGTTATCAACGTGTCAAAGTCAAGTTAAAAATCTAAACTAGTGAACGTGTGAACGTGTTGAAACGCAGTTATTTGGAATCCCCGCTGCCACTTAAAGCGACTGTCCGTGGTACTTTGAGCCTAAAATTCACGAATTGTGACTCGTTAGTTATAAGTATATTGTTAGTCACGACAACTGTCCAGTAACAATGGCCACTGGACATTGATAAGAGACGTAAAGTGTACACATATATGAGGTGAGGTATACAACTCACTAACGTCAGCTGCAAGGTTACAGCAATATAGATCTACAGTTACAAACTCTTACGGTTTATGACAGATTTGCGCAGTAGAAGAATGCCGCGTCAAAAATGATTTCGTCATTACATTACAGGCGTAATTCACGTAGCTTTATGTCTGGATTGCTGTCAAGAAAGTGAAGAGTGGCTACAATAACGTGTGGTCTGGGCGTTAACTGGTACGGTGGTTCACATTAATGAACTAAAACCGTAATTGTGATGAATTACTATGAAATCAGCGCGCGGTTGTGGGTCTTTCTTAAAAGTAATCGCAAAAAATATTTCGAGCTGATGATAAAGTCATTTGCATTAGCTAGCTTGGACGCGTAAGATTAAGAAATCTGATTGGCCGCTGTTAGTACTATATCTTGTATCGCATCACTACAATCAATAATGTAGACAGGAAGATACCACAGGATGGTATCAGTGTTTCCTGGTCATGTGGCGAGATTTCGGTATAAATACATGTCTGCTTGACCAAAATAACACATTATTTTCAGCGAAAAGCAACTGGTACACCGCATACACAACTCAAGGTAACTTAGACTTCTTGAAAACGACAATTAATTTCATCATAAAGTTTTAAAAATTGCAATTATAAACAAAGGCACATAATGCGTATGATTTGACACAAAAAAATGAAATGCGTCATCAACTTTCTTCGCGTATCTTGTTCTTTCCAGCAGCACCATAAAGACCCTGATCATTGTTGCCATTGCACTGTTCGGAGCTGTCGCAGTCAGCGCGTTCACCGGCTATGGTTACGGCACTGGACTTGTTGGCGGACTCGGCAGCTATAGTTACGGGGGATTGGGTTCGTTGTACGGAGGAATATACAACGGTTACAAACCCATAAACGGTGGCTATGGGTCCGTTTACGGCGGTCATGGATCTGTTATGCAAGGAAGTTATGGATCAATGTATGGAGGTTATGGATCGTGTCTGATGCTGGGAGGTTAAGGATCAATTTACGGCGGTTATGAATACCCCTTATAACAGATACGGATCCATATCCGGCGGTCTGTATGGTGGTTATGGTTCACTCTAAGGAGGTTATGGACCTATGTACAGAGGTTACGGAACTATGTACGGAGGCCACGGCGTTTACAGACGCATGCATGGATACAAGATGCCATACTATGGTAAGAAGATTATGTATTAATACACTTTTCAGTCTGTAAGTTTCTTTTTACATTTGTTTGTATTCAGCTTTCTTACGCATTCAGATGACGTAATACTCATATATATTTTATTTATACAAACTTTCATAGAAAGATGTCCTTTTCGGGTATTATTTGATTATCAGCTTTCTACAAAAACGCTTTATTTATAAGAGTATTTAATGCTCCTTTGAAGAACTAGCTAATAAAGTTCATTTCAAAATATCACAAAATTCCCTGGATGACCTTCACAATTAGACATTGTAGCTTATTTATTTTATAATATTAAAGATAACCAGTATTATTCAAGTAACAACATAACAAGCTAGCCTATGTTCACATACACTATGTGAACACATGACTACCATATTGAATTAAAATGTAAACTATTATAACAGCAGGAGTTTCACAATAAAGGTATAGGATCATCCCTTCCAGAAACTACTTTGTGCATAAGTGGATATAATATTCAATCAAAGACCAACATATAATGACACTTTTCAAGACACATACTACTATCAAATCATTAGAGTGTAGATTGAAATTGTATTAAGAAACTGGGAAGCAGATAGTAAAGATGCTAATCAGACAATACCCATGATGGAGGGATGACCTTGATCTAACTTATTTAAGCTTGAGAAGTTGTGTTTATCTTGGTAAGAGATTGAAAAGGAATCACTTTTTTAAATTTTAAATAAGAGTTTTGCTATTTTTTAATTTTGATATTTTATTTTGTATAATTATATAAAATAACAAGTTTTTTTTCAGATAAGACAGAGTAGCTAAACCAGACCAAAAGACCTCTGGCCAAACCAAAGGATCAGAAATGTGCAATGTTTCATCAAACATTCATCTTCATGTAGTCTTGCATATCAAATGTCATTCAATAAGCCATGTTTTGTTTTGTTAGCATTAACTATTTGTTATAACTGTGTTGTTTTTTCATCAAGTATTTTTAGGTATTTTAGTATTTTTAAATTTTACATGATATAAATGTTAGGTAGATTTTCTAGAAAAAAAGTCAATAATTTATCAGAAATGTCAATAAAGAATATAAATATAATTTCACAGCCAGTAAGTTTTTTAAGTTTTTTTGTTTTTTTTTCAAGCTGATGCATATATGTTGCACAAAGTAAACTTCTACATGTTGACATTATTAAATCAAATCGTTTCCAATCTATAAAGTATCTGTGTGTTTTTGATGTCCCATCAACAACAGTTCTGTAAACCAGTTATCAAATGATAGTTAAGTATAAATGAATAGATTGCCTATATGGGTAGTTAGTTCTCACATTGGATAGTAATTCAGCAGCAATTAAACAAAATTACATCACTGATTGGATTCACATTTTTATGGACATAATTTCATTTTTCCAGCATAAATAAGTTCATGATCAAATAACAACATGCAAAAATTAACAATCTTGATGAAAAAAGATCCTCCACAAAAAATACCAATCTTTTTTTTATATGACAATGGCACCAAAATCTCCAATGTTCACTTTTTCTTCTTGTAAGATTTTGTAAAACCTTGTCTAGAGGGTTTTGTTATTCCTGTTTTTTCCGACACATGGTCTTTATGTAGAAATGTCCACAGTAACTTGGCACTCTGGGAATTGCCCATAATCTTTGTCAGTTCTTCCTCTGATATGGCACATAAAGATGCAATGTCGTCAACTTTGTTCATAATTAATCGATAGTTTTTAGAGTTAATACCAGGCATCTTTAACAACATATCCTGAAAGACAGATAAAAAAAGTTCAAGGATATAAGTAACTTATCAATATTATTTTAATTATAAAACTCTATTCTCTTTCCTGAACAAATGTGATCAAAACATATCTTCATAAATAAAAATGACAATATAAAATAAATACATTTTGGTGAACTTAAATTAACTAACTAAATTAACTATGCATACAGTTACTTCCAATTTGTAAAAAAAAAGGTAAACAGTTTAATTTAAATGAAAGTAGATGTAAACAATAGTTGGTATTGGTTTTAGTGATGTAATGAAAGGATGTTTCAATTAAGGAATTAGTAACTGTCTTACTGATAATCACTTTTTACCGATGAATACCATTCACCACCTTAGATTTCAGATAGGAAAGATTAGTAACTAAAATAAAGTTTTACTGGTATAATGAAAAATATTTCGGGTACTGGCAAATTTTGGATGTAAGTGGTGAGGATGTTGTCTAATTTGTAATTGAAAGTTTTGCGCAATTTGAAATTAGATAAGTGACAAGCAATAAAAGTATGTCCTTGGTGACTGCTAACCAATCAATTAGTGCAGACTATTAGAGAACAATGTTGCCCCAACCAAATGGTTTGTATTAAACATGTTTCTTACCATAGAAAATTGTCATTAGCAAGTCAATTCCTATGACAAACTTTATTTATTTTAGGCTTCTTTGACCAAGCATCATTTAACCCATATGAGGTGAGTCAATTAAAAAGTTTTGTTTTCATAACTACAATGTACAAAATTATGTTTAAAGAAGAAGCCATTTATCTATGTTCACAGACTGCATTCTATTTGACTGAACCCAGTTCCTGAGAATGATTAAACATAAGATAAATTGAACATCCATGTAAAAATGTTAACAGGTATATGCAATATTAACATATTTTAATCTCCTTTTTAAATTTTGTTGATAGGTGTACATAACCCTTATTCCTAATGACATTTGGGTATCCACTTTAGAAAGAAAACAATCACATAAACATCCTCCCAATTTTACATTTGCATTTCCAATTTTTTACATTGTTTATATTAAAATAAAACCATTCTAAAAGAAAAAAAACAACAAAACAAAATGGTAGTAAACAGCTTCGAGACAAGAGCTACAATTGACCAGATGAAATCCAGCCTACCTGTGGGGAATGGCTATACCTATCGGACACATCCTTGGCATCCTCACTGGACTGGACAGTCATTGCACACGAGGCATCTGGCTGATCTCTCCCAGCCTACATGTCAAACATTATAGGATATAAACTTATAGGTTCAACATTTATTGAAGACTTTATTATGACTAGAATAAATAACTGTCTTAGTCAAGATAGTACAATGCATTGAAAAATGTATTTACAATTAACAATACAACCAGCATGGCAGATTTGCACCAAAAAAAGTTTGTGACTGCTCAATGCACTGTAAGGCAAACACATAACAAAAACAAACATGCAAGGTTTTACCTTTATTTCTTCAAACAATTCGGCAGTGGCATAGGGACTTGGGCACCAGAGAACCCGCAGCTTGGGAAAGTGCATGGTTAACAGGGTCAGTCGAGATGTGGTCTCTTGTATCGACAAATCTGTTGACTGGTACTTCCCCTGGGAATGTATCAAGACATTTACATGTCTCTTATAAAAAAATGCACTGATTGGTTTGTCATAACAATAACAATAATTTAAATACTTATAAAATGCACATTATGCAGTTCTATGTTCATGTTATTATGCATAACTCTGACTATATCGCTTAAAAAAGGGGGAAAAAATTAAAGTGCATGTATATAGTTATACAGTTTTAGTTGCTAAAAGATTTCAACCTTACATGCAGGGAAAAGGACTTGGCTGGATCAAACTCTATTAGCAGTACCGGCCTCTTGTAGTAGCGGCACATGGCTACACATTGGTTGTACAGGCGGCCATTGTTGAGGGAGCCAATCAGATCAGAGACACTTTTACGTTCCACACAAATGTCAGGCGTGAGAATGTAGTCACCAACCTTAAATCACACAGAACCAATAAAAGGTAATTGATTTTTAGGCATGAAATGATGTCACAAAATATTACACCTGGGGCTATGTGTGCTCAAAAACCTAAACT
Source organism: Sinonovacula constricta (assembly GCA_007844125.1). Lineage (NCBI taxonomy): Eukaryota > Metazoa > Mollusca > Bivalvia > Cardiida > Solecurtidae > Sinonovacula > Sinonovacula constricta. Next base: position 39,398,301 of record CM017562.1, read on the forward strand.
TTATGAATTTTATTTAATAAATTAGAGAGTGACATTTTATGGTAAGGGAAAAAGAATCATCAATTATCAATCAAATAAAAAACAGGTAAAAATGTATCATTAAAACACACACAAGTACATTACTGTTTTATTAAAGTAAAAGAGAGCCCAGAAAAATATTTTACAATTATCAATTTATGTAAAAACTTCATATAGGCCTGCATAATTAGTACTATTATACTGATAACTAAAATAAGTAAAAAAAAAGAAGTGAAGCCTTAAAAGTAACCATTTGGTAATCAGCACCAGTACAAACCTCAAGAGTTACAGGAACTATTTCCATCCCACGGCGATGAATCAGAGAGGGGAGCTCACTCCGGAATTCTCGCATGTCAACAACTACCTAAAATGGAAGAAAAGTTGGTTCTTCTTAATCATTCAAAATATATTAATATTGAAAAAGTTCATTATTTTTCAAGATCCAAGTTAGTTTCTTACTATAAATAATGAAAGTGTATTTACAGAAGCATATTATATGTTTTGGGATGCAAACTAACTCTGAAAACCTTTTTATGTAGCATTACCTTAACATGTAAAAAATGTTTGTTATAGTTATCTAGAGTTTGTTTTCAACACTGTATTATTTGTTACACACCTGATTTTTGCCCTGTAGATTAGTTCCCAGTCCACCTTTCCTTGTATTAGGCAGCAGCTGGGTTCAAGTCCTTCATCAGTTCAGGCACCTCCGTGCATTCTGCCCTCACGCTCCTCTGGTATCACCATTGTCTAACCAAGAAAAAACGCATAATCAAGTTTTTTACACAATAAAATAAGTTTATTTTTGGATTCTATACTATAATAACACAATTACAACATACTGACAATTGCATACAAAATTGAGAAAATCATGAAAATGTATTTTTGGGGTCAGAGCCCAGAAAGCCAACTAGTGCTTGGGACTGTTATGCTGCTAATATCATGTAAGACCATTACATACAGCCTTCTCCTTGATAAGGTATGTGAATGCCTCCTTCTCTCTCCTCAGGATGGTCAAGTACCGCTGCTCCTCTACCGATCCAGTGTACATCAGAAAGTACACTCGCAGTGCCTGAGAGGGGTGGCTGGCGCGATACACCTGTAAGATATAGTCCAAAACATACTTAAGATAAAGTCAAAATAAAAATATATCTTTTCGGCATAATTCTTGAGTTTAAAGCTACAGTTGCAAAAAGCCAATAATAACTTCAAAGTGTAATGCTTATATGCTACTGTAACTAGATATTTTTATAGACACTGGTGCAAATAGTGCAAATCCAGGTTAGACTGTTCATGGATCTACACTTGTTGGCTATGACTAATCAATTATCCTAAAATGAAAAGATAAATATAAAAAAAAAATAAGTTTGTTAAGGTAAGTGTTAATAACTTTTAAATGAAAAGATAAATGGTAGAATCAATATGTTTTCTGCTTATTAGGCTGCTGGATCACAGATATCCAGAAAAAGTGAGTAACTCTCATTCTAACTTTCCCATATATAAGTCTTGCCAACGATGATATCCCTTGTCCATGTTTTAACTATAACCACCAATCAAGGATCGTTCATGATCATCCAATCAAACCTTATAACAGACCATCCTATAAAGAGTACAAGAGATGTTAATAATTTACTTTACATGAAAGATCATGTACTTTTTAATGATTTTGGTTAGAAGCACCTGACCTGTCAATAACAAAACTGTCAAATTACCAGTAGGAGGAGGAAACAAAATTGTGGAAACATCCAATGCAGTATTTATGACAACATCTAGCATTTAAGCTCATGCCTTTCAATGAACCAGAGGTTATAAACCAACCACATTTTTTGTCTCATTTAAATATGTCACCATTAGATTGGGATGTCTTTATCTTTCCTCCGATTTAATGACATACTATCTTTAAAATACCAGAGAACAGTACCTCAAGTTGCCTGACAAACTCCATGTCTGGGTCATACAGGATCACATATCTAGGATGTATTTCAGTGAGTGTGCGTATCAAACTGTATGGATCAGAGCAGCCATGTAGAGGGTGGATGATTGTCACAGGGTCAGACACTATCCCAAAGTAGGCATCCTTGGATGAACATGGTCTTGGCTTTACATCAAAAGAAAGGAATAGCGGATGTTTTGTATATTCACTTTTGATAGTTTAACTGTATTTGTATTTTGGGTTTTTACGGCACACCGACACTTAATAGGTCATACGGTGCCAAATACGTTAAAGTTTAATGACAATTGAATATAATCCGGTTAAAACTAAAATACGTGAGTAAAAATAAAAATCTTTTCAGGTTAAAAAGGTGAGAATAGTTTAACTGTAAATGCTGAATGTAGACAATATGTAATACACAGAAGTCGATTGTCTAATATTTATATACAAAATAAATAAGAATACAAATACTTATAATCATTACATGAGCAAAGTAAGTGTAAACCATTAAAAAAAATGCCAAAAGTATGTTGACTACACGTTTTGTTCTAAAAGAACTAATTCAGCATTATTCATTTTTATATATAATTGTAGTACAAACACAACTATGGTCTTTATGGTCATTGCTACATTTATTTGTGTTGGAAAACCACAAAAAAAACATCACTGTAGGACTGTGGTGATTACCTATGTTGTTATATGTAAGCAATGCTAAATGTTCATACAGAATAACTATAACCATGAGTTGTGTAAGCAATGACAGTATATTAGCACCTACTTGCTCTGGATTGTTCACATCTTCCCCTACCATCTGTGTCAGGGTCACGGTCCCTTCAGTTGCCACAGGCTGTCGAACCTTTCTTTTTGTTGGCTTTTTCTAAAGGAAAAATAATGGTATAAATGTTACAAAAGAACCAGTCGTGTAACAGGAACAAGTTATGTTTTTTATTTCATTAGATACTAATCAATTACAAATTTATTAAAAAGAAAAACAAGAATCAAAATTTGGAGAAAATATAAACATGTAGGTTATGTCTTTGTAAAATAAAAAAAGGAAAGATCTTATGTCTTAAAACTTTGAGTAAATATGGACTGAAAGAAAACATGGAGGAAAATAAGCATTGAAAATGAAAGTCCAATTTCTTAGTAGGTAAATGTAGTATATATAATAATGCAACATACTATAAATTTGCTGGGTTATTAAAATCCAAATCATTTATCGATAGTTTAGGTCAAGAAAATTGTCTTATCATTACACATACCTTTTCCTCAGATACATATTGCCCATTGTCTGCTAGGGTTCGATTGTACAGTTTTGCTAGAAGACTTTGACAACCAAAACATAGAAACTGCAATAGGGAACAAACAAAATTAAAATCAAAATGTGTTGATATTTGAAAAAGCACAATAATCAAAATAAAAAAAGTCAAATATCAATGATCACTTTATTTTTTTCCAAAATTTTGGTATACAACAGTTTTCTTCATGTTGTAAGCTAGATAAAACACATATAGTCAGCATATTGATTTTGCTTAGCACTAAGTCATATTGTGATAAAACTAGGACAATACCATATGACGAAGTTACCGTTTCTAGTTACCGGTATGTGCGATTGATATTTCTATGTCATATGACATCATCAAACTCATTTATGACATGACATTGTAGTATAGAACCTTAACCATTTCTGACTTCAATTTAGGAGCCAATTTTTCATTTGTGACAGAAATAATGGATTTCTCAAATCAATTTTAATATTCCAACGCATCTATTAAATCCACAGTAAAGAAAGTATGTACTTATTGTTTGTATGTGTACAGACTAAGAACTGCAGTCTTGCAGCCCTCACCTCTTTGATCTGTGAGCATGTCCTGTCATCCTGGGCTGCAATGAGTACCCTTCCTTGACCCAGGGTCTCATCTAATTTTCTGTTGTGTTCGGAGATTTCATCCAACACTGACTGCAGAGCCTCCCACTTGGGGCACGATTCCAGCAGAGGCCCTGATACAGACATTACTGAACTGAACTTTATTTACTCCAGTGATATTTACACAACAGTTCAGAACAGTAAATAAAGAATCATGATTATTTTTATGTGTGTTTGATTGTTGTACTGTTGGTTGACCCAAATCAAGACAAAGATTGTGTATCCTTCAATATAGCTTTGTCTAAGGTCTGCTTAAATTAATTTGTAAGCAAAAGGAAACAATTACTTACAATATCATAGCATAGACAATCCTTCAAAGTGATAATTCTCAAATAATACTGCCAGTTTTGATGATTAACTTTAAGTCTTAAACCAAACCAAGATCATCAGATTCCCAGACAGTTATAGGATCCCTTTATTAGCTCAAATAAATAGACACTTGATTAATAATGATTTTTCGTGAACTTTAATCTTACTTTACAGTAAATATTTGTCCCAAAATTTTGGATAACCTTTTGCAACAATGCATCAATACGAAATTTTTAAATGTTCAAAATTCAAAGTTATTAAATTTTCATAAAATTACCGTAAAATGTTTTGCTCATTTGAAATAGTAAAATGTACATAATTACAGACCTCACAAACACTGTGACGTCACTTTACAATATGTTTTATTCTAAACATATCAAATCCATATGAAAATAGATGACTTTCTGACTGAATTCACTGTTCTTGAGAAGGTAAGTAATTTTGATTAAAAGATTTGACTATCATTTAGTGAAAAGCAAGTTGTTGTATCAAGTATCCACCATTCTGGATAAATGCTAAGGGGGGTCCTCCACCAGTAAACTTTTTTTAAGAAGGAAAAGACTTTTGTATGGTTGAAAAAAAGCCTACGTTTCAGTTTCTAACACTCAACAATTTAATAAAGGTAACTTGAACATTATTGCTGCAGTATAATAGCCTGTTTTATAGTATGTGTACACTGTTCATATAAATAAATGAAAATGCAGAAAGACTGTTCAACTGACAACATCCAGTAAGATTTTTTACATTACTTATTGAACTATCTTAATCACAACCATTCTTAACAGTACTTCTATTTACCTAATGGGACTTTTCCTGGTTTGGTCTTTTTCCTTGCCTCTTCATCACCATACACCCTGTTACGGGCATGCTGAGTTCAGAAAAAAACACAGAAGAAATGATTGTTTGTTGGGTATATTGTGCCACCAAAAATCTTTCAGTCATCAGAAGATGTTGTTTACTTGATGAAGATAAAGTGTTTCTGTCGCTGTAAGCAGCCTGCCATGAAAACCTGGCATAATACCACGCCTGGTCACATTATCCTTACACTCGGCCTACCAGTCATGCAACTACCCTTGTATTTGCTTGAACATAAAGCAACAAATCTTTACCACTACCAAATTTTTTAACACCTTTGTCATGCTATTGCCTAGCTTTAGAAAGTATATTAAAGTTCCATGAAAAAATATATTTATAGTTCTAAAAGCACTTATTTTGTTTGATCAAAACCACACACAAAAGGCAAGACAATTTGTAACTATCACCTACAACTGGTGGTAGATGTCATAGAATCACTATCATGCCCCAAGCCAGTTAGAATATCATGTGCCATGAATGCCTTCCACATTTATCTTTGCTTGATGTATGTCTAAGCTTCAGCATTAGCTCTCTTGTAAATTGAATAGACATTCCTTTATGGCAAATAAGAACATGCAGTCAGAGCATGCTTAAACAAGACGGCCATGATGGCCCTAAATTGTTCACCTGAAGACACAGACTATTAGTAGGCTCAAATCTGGCATCATGTAATTAGAGTTATTTACCTCTAAACTCTTGGTAAAGATTGGACTATTAGTGGGCTGACATTTTCTAGAATTTTACTTAGTGACGTTTTGAATCCACGTGACCCACTTCAAAACATATCTAAAGTTTCATACCGGCAAACATTCTGGCCAAGTTTGGTGAAGATTAGGCCATAATTGTGGCATTAAAGCATTTTCACAAGTTTTTTTCTAAATTTTGACCTAGTGACATAGTTTTTGACACACAATACCTTGTTACAAACTCACCCAAGATTTCTTGCAGGCAGACATTCTGACCAAGTTTGGTACAGATTGGGCTAAAAATGTGGCTAGTGTGTTCAAAAGGTTTTTCTAAGATTTGACAAAGTGACCTCCTTTTTGACCCCACATGACCCAGTTAAGAACTCACTCAAGATTTCCAGCAGACAAACATTCTGACCAAGTTTGGTGAAGATTGGGCTATAAGTTTGGTCTCTAGTGTGTTTACAAGGTTTTCCTAAAATTTGACCATTTGTCAAAGTTTTTGTCCCTAGGTAACCCAATAGTAAACTTATTCAACATTATATGCAGACAAACATTCTGAACAAGTTTGATTAAGATGGAATAAAAAATGTAGCCTTTAGCGTGTTCACAAGCTAACTTGTTGACGCCGGATGCCGGTAGACGAACCAAGGGGTATGAGAAAAGCTCAACTTGATATGTATTCCACTGACAAAATTATAGTCTTTATGGCATCTTCTTTTTATTGAGAACCTTAAGACCCTAGACTAATGTCTTTGTAGAACCAATGACACACCATAAGTCACCCCATACACACATGGACTCAAACCCATACATCGACCATGTCAATTAACTTTCTTTCTTCTTCACCACATACCAAATATAAGCTGTCTGCTGACTCAAGGAACAACCATCCAGTATTCTGGCCAAATGTTCGTTCACTAGTCCTGAAGATACCATACAATGCCTGATTGGTTATAACCCTTATCATCCTATATTTGTTAATAAGCCATGTAAGATTTATTTTTGTTATTATGTAAATTTAATACATACTAAGGTAATTAGGCATTTGACTAAGAGACTAAGCTGCAAATAGTGCAGCTTGCTAATCTGGATCTACACTATTTGCCTAAGTCTGATTAATCATGTAATGATATCGGGAAGTCATGATAAGTATTAATTTTAGTTTGGATTTAATGTAGACATAAGATAATGAATTTTACAGTGGTAGAATTTAAAAACTGCAGACCAAGATTTAACGACCATAACATGCAGATTTATTGTAAATACTTGTCAAGGACATCAAAGATTTGGAGAAAAAAAGTATGTTACAGTAAAAGTATTGAAAATTATAACAAGACTAAAAAAGTTAATACATGCAGATTGATATGTAATTCTTTTCAGAAGAATCAATGATTTGGTATAAAGATGTAGTGTTTACAAATAAACCATTAGAAATTATACAGCAGTAAATATTCATATACATATGAAGGCTTTCGATGTTCACTTTATACTGTGAAAAATGTTTTTTCACTCTTCATCAAAATCAAAATTTAACAATAGAATAAAATATTGAATTAGGCCTATCTTGAACTAAACATTAGACAATTGTAGTATCTTTTAATTAAAATGTTAAAAATTTTACTTCATGAAAAAGACTTAAAATGAAACAATTCTTAAATTGTGAAAAGGCAAAGAAAGATGGGGCCTGTCATTGGTAACATACCTTACTGAATTGACCATATTGAAGAAAGAAACACAATCAAGCTGGGTCAGATGCCTGAAAAAACAACAACATAAACACAAGATACTGCTTATTCTAATATAACCTTCACATCCAAATATTTTTGTTATTTTGCTTTTTTTCCCCTAGATTAATATTTTTTATCTTCTTCACCTACATCCAGTTTTTGCACAGAATCAGTATTCATTTACTAACCGGTATCAAAGTATGGTACAGGCTAACAAAAGGGCTAACATGTTATGTCAGATCTTAAAAGGATAAGTCATCCACACAATAACTTGCTAAAAACAATATTAAAGTGAAATAACTCTAGCCTGAATATTGCAATCTTAGTTATCTCACATTTATGTACATCTCTACATGACTATATCAACAAGCCATGCATATATACAGAAATTCTGATGTGTTATAAAAGAAATGTAGCCTGTTCAAGAAACTGCTGATGTACAGACAGAGGTACAGGTGATGTGCACCAAAACATAATATGACCCTTTGGATGTATAAATATATGTACTGCCTTAAACATTAATTATAAAAATGTAAAGTTTCAATGATTGTAACAATGTTCTTACATCAACATGAGTCGAATAGTCTTCAGGTCTGAGACAAGCTGTTTTGTCTTAGCTCCCAGTTGGTTCCATATTGGGTCCAACTGTAACCGGATTGTCAGGTCAAATGATGCCCCAATAGCATTCTCTACAGTTATTTCTTCACTATCAATCTGCACCATGGATAAAGGAGAAAAAAAACCCGTCATTAGTCCCAAAATTAAGTGACATTTTATGTAGCTGTTCTTTAGGTGCCGAAGATAGTTGCCCATAATTATAAGATGAACAGACTAGTTAAACAAAAGTCTAAATAAAATATTTGCTCTATCTTTTTGTATGAACATGATCCAATATTTATAATTGTATGCTCTTTCTGGCCTTTCAAATGATTTGCTTCTTGCCAACAATTCTCATGGATAAATTGGTCTTTCATGTCTTTGCTAAATATGGGTTAATATTTATAACAGAATATCTTTAGTTCATAATTGTAATACATCAAAAACACTTAATTAATCTTAAAACACAAATTACTGGTATCTTAAAATGAATTTGTAACTCTGTATTTAAACATTACATTATACTTCTGACATAGTAAATGGTTTGGCAGTTTAATAGTTTGCAAAAAGATAATGCTATTAGAGATATATACAGTTTTGCTTTCTGAGTGTCAGGCACACTTGTTACTCTAATCTCATTGGCTTGTACAACATACAGCAGAGGTACACTGCTTCAGTTCCTTGATGCATGCGTTGATGATGTCTAACAGGGCAGCCTGGCATGCCAACATAGCATCAGTGAGGGGCACATTGATCTCAACAACATCTATCTGTAAAACAATCATTAATCTATATGAAAAGTCATTATCAACCAGTCTCATTATTGATACAGGCATGTCAAAATATTCAATTAATAAATTCTTACTAGATCAAAATTGATAATTGCTTGAAAGGAAGAAGGTGTAATGCACAGAACGGTAATATGGTATTCTTGTACTTTAAAGAAAACTTACCTGTGTATGTGATTAACTTGGCCAAAAAAATAGGATCACATCTATTTTAATGAACCCCTATATTCACAACCATATTCAACAGTTCACTACCAAGCTCAATAGTTGCAATGCCAAAACAACAGTATTACAACTTACTCATAAGAAAACATTCACATCAAATGCTAAAGAATGTTTCATTTTTAACTCTTATTACTGCAAGCTATTGACTTAATTTATAACATTTGTTTATCCATTCTTAAACATCTTGTATCAATCTTTTCACTTGGTGAAAGAAATTCTGTTTATACACCTTGACACATACCGTATGTTTCTCCATGGTTGCAGAGACACTTGCGTGAAATCTCGGCCACAGGAACAGGTTACGGAGATATAAATTCTTCATGGTCCTCTCTATACTGTTGTAGCCAGACATGAATGCTGTGGCATTGTGGGTAAAAGCTTTAATAAACCCTGTCTGAAACAGAACATAGCATAGTACAGAGTATGTTATGCTAATTACAAAAACAGATATCCTTCATTTGCAAACCATTTATAACTGTTAAGAAAGATGACATTAAAGATCAACTCTTTTCTGGCAAGTCTGTCCTTTTAATTCTGATAATGTTTTATGGTCAAATAATTCCTTACATATTACATACCTTCTGACTAGCAGCTAACATCTTTGCAAAATAGCAGAATAATGAAAGAACAATTAATAAAAATCATTTGCAAAATTAGTTCCTATTTGCTTGTTGTAAAATATAAATAAATAATGTCTTTTCAATAGAACCTGTAGAAGACAAAGTCCCATGAGGATAAGATCTAAACCCCTCACTAAACAAGGTGTTTTAATAGAAACACAATAAATATTTCAGAATATTTTTCTCATTTCATTAATAGTCTGAAAGGGGAAAGTGGAAAAGAAAATTAAAAGCAAATTAATACCTATATTAATCTTAAATAAGAAATAAGTCAAAACAGTGCCAAAAAATATTTCAGAACATACTTTGTTTTTCTGTCTATAGAGACGCAAAATGAAAGCCTCCTGACCCGACTCTACAACCCTGCAATAAAGTCAGTCACATTACAGTTCATGTTATTCATTGCACCAAATATACTTTGGTTATATTTACTAAAAAACACTTATCATACAAGGGTCAAAACAACATTAAATTACTGATTCCAAAATTTGTCTACAAAGGACAAACTATTAAATGAAAATAAGGACTGTGTACTGTGGTATCATTTAGGCAATTTCGCTGGCACAAAATTTTGCGCAATCGCAGAAAAAGACTGTTTCGCGCGGACGTTAATTAGCGCAAATAACAATCCATTCGGACATTAGCACGTTTTGGATACGTATGTGGAACTATATGTTTAAATGTAAGCTTAGGTTTAAAATTCGAGCACTGGCCCGAGCGCGAAATACCCGAAAATTAAGCCATCGCTAAATAAAATGATACCACAGTAACTGTTTTCTTAAGTGTTGCCAATTCAGATAAAATATCATACAAGTTACATTTGTTCCATGTACTCTATATAACAACTTACTTGATTATTGTGGAAACATACAACTGATAAAACAATAGAAGGCAACTAACTTGTGTGCTCTGAGAACAATGATGCCTGAGATTTTCTCTATAGGAACTCTGTCCGTTAGAAGATCAACAACCAAGATACGTGATGTGATGAATAATATCCCTCCCTCCAGATACAGGCTTTGTCTGCAAGTATGTAGAATGACTTTACATGTGGGAAAAGAAAACACATTCCAATTGTATCCTTCAGCATAAAAATACAAGCATTTTATTATGTTATTTCATGAATAACTTTTTTTGTTCTTTATAAAAAAAACAAAAATGCTATGGGATTATGTTGTCCTGATAATGATGTCAGATCAGCCATATGGTGGTTTGTAGTACTTTCAAGATTTCATTGATCAGCTTGTATAATGCAATTCAGCAAGTTTATAATTGAACTTTAAGCACCTTCCCTATCTGAAGAGAGTATATAAATCCAACTGCTTAGGTTTCACAGTGAAAATGGTTCCTAATCCTGTCAATCTCTAAAATCTTTGCAGCAAAAATACTCAAACTACAAAATGAATAAAAAAAAGATTCTAACCCATTATGACTTACTTACCTCTGAGATGCATTATACTCATTAGTAACAACCTTTGGTAATGGAGACACACTTGCCTTCTCAAGTTGTTCCACAAAATATTCCTGAAAGAAAATGTTATCAGGCAACATTAAGTCTATATTTAGGTTAGTGGTGTAAGCTACTTGAGATAAAGAATATTAAACAGATTATAGTTATGGCTGTTGTATTTTGAGACAAATTATAACAATAACAAAGATGTGTACAGATGTGTAATGCTCTTTATTGTAATATCCAGCTATTGTGGTTGAAAGCAGCCCCAAGACTAAGATCTGGGTAGAACCATTCATGCACCAGAAGTCAACTAAAAAAGCTATTCATATAAAAGATTTACTGCTGTCTAGAAATAAAACTTGCTCAAGTCCATCAATTAATCAAAACGGAAAAAAAAAAGTGATGGGAGCCACAGGTTTAAGCCATGTCAGAGACCATTCCAACGTCTTAAAAATGGTTTTGGTATAGCTCCAAATATCTGATTACTTATATTTAGGTAAATACAATATGTACTTATGTGTATTTCCTTTTAAATATACTCATGTGTAGCTATTTACATATGGTTTTATGAATAGTAAAATAGCTTATATATTAGATTGTTTTGCAACATGACATACCAATTACAATAACAAATGCAGCAGAGAGTACTGACTTAAAAGGCGAGGGTGAAGTATAGCAAAAAGCTTATAAAAGAAATCATCAGAATCAAGAATACCTCATCGAGATTGAATGCATTCAGAACAAAGACCAGATATGCAGGGTCAGAATAAATCTTCAGGAAGTTGGTGATAACTCTTTCAATGCCAAGGCCTCTGAAAGTGAAAATATGTAGGCATAAAACAGTGTGCATGTCAATCATGAACAATACATACCTAAGCAACTAAACTTTGTTCTTTTTAAAACATTATTGAATGAATGCTGACAAAAATTTGTTTTATGACAAAAATTTGTTTTATTAAGTAATGCATAGCGCTTGGAATTGCTCTTCAAAAGCGTGATACGATCTACAAAGTACAATATTATCATTGTGAACTGTTTATAATCATTTTCAATTTTGCATATATAACACTGTTTGAATAAACACTTTAGTGAGTCTTTTTGACTGTTGTCCAATTTACTACCCAAACTCTGAAAAGAACAAATAATAAAAAAAATATTTTCAACAAACAACGCAAAAAGTAGAATTTGTTACTGCTCTAAATGCTTGCCTCTTCATGTGTGGGTTCGAGTCCTGGTCCGGGCATAGAACTTAATGTAGGAAGTTTTTTCAGCACTTGGGTTGCACTGGTGATTCTACCCAGAGATTTTTCAAAGGTCTTCCTAAATTAAAAAAAAGCTAGATGTTCCTATATTGACCTGAACATTTTGCTGGGATGTACTTCAAAACAACCATTACTACACTGATAATTCAAATCAATGTTCACATGATTCTGTCAATCCTATTCCATGGTCTATATATGGTTACCCCAACATTTACTGCAATTTATCTTTCTTAATTTTTGTCAGATCAAAATAGTCCCAAACAGTGGATTTCACCGGCATGTTTTTTATAACTTAAAGTTAATCCACACTAGTGTTATTTCACTTACCCAATAACATTGGAACTTGATTTCTTCAAGTGTACTGTATGTTGGTAAAAGTATAGCCTGGAACCACACTTCCAAGAATTATGACTCTCAGGCCATGTTGTAAACTTGTATTTGTAATTCAATATTCAAGATAACTTCTGCTTGAGCACATAGCAACTGTAACTAAGGATGAGGAACGGTGCATTAATGTATAAGTTCAATAAGACATGGAGATAATTTACCTTGCCATGATGAGAAGTCCATCGTCATGTAAGGCATCCAGAAATATCTCCTTCTCATAGACAAGTAGGTTCATGATTGTAACATCATCAACAATACTCTCAGCATTTTCCTGTTAGAATTATAAGTTCAATCAGTGTTTGAAGTTTTAACTATTAATATTTATTAGAAATATTTATCATACGATTATTGTAATATTAATATAGTAATACAGCAAATATATATGTCGGACCTGGTAGTACAATTGAGTTGAGAGTGCTTGTTCCAATTCCAGGGTTCAATCGCAGGCAGAAAATACCAAAGCCATATAAATGTATTAGAAGTATGGCCCTCTTGTTATTTTCACAACTGGTAGGCAAGGTGTAAGGATTATGTAAATGGGTGTTATCTCTTGCCAGGCATTCACTGCATGCAATTGTATCCAGGTGATACAAAAACGAATACGAAAACGAATAAGCAGTAAGCTAAATCGGTAGAGAAATCACACTCTTAGTAAAGCATCCCAACTTCAAGCCATGGACTTGCTGCACAATTTTCTACCTATGTCTGATGGCGCAAGATGTAAATGAGCCAATATGTGATACAAGTGCTTGAAAAGTGCTTGTGAGTTAAAAGTAGTGCATGTGAAAATTTTAGGATGAATTTTAAGTTTCTCAACAAGTATATAGTCTGGTGCTAGGGGCAGAAAGTGTAAGCAAGCTAGTTAATGTAGATTTTTGTATGCCAAAGCTTTTTCATAACTTTTTGTGTGCCAATAAAATGAAACACATCTTTAGACTTTAATTTTACACTTTAATGTAGTTCCTGCAACATAAGTGCAGCGCACAGTATCGTGTATTGGTGAATTTGTGCATAATTCCTGCATAAACTTGTAACTTGGTTAAAGTAAAGGCTTTTTATAACATAACCTTAATTGTTAGACAGTACTTAAATAATGAGAGGAGAAAATAATCCTGTCCCTAACGGGGATTCGAACCCGGGACCTTCAAATCAGTAGGCTGACACTCAACCACGTCGCTAAAGGGTTAATCCCACAGCAAGGCTGTTGGAAGTGCACTACACTCCTTCCCCTTTACTTTTTCTGGGCCCTAGCCCATCTCAGGACAGCACACCAGGCTTCCATTTACTTCTGACACCATTAAAGCAAATCTGAGTGGAGGAAATAATCCTGTAAATAACGGGGATTCAAACCCGGGACCTTCAGATCAGTAGGCTGACACTCAACCATGTCGCTAAAGGGTTAACCCCACAGCAAGGCTGTAGGAAGTGCCTATATGCACTACACTCTACAGTACACATCATATCCAAATCTATAAATCTGCAAGCGGAAGGTTTCAGCTAGAAATAAATAGTGACATCAGAGCTGATTACCAGGATATTCGTGTAAGGTCATCTCAAAAGTAAGTAGTCACATGGTTTTCTTAGTTTACAAATAGCTGTGATAGGAATGAATTTTTAAATGACAATTGGGGTGTTGTTTTCCTTTTTACGTGGATGTAGGGCACCAATACACAGAGTTTACCAGGATTTTGTTAGGTAAAAAGTTCTCATTATGGCCCAGAGATGTAAAAACGCCCCAGTGATCATGCCATCTAAGCTGTGGTATAACCTGGATAAGGAAACAGCGTTTTAAAAAAAGATGCCAAGTTCGTTAAGTTTGTATTGTAATATTTGCAATGCACATGTGCAAATGGAACTTTCGTTAAAAAAAAACTTTAATGATGATTTTAATGTCATACTCTACAGTAGAATAAACCTTATTTTTTAATAATTTTATTTCAAAAAATAATAACGAACCAGATTAATATTAATACTAATAAAGTTGTAACTGTTGTATCATGTATGGATGAAAATGCTTGGACCGAAAAATACAATTTATTTCTTTTTAATAAATTAACTTAAACAAAACCATAAACAACAACAAAAATCAAAGATAAAAAACATTAAAATTACTTGCGGAGAAGTCATGCCACTAATTTAGTCTTTTGCTTGATCTGCTGTTTACTCGAAAATCTCCATCTTTGTACTTTCACTTGCCATTGCACCTTTGTAGCCAATCCGAACAGCCTGAGAAAGAACCGAAGCGCGTATCCCCAATCGGAACACCTCGGAATTGCCCGAGAAGTTCCGATTGCACGTATCCCCAATCGGAACTCCTCGGGTAATTCCGTCCTCGGGACAATCATCCCTCGGATGTATCTGGTGCAATAATATCAATGAAATCACCATCTTTTTCTTCGCCGGAAGTCGGAAGAATATCCCTAAAATGTAGTTCGCACAAAACGTAAACAATGGAGTCGTTTGACAACTGTGTGTCTGCTGCACTGAGCAAATTAAAATTGGATCATTTAATTTTGAAGCCGCAACAAAATGAAGTTTTACAGGCATTGTTTGAGGGAAGAGATACGCTGGCCGTGTTGCCAAAAGGCTTTGGAAAAAGTTTAGTATATCAGATACTACCCTATATGTTTGCTGTAAGTGTCCGTTTCTTTAGCTCAATATATTTATGTATTATTATAGCATTATGTAGAAAAACAATGTTTATGCTTCATGCATTATAGTATATGGCATTATTCGCTTTTCGTTTAATGTTTAAGTGATCTAGATCTATTGACAGGAGCTTTTTATGTTCACGTTGTTGTATTATTGAAGAGGCTATTATACAAATTTATATTTGAGGTATATTTAATTTGCAAAAAAATCACTATGAAAAAAAATGTATAAAAAATCTTAGAAATTTATAGAAAACTGCTATATGCGTACATACTAGACACATTGTCAGACAGTATATCATAATGCATTGTCTTTTATTTTTTTAGGCAAAAGAAGGAAAAACAAGACCAATGATATGTATTGTGGTGGCACCAATAAATGCTATTATGGAAGAACAGGTACATATGTATATAAGTCTTTTATTGTAACATGTTTTAATTTTCTAAGTAAATACATTATAATCTGATATGTTAGATATCAATAATAGGCCTACTAGGCCAGTCAGTACAATTAGACTTTATAACTAAATTAGTACTGGCTAAGATTTATTTATGATAATGTTTTTGTTATTTAAAATTCAACTTAAGACAAATATTACTTATCTCATATTCCTGTTTAAATTTTCTTTTGAATATGCATTTCTCTGTGGCAACATTTTTACCAATTTATTCAACAATAAAATTGAATTTGAAATGAACTGTGCATTGTTAGACTAACTTTACATGTATATTCAGAATAACTATTTATTAAACTGGTTGCCTTTTTCATAAAATATATCTCATACCATTTAATAGTGTTAAGGCATTTTCATGTTTTAGAGCCAAAATATGTAAATGTAGCATTGTTGTGTGTGTATGTATAAAATATTTATATTGTCTGGAGGTACTGTGTTTAAGACATTAATGAATATATAGACAACATTGTAAATAAAGTTGTTTGTTGCTTTTTGTGTTATCAATGAACACCATTCAATCTTTTGTAGTTTGTATGAAAGGCAAGTGACTATTATTTCCTCTTTCCATTTTACCAGGTACGGTATCTGCGCTCAAGAGGAGTTATGGCTTGCTCATTGTCATATGCAGGAACTGGAGCATATACATATGAGGAAGGTGATGAAATGGAAGAAACTGAAGATAAAGGTAAACTGATAATTTGTCTAGATTGTTTTAATAGGCATGATAAAATTTAATAATATTGATGCTCAACGGAATACTGTGTTAATTTTTATTTATATAATCCATAAAACTTCATGACTGATACTCAGGGTTGTCATAGTTCCAGGAATGACAGTGAAAGAATGAATATGTGTTTTTAACAATTACTCACCATATAACATGATATAATTTATATATTCAGTTGTGAAAATAAAATGTTTCCATTCAATATTTAAATGACAGTCAATTATCATCTTTTATAATTATGTTGTATTTTAAAACTTTAATATTCTTTTCAATATAAAGATAATATGCTATGTTATTAAAAAATCAGAATAGAATAATAAAAATATGTTCATTATTTTATTGAAATGTCTTAGAAAAAATAATTATGAAATAGAAATGTGTGGGTAGTTATTTAAATTGTAAATGCTTTACACAGAACTGAAATTGCATGTGGTAAGTATTAATTTTCTTGTCAGAAATATACATTTTATTATATCATTTAATGTTTCAGATGTTGAGGAACACATACTTTTATGTATGGAGGTGTCCATGAAAGAGTTGATGGATGGAAACTACCATCTAATATAAACACACCCAGTGTTTGTTTCGCAGCAAAACTGTTGCCAAGATGTTAAGATCACGCCTTTACCAGGAGCTAGTATGTGGCATTGTCATTGATGAGGGCCATATTGTTCTTGAATGGTAATGATTTTCACATTTGTTTTATATTTATTATCATTTGATAGATTATCATTTTTGTGCTAGTTTCTAGTTATACAACTAGTTGCATTTTAATACCGCAAATCATTTTCAATATATAAACTTACTATTATTCACTTGAATTGAACAATATTGTTGCAAAAACTTGATGTTTTATTTTTACATTAACACTTATTGTGTTTTCATAAATCTGGTAATTTATAATTAGCTTTCATTCCATTGAATTTTGTATTGTGATCAATATTTAGTATTATCATGATAACATATAGTATCATTATTTTTTTCAAAAAAAGCAGGAAAATTATCCTGATCCTGATTTAAAAAGGTGTTATTACAATTGCAATCTCAATAAGTATAATGTGTCAACATTTGAATATTTTAAATGTAAGATGGGACATTTGCTAAGTTTACTAAAAGTGTTTTTATTACTTAACTGTTTTTATTACTTAACAACTATTTACAACTAAATAAACTGTTTGTAGGGGACAGGAGTTTCGGCCTAAATTTCAGCGCCTGGGAGAACTTACCTGTTTGTATCCACATGCAGCACACCTTGCTCTTACAGCAACTGCAGACCAAGAAACCGTAAACTCCTTAGCAAAAGCATTACTGTATTCTGATTATAAAATAGTTGCTGTTAATCCAGACCGTCCCAATATCTTTATAGATAAAGTGGTTAGACCACCAAATGCAAAAAAAATTGAGAAATATGATGCATTTATTGCTCCTTTAGCTGAACAACTTAAAAATCAGCTGGAAAAGTTCCCTGTCACAATTGCATATGTAGAAAGTTTGGAAGCACTTGGCTATGCTTATCAGTATCTGAATAATACATTAAGAGACCTTGAGTACAATGGAAATGAACAAATTTCAGAAAACAGGCTATTTGCTCAATACCACACTGACTACACATCAGACATGAAAAAGCATATTGTTGCTGACTTAGCTAAAGATAAGCCAACCACACGTCTAGTGTTAGCTACAGTTGCTCTGGGAATGGGTCTTAACTCACCTGCAATTATCAGAGTAATGCACATGAGGCCCCCAGTCAGTTTAGAACATTATTTGCAAGAGATTGGACGAGCAGGGCGTTGTGGACAATCAGCATCAGCAGTTATGTTTTATAATTATAGTGATATTGCTCCAAACAGGAAGGGAATAAAACAGGAAATGGTAGATTTCTGCAAAAACAATGAAACTTGCCTGCGGTTATATTTGGTAAACTACTTTGGATTCGATAAAGTTTTGTTCAGTGGTAGTAAAAAAGAATGCTGTGTAAATTGTAGACATAAGGAGGACCAACATTTGTAAAGTTGAACAAGTTGGAACAAACAGTACTGTAACAATTTTATCCTTATTTTAATTGTTCTGTTTTCAAAATTTATCGCAGCGACCAATTATGATCATTATAGCGACATCCAGCTGTTTTGGCGGCAACTCCACCACTATGCTACTGGCGCCCCTTTGATTGTTCATTTCTTAGAAACAACACATTGACACAGTTATGGTCAATATAGCTAAATCTATATTTTATTTGGAAAAGGAAGAATCCATACAAATGTCTTGATAGAAACTGGAGCGTGCTAGCTGTAAACTTCTACATATGAAAGTTCTCAACCTTGATCTGGACTCGAACCCAAGCATTGAGCAGCCATTGAGACAGAAAGAGTTATATATCGGAAGGGAACTTTTTAAATTGATTTTTAAGCTGTTCAGCTACTAACTATGCACCCCTGATCCTGTTTTTGTATGCCCACTTGCTTGTTATGCTATATTGTTTCTGTATGCCCAATTGCTTGTTATGCTATATTGTTTTTGTATGCCCACATGCTTGTTCATGCTTGTTATGCAATATTTTTTTGTACGCCCACATGCTTGTTATGCCATATTGATTTTGTATACATGCTTGCTATGAGATCGATGATTGCCGTAGTTCGAGCAAATGCTAAATGAAGTTAATGCATTAGGCTCTAGCCTGCAAAAGAAAAGAAACATAAAAAAATAGATTGGTACATATTTGTAATTTAATGAAAACTGTATTTGTACTGATTTTATTGTGACATCCAACTTCTTGTTGCAATTAAAATTATATTAAAAATTATAATAGTTAAAAAAATTATTGTTGCTTTTTTTTAAAGACAAAACATAACAACTGTTTGACCAGTTCAATGGGTTTGACTGTATACTCCACAAATGTTTTTGCGAACCAATTAAAACAGAATATTAATTATGGAATGAAATGTTGGCATTTTTATTTAAACATATCTTAATGTTTTAACACATTTTTTAAATATAAAGTTATATCTTACTTTGCTATTTGAATCAATGTATGTAAAACATTTTACTAGGTTCATGTACTCAAATTACAAAATAAAAACTTAAAGCAGGAAAGCACAATAACAAAATATATATAAACAGAGTTTGTATTTATTGTCTTAAACATTTAGAAATAGTTATGGTTGAGAATCATGCCTTTCTCAATTGTCATAAAAAGACACAAAAGAGAAATCTTTATCTTATTTCATGGTATAATGAAAGAACTGATACCAATAATTTTCACATTTAATGAAATAAGAAAAATGTGTTGGTATTAAGCTACTGTTACAATACAGTTTCAATTTTGTATTAAAATAGAATTTATTGTATTATGTACTAACAACTAAAGATACTTGTATGAATTGAACACTCTATTGTTCTACAATTTTTGTTCTTAATTTAATAGATTTTCTGTCACTTATCCTGTTACTAATCAAGGAATATTATTTATTGTAATACTAAAATAATAATTTTATATATGTATAAGACATCATTTTTTGAACAAAGTGTCTGAAGTGCTTACAATTTTTTTATGTACAAAAAATGAATTTTTTTAAGTATCATGATTTCACATTATTCTTTGTTATTTCCAGAGCCAACAGATTGATGCTTGTTATAATTAATCCAAATGCAAATTTCAATTTTAGATTTTGGGATTGTTGGATATTGTTGGAAAAGCTAAAAAATAACAAGTTAAATGCCAAGCAATTCCTTAAAGGGACTCTTTCAGATTCTATTGTAAAATGTTCAGTAAGCCATATGATTGTAAAGTTAAAGAAAATAATGGAACATGTTACTGTTAAACTTAAAATTTCACATAACAAAGCTTGCTGGAAATTACCTTTGACTTTATGTAAAGAAAATTGCAAGTCTGAAGCAAGAAAAGCATTATTAATGCTTCATTTTTTGGTAAGTTTGTAAATCATTATCACCTAATTAAGAGAATTGTTTCTTCTCACATTTGTTATCTGTAATCTTATATTATTGCATACTTTCGGTATACTACACAGGAAGTCAAATGTACTTAGAATTTTTTTTTTTTTTTAAATTCAGGGTCACCTTAATATTCAAACAATATTTGTAGAATGAGAGATCTTTTCAACATGGTGACAAATTTATTTTAATCAAAACATTTTTTCTTTTTTTAAGTTAGTATACTGTTTTGTCTTTAAGTTTTAATTTTGATTATTAACATGTAAACTAAACAAAGCCAATAAAATATAAATATTACTTGTGTTGTATTTTGTACAAAAGTATTTTAAGCATATCAGTAATACTTATCATAATCACTGAATGAACAAGCAGTGCTAAAGGAACATGTATGCACAAAATGTTTACAATACAAGAAATTAAAAATAAATATAATTGATGCATAACGACAAAAGATAATGATACATGAAATTAAAAAATGACAAAATATTAACCTCTGTTCTACAGCATTATCACAAACTCTGCTCAATAACGTCTATCCACCTATGAAGTTTCAAGTCAATAGTTTTGATAATGTAGGAGTATGGTCCAGACAAACATAAAGTACGAAAATTGAACTATGAGTAATAACTCCAAAATCATGAAGTGTACAATGCTGGTTCATATGCACTGAACTCAATCTGAGATTTATCCACCTGCAAAGTTTCAAGTCGATAGCTTTTGATAATGTATGCTCCGGACAAGAAAATAATAAAGGGGCACAACTGCATAATCCTGAAGTACAGAGCTATGGTTCCTGTGCATTTCCCTCCATCTTAATAAGACCTATCCAGGTATTAAGATTCAAGTCCATAGCTTTGATAATGTAGGAGTTATGCTGATGACAAGAAAATTAAACAAAGGGCAATAAGTCCAACATCAAGATGTGAAGAGTGATGGTTCTTGTGCATTGCACTTTGTCTCAATGAGATCTATCCACCTATGAAGTTTCAAGTCAATAGCTTTGATAGTGTTGGAGTTATGCTCTGGACAAACATCTGGACGCCGCACGACCACCCGCCTGCCTGCCATCATGGGTGATCCCATAATATGTCCCGTCTTTGACGGGCGTATAATAATTAATCTTTACACTAATAATGGCTCAGGCACACAACACAGTGGTAATACTATGATAAACAATTTTTAATAACTGTGAAATAGGTAAAAAATAGACTATCTTACATGCAATATTTAAGTCTACATTTAGCATACTGCCTTAACTGTTATTCCATTAACATTGTGACATAACAGCAACATATTAGTCCTTACTACTTGAGATGTATGATATAACAGTTACTTATTTATCAAGCTCTTCCACATATCATCACACATATTAGTGGGTGTGTTTACTATATGCAAGAAATAATAGTCTTTTTCATAATTTTCCAGTTACAAAGCTAAACTGAAAATGTAAGCACAACTTTACAATTAATGACATTTTCATTTCTGCAGTAGTTTTATTAGGTATATGGAATGGGTCCATTATTATCGTCTTGAATGTCTTCATCTCCATCCTCATATTCATCAACTACATTAACATCTAACAACAACTGCTGTACTTTTGACATAACTGTTTTGCTGAATGCATCATGGTCAAAACAGAATGGATGTTCTGGGATATTCATTACTGATTCATTGACTTGAAAGTCATTCCACATTTTTAATTTATAAAGATACTCAGTTATTATTACAATGTCTTCCTTTCGACTCTTTTCTTTGTGTGTTGTCTTCAACTTTTTTGCACCAGTCATTTCATCAAAATTATCAGAAATCTCAGAAATCACAGGTCCAGCTTTTGTAATGCTAACAATAGACTGTTCGGTTTTGTTTGCACCTAAAGACCGTATCAATGTTTTTAGATATTTAACTTGATTTTCTTTATGGAGATCTGCAGCCTTATTTTTGCCTGATTTTCCCTTCATATTGACACAAGATGCTGCACGTACCTTACATGCCATGTACGGTGAAAGTGTGTGCTCTGTCTTCAGAATGTAATCAACACATTCAACCAGGTACTTGGACAATGGTGAATGACTATAAAAAAATGGGATCATATGCTTCATTGTAATGTTTATACGTTGCACATCTCCCTCCTTTATGGCATCTTTGAACTGGATGATGCAGAAAAACCACTGCAGAAAGTTTGTCCCATATGTTTTCAATGTATTGCTAATTTTACAAACTGTTTTAAGGCCAATGTCTACACCGCATACATGGGCAGTTGTACCCTTTTTAAGTTGTTCATTTGTGGTTGCTATTGTGTACCTTTCATGATTAATGAACAGTGGAATTATAATCTCCCTCTTGTTTTCAACCGAGACCATGAAGTTGTGATGTCCGACACTTACGTTGACATGTATAGACGGCTCCTGGTTAAAATAATAAAACAGAACGTTAACTGGCTTCCTCAGCAGACTAGCGGCCTTTAATGTTTAGTAGGCTTAAAAAAATCAAATTTAACAATAAACATTTGCAATAAAAATGTATTAAGTGTCCACAAAACAAAGTTAAAAAGAACATTTTTTTTATTTTGTTTCATTGTATTTAACGTTGTTAAAAAATCAACTCATTCCAGATTTGATGTTTCAGAGAAGCAATTAACCACTCTCAAAAGTACAAAAATATTTTTCTTAATTATTACCTGAACTTCAAATGGCATAAACAAGTCTGTAATGACCTCGTCCATGATCTCGTGGAACACTTTACGTTTTGGCTCATTTGTCCATTTAACAATGGTATCCTTGATGGCAGAATGCTTTGGGAACCCATCTAGTGTCTCCATTTTAAACTTTGATAGTATGTAGGCGTAGAAGTAGGCTATTCCACATGTTGTGATGAAATCTTCATGGGCCTATAAAACCATTTTTTATAAGCTTATTCTGTAAATTCTTGAAATTTCTGTTTTATTTTCATACTTTATTATTATCATTATCACATTTCTAAAAGATTTTATGCTGTCAGTTTGATAATCCATCAGGTCTTGCTTAAAATCATAGAGTCCAGTGATGTACTATAAGTAATATACTTGACATAAAATGATGTAAACTTTATGTCTATCTGTTTTAGAAATGGTGGTATGGAGCAAGAGTTGTCATGAATTTAAGTACAAAAGGACATAACCTGATATAGAACTATTTATTTTCTAACCAAAAGTATATTGAATTACTTTTTTTTACTTTCTAATTACTTTTGATTTGTAAGATCTGACATAATGATTTATAAATGCAGTTTTCTGGCAATTTCAAATACTTATTGAAATGAATGAAAATCTTTAAAAAAAAATATAATTATCGTGGTCTTACAATTGTCCACAATTTTAACAGCCGTTCAAACCAACAAGTTCATGTTATCAGTTGAACAGCTTCAAAAACTATTAGCAAAGACTTTATGAACTATATGATCGTTAATACATGATCTATTGGAAACATACCATTAATTAAGAAGGAACAAAACTAAATGTACATGTATATGTTTTAAGTTTATCTGTAATAAAAAATGAATACCTTATAACGGCATTTGACTTTTCCATTTACATTAACCCTTTGGATTAATATCTTCAAGTTGGACAGCGTTCCTGGATCTCTCGAGCGATTGAAGTCCAGGTATTTCTGGCATAACTTCTGATAATAAAAATAAAATTTACACCCATAACATAGCAAATGTTAGAACTGCTAATGGCTTTAATAAACAGACAAGCTATACTTTTTATGAAAATAAATAAATGGAAAACAATGCTCTTTGGTCCCAGTTATTCGTCTTATTGCAAAGTAAATAATTTTTATCTTTCTGGGTTTTCCATTTCTTGCAACAAACTTCACAGCAAATAAATTAATGACTTCCAGATAGTTTGGTTATGCGGATATCTAATAACAGTATAATCATCTTACATAATGATTAATTCATTGCATTCATAAAGTTTTTATTATGAATAACAACTTTAAAACTTCTATCAGGTTTCTGATTTAATATTAAACTCCAAATTGTACTGTGATATATTGTCTAAACTACAATGTTCAAAGTACTTGTTTGTGATAGTAAAAAAAAACTCACTTCAAGAAAGTCTTGCAAGGTGTGGAACAGCTCAATAATTATTGGGTCCAGGTGATCGAACCGTTCACTTTGCTTGTGAGCTCCTGCCCTCAATGATTTGGCTCCCTGAAGTCTAATGCGTGTCATTTGGTCACCACCCACTGGAACCTTAAGATCTTGCAGCTCCGCCCCTAAAATTAAATCACAATTCGGATAAAAACAAGATAAACATTAAATCAAATGCATGATGCAAAAAGGCAAATATTAAAGGAATGTTGGTTGAACTCTATCGAAAAACCTGTATCCCAACCTATACAGTACATTTGGTATTACATTAATATTTTACTTCCTTTTTTTACCTATATTTTTATATTTTATTTTAAATCTATCCAAATTTGAATTACAATGTTTGGACAACACCCTTATTTTTTATGCTTTAGAATACAACATGGATATTTTTTTTTTACATAAATAATAAATAACAATATTATGAACAAACTAAACAAATAAGCAAAAAAAATAATGAGTATATGACAAATTTAAAAGTATCCAATTCCATTTATACCTCTGATAAATTGACATACACAATATTTAATACTGCTGATATTATTTAATAGAAACTACTATCAGACAAATTACCTCTACCAGCCTGTGAGTACCATCTGTTAATGTTGCTTTCATATTCATCCATGATATGTACACAATCCTGGTATGATGCTTCATTATTAAGTGAGACGGGCAAAATGAATACTTCTGATTTCTTAGACATATCTTGTTCATATTCATGAGGAATATGATCCGGCACAACACTTTCCATCCATTTAAAGCCATCATAATGTCTCAGTAACCTAGCCAGAAGTATTTTCAATGTCTCTGTATAGTATTTATACTCAGCTTGATTTGGGATGAAATGTTGCACAGTTAGACTTAATGAATCCTTGTTTGGTGCTACTTTGCTAAGACCATCTAGATTCACTCTGTCAACTGTGAAGTCAGATGCGAAGAAGTGGTAATCTCGGTCCTTTGATGCCATTCGAATATCATTGGTGTGTACCCTGTAAAAAATTTAAGAGATACAAATATCTGTTACTGTGTCAAATATAAATATGATGTTACATAAAGTATTAAAAATATAACTGTAAATAAGCATCAATGAAAATGATTTTTAAAAGTGATAAAAATGGCCATCATGTTAATTCACAAAGATTGAGTAAATGAATGCCAACCTACCCCCCACTCCAACCCACTCCAAACATCACTACAATACCATATATATAATAAGATATACATATCTTAATTCCAAATTTTATTAATAACTGTTATCAGTGCATTTTGTGTAAACAACAACAAAAACATATTATCCAAATCCGAACAGTACTTCCATCTCTGTTTTTAATGAGATATACTAAACAAGAATTTATGGGTTTTTTTAACTTTTATAATATGTATATTTCACGCTTGCCATGGGTGATCCCATAATATGTCCAATCTTTTACAGGCATATAAAAAATATATATAATGTATAAACTACCTTATATCCAAGTTATCTCCATTGAATTTGCCATCCTTTCCAGATGCAATTGACCTGATTATTCTAGCTTCAGCCTCTAGTCCAAAAGACTGGACCAGGGTCCGTTTTGAATTCTCAGTCAATGTCAGATGGACTGTGTTTAACTTGGTCAGCAACTGTTAAAACATACTGGTATTACAAATGACAAGACAATAGGTAATCATAAATAAAAAGTCCATGATCAATGAATAGGCTGCCCAATGCTGTGAAAAAATAACTATCCAGGCAAGTCATATATATTTAAAAAAACATTCAATTTCTTCACAAATTTTAAAATGTTAAAATTAAATTTGCTTTCATTTATTGTTATGCTTAAAATATAATACATTTTTAAATAAGTGATTCATAAAATTTCAAAACGTTGTAAATAAAACTTTAAGAAATCGGCAAATTTATTTAAAAATGCAACAAATTGCTTTACTGTAGCTGGCAATTTTAGATTGCAAATTCTGTACAAACTATTGCAAACAGAATTTCAGAACTTTAAAGTTTTAGCACATTATTAAATATACTTACAAACAAAGTTTTTGTTAACCCTTTTATTCATAATCATGCTTAATTCTAAATTATGAATGGCACAATTCACCAGATGTTGAAGATTTCAAACTTTTCTAATGTAGGGAACACCACTTAAATATTACAGAATCACAGTGATTAGCTTTTTAAACATAAGATGTAAAATGGCACATGCATGAGTGAAAGGGTTAAACAAGTAAACTGGTAACTCATGTCAGATCCTTGACTTGTTAACATTCTTACAAATATTTGTGCAGTTTGTCTAAATCCCACAAAAAGAATAAAAATAAAAATCATCTAAATCAGCAGATTTGTATCCTCAACATATTTTAAAGATTCATAGTGATAACAATGATTACAGAGCTATGTACAGATCTTGCCGCTCACTCGGGGCTCCAGTAAAGGTAAACAAATAAAAAAGAAATTGTAACTGTTTGGTAACTGTTAATTCATAAACAATAATTACCCTATTGTCAGCACTGTATGCAAGTGCAAGAGTGGAATACAGTCTTTGTATTGCAGAGATCTTGTTATTACGGCTGTGTAATATCATGCCATAAACAGTTGCTAATGTGGCAATTTTTGAAAGTGGGTTTTTTATTTTACAAAATGCAATTAGCATAATTTGAAACAGAACTGGACAAACTTGTTTAAATTCAACAACAGCTTTGCAAAATAAGTTCTCATCAGTGAGACACTGCGTGCCTTTGGGAAACAATATGCTTTTGGTTGAGGAAATTAATTGCAGCTGAGTATCTATTGTTGAGAAAATGTCTGAGGTAGGAATATCTAGGACTGCCTTTTCAGCCTGAATTTTAGCATCAAGACATGTATCCACATATGCACTTGTTTTTGTATATGAATGCTCATCAAATGAGAATTTTGCCCCACTCTTCTTCTCGGAAGCATCTGATGGCACAAAAAAACCCAGTATATATCAAAGACTTGTGACTGCCTATCAACTTTCCGGTTCAAATACTAGTCAGATAAAGACCTTTAATGTAAGGGAGGTGTTTTAATTGACATGAGGTGCATGTTTTGTCCACCACAAGTCTTTTTGATGGTGGATTCTTTGGCGTTGAAAGTGGTCTCTTCATATCTTTCCCACTTTGTACAGGTGTTGACATGTGCCTGTAGTATAGTCAAATCATGCTATCCTTCTTATTCTTTGATTGAAAGCAAAAGGTAGCATTGTAACTTAAGATCTACTTCTTTTGCCAAAGAATCATAAAAATACAGAGTAAAAAGAAACAATGGTTATTATGTAACAATGAAATCAATAAATATGCATATATAAAGTATTTTATTTTTTTATTTAGCATTCAAGCAAAAGATGTTTCAACTATTAAAATATCATTAAATTTGGTGAGATAAATATTAATCTGAAGTGGGAAAATACTAAACATTACCCATTGTCTGTATGTGACTCAGTCACAACAGGTGACATTATGTCTAGCTCTTCTTTGTTTTGGTCACCCACGTCATGTATGGGAATGTCCAGCTGGTTTGGACCTGGTGTATTGACGTGACAAGTTTGCTGAAATTGGTCAATCTGTGTGTTCATTTGATGTAAAGAATAGCAATGATCAATGAAATTACTTTTGTAAAAGAGTCACTAAACAATGCAGTTATCTATAATAAATAAAAAAAAATCTCATATGCATTGCTGTAAGAAACCAAAATAAATTTATTATATAGTTAGAGAAAGAATTTGCTTATGGTAATGTTTCTACAGATTGTCAGATTATCTATCTAATTGACAATTTAATCTGTAGTATAGATGCTGCTTAAGGAGTCGGACAATCATTGGGTTGTGGGTATTGAAATCTTCTAGAACATGGATAGTGTTATAATACAATCAAAGGTATTGCTGTACTCACCAAAGACAATGCTTTTTTCTTGAATTCAGCAAACTTTTCAAGCCGACTAGAGCAAGGCCGACATAGCCAGCTGTTCTCTCCCGGCCGGAAGCCCAACACATAAGAAAACAGTGCCGGAAAATCATTCCTGATTGATTTCAGGCTATATTGGACTTGATAACAAGCTGATTTAAGTTCACCGCAAGTACAGCAGTGAGCTGTCATCCGAGTCGCCATCTTTGTTTTGACGTCTGTCAAAAAAGTAGTCCCATTTAGGGAAATGACCGGGGTGATCCGACTACCTACATACATCCGAGAGATGATTCGTGAATTATCCGAGGTGTTCCGATTGACGTATCCCGAGGACGGAATTACCCGAGGAGTTCCGATTGGGAATTATCCGAGAAAGTCCAGTCGGAACCGAAGTTGACGCGGAAAAAAGACGGAAAATATCAGGCTAACATGAACCATCAACATAATCGAACATAAGTATAATGTTATGAGTTTAGATGCAGATTTAAAACAGCACCTTTACAATATTATTGATTGTGATAACTTTTAATATAAAACATCAGTTATACTAATTGTTGATGATTAAAATCTATACTTTTATTTGCTTGTCCACTGAAATCAACAACATCCGGTTGCACTCTGCCGCGCAACATTAAAATATTTACCACATTTAGGCGTAAGTGAAATCTTACATGTATTTTTTGTAACTTTATTTACGTCCTTGTTGGTATAATGTATCGAATATTGATTATTATTTGTACATATAAATAAAAATACCTTTTTAATGTGTCGTTGTAATGGGTTTTCAAGACCATTGCCTTCGACTTGTTTTGACAACATTGTTCTGAGCTACAATTTTGTTTTGACAACATTGTTCTGAGCTACAGTTTTACTATTATAACAGCAAATTAAATGGTAAATTATATTCTTAGAATATATGTCATCACAATACCAAAGTAAGACACTCCGCGGCAGTGTTGAGTTGTTTAACTCATTGTACCCTAATGAAGCATTAAAGCGGCACGAAAAACAGCCTCCTCATGCCAGGAGGCGACTTATCGCGTCGCATTTTACCTGTGTCTGGCGCCGAGCGCCGCATTAAGGCGGATCTGAAAATGTCTCGGCTACTGCCGAACGCCGCGTTATTGCGTCCATCATATTTGCTGGTTAAAACTCATGTTTTCAATCACTTTCAAGTCTCGGCCAATCAAGTACCTCACAGTATCGTAAATGCTTATGTCATCCTAATCTAAATCTACCGGCTTAAATCCTTTTTTGTTATTTCATTTATTGTAGCGAGCAACAGAAAAATCGGCGACATTTTCTCTGATTGAAGTGATTCACATCTAATTTGAAACATTTCTCGGCTGAAATACGGTCGTAAAAGCAGTTTTCAAATGATAATTTATACTTCGATCTCAGCCAATCAGAAACCTTGTTATACAATATATTGGAATTTCATGTAACCCGGATGTAAACACAATGAATTAATTATGTCAAGAAAAACGGCGATGTGCCTTACTGTTAGCTTTAAGATTCCTACTTATACGCATATGTATCGGCGGATATGTGGAATTACCTACGTCAGATCCAATAATTATATGATAATTGCAGATATCAATAGATAAAAGACACAATCTAACTCTTGGAAATCGCCGAAGTTTTCTATCAAATATGAAGTTCAAGAGCGTTATTTTCTCAAACTACGGTAAATCTCAACTTTAAATCAAAGATGGCCGACTGTTTTAAAATTACTCTTTATATAAAATATTATATAAAGCAGTGTTATTTATGTTATAAACATAAACAACTTGATGAGGTCAATATTATTTCACTTTGATAATTTGAACTGTGTTAATTTTGATATTGTCAATCTTACGTGTTCTTCAGATTTCACTCTTTTCTGAAGTATTTCTTCTCATACCGTGTTAAAAATTACATGGTTGTGTAAAGCACTTTCTGTTCTTCAAGTATGTGAAAATATCCCTTTAGAGTACTTCCAAAATGACATGTTTATTGTGTTGTGTATACAACCATCCCCGATATCTTACACTGACCGGTAATCCACACCAGATGTGTCTCGGCATGAGGGGCAGATAAGACCCCCACCAGGTGTAGGGGATGACTGGAGAAATGCCTCTAGGGTACGACTGGTCAATTAGCTCTAGGGCACAATGAGTTAAGATTATTATTATTTTTACTTTAAAAGCATATATTGGTTTTGAAACAAATATTGTGTTTAACAAAATATCCATTGCTTTCCTAACATTTGACTAACCTGGTGCTGGTCAAGAATTAGAGCCCGCAACAACAAATGGAGGCCTTTGGTCCAAGAAATTTTTGATAAACTAGAGGCCGGTAAACAAACAGATCTCATTGTAATGGATTTCATTAAGGCTTTTGATAAAGTGGACCACAAATTACTTATATATAAACTCATGAAACTTGGTCTTAACAAACATACTATTCTTTGGATTCAATCATTTCTCGAAAACTGTAGCCAAACAGTTGTTGTAGATAGGCAAAAGTCAACGTTTGTACCTGTCATGTCTGGGGTTCCACAGGGCTCAGTACTTGGCCCATGTCTATTTCTATGTTATATAAACGACTTACCTGACTCAGTCAAAAGCCGTGCTAGACTATTCGCTGATGACACAATTATATATCTTACCATTGACTCAGAAGATGACTGTAATAAATTACAAACTGATCTTTTAAACCTTGAAAAATGGGAATCCTCCTGGTCTATGGAATTCAATGCAGATAAGTGTGAAATAATAAGAATAACTAAGAAAAAGAATACTATACTGTACCCTTACAAACTGCATGGTGTCGAACTCAGAACTACAGAACAAACGAAGTATTTAGGGGTAACTATAAGCCATGATCTTAACTGGAAATCACACATAAATAATATTTCTGCCAAGTCAATGAACACCCTTAAATTTATCAAAAGAAATATCAATATAAGCAACAAACTTATTAAAGAAATTGCGTACAAAACCTATGTTAGACCCCAATTAGAGTACTGTAATACTGTTTGGAACCCATGGCAAAAATCACACAGTTACCAATTAGAAAGGGTTCAGAGATCAGCAGCACGTTATGTCCTAAATGATTACTCCCCATACAGCAGTGTAACAACTATGCTTAACCTACTCAAATGGCAAAGCCTAGAACAGAGAAAAAATCAAGCTTCACTTATCATGTTGTATAAGATCTCTCACAATCTAGTAGCTGTTGACCACACTCATCTTATCTAATCCAGAAATCATAACTTCATCAGGGTTGTCACTAGAAATATTTTGAGCAGGCTCAATTAACTTTTGAGGAGGCTAGGCTATGCGAACGCCGAAGGCGAGAAGCGCTGCTAGGGGGGTCAGGGGGCATGCTCTTGACCGATTTACATTTTTTTTTCAAATTTGAGGCGGCCCGATTTTCATTTGAGGCGGTCAAATCGGCCGCCAGCCGCCTCCTAATGACAACCCTGCTTCATTGTACCCTTCTCAAGAACTCAGTACCACTCTAACTCTTTCTTCCCACGCACCATCAGACTTTGGAATGCTCTGCCTGTTGACATTAAGGCAAGTGCAAGCCCTGAAAGCTTCGCACAAGGCCTCATGTCAATCTCACTCAAACCGTAACCATAACATGTATCTTTTAATATTTTATTTTTAATCTAACTTGTAATATAGTGTCTGGCATTTAATTTACTGTCCCCGACCTCCCTGTTACAATCAGTATTGATTGTAGGGAGAAACACATGTAGATGTACTGATATACCATTTTCATCATTGTTGAAAATGAGGTGTAGCTTATCTGCTAGATCATGTTTTTCTAAAGTCTCTTTCAAATTTTGAAAGTAATTTGTGACTACTTCTTTTGATGCCAAATTGGCCCTTGAATGCTCAAGGGACCTTGGTTTTAAAACTGACAACTCAGGCCAACGCTTTAAAAATTCCCGGAACCATGTTATTGACATTGGCTGATCCCTTTTCCTCTTACCCCTCTTAACCAGTTGCTGTGCAAAGTAGAAGTCTATGTCTACACACACTTGCCTTGTAAAGCCATAACCATATTCGGCTATCTTCTTAAAATGTTTCAACAGTAATGCCTCCTCATACTGGTCAAAAAAAGAGGCACTGATCCAGCAGCCAAGGTATCTGGATGCACTAGACCTAAAGTCCTGATTCTGGCACTTTACATAGGGCTGCTGCTTTTCTTAAAGAAAACCCACTTTGTTTCACCATTTTATAAGCACTGGTAAGAAAAGTGGTGAATATTGCCTGTTTTCCTTGTTATTTGCTTTTGTTAAATCTAAAAATAAAGGGAAAAAATATGTTTGCCCTTAAAAACGAAAACGACAACTAGTCTGAACTGATCAGTACAGTCTGTGTTTACAATGCAGATGGCTGTCAATTTTAGAGTGACCGGTTTAAGAAAAATATGGGCTTTTTAAATGGCTGCATGATTGGAAATGTGAAAAATGTAAGTTGTTATCATGTTGTAATTTTGGACAATATTTTTACCTGTTTTTGACACATTTTCTGACTATTTTTGTTTTGATAGTAGCATTTGGTTGGTGTAATTGCTTAGACAGGAACCATGTACATGTCGTCATCAATGGAACCGTACTAAATGATGTAAACAAAAATCACTGGAATTAGGTCACCACCAGAATGAGGGCACTCTATGATACTTAAATCTGAAATCAAATTAACACAAATTTTGACACTGAGATAAGTGATTCCAGAAGTAAAAAAAAATCAGTGTAATAAAGCAATGGAATAAATAATGTTATAAATAGCAAATTATGATGATGTTGTTTTAAGATAAAAAGAGTTTTTAGTCTTATATATATATATATACGTTTTAAAATGCACTGGATGTAAACTGACAACTGTTAACAACACCATTTGTATACATATTTGTTAATCATTTTTGTCATTTCATTTGCTCAATTATACCTGCAGGGTAGAAACATTACACATATTGTAAGCGCGCCCTGTTAATCTGGCCTAGTTTACTAGGTCAAATCCTATAAAAATCCTTGTGAACATGCAAGAGTCCACATTTATGGCTCAATCTTCATCAACTTTGGGAAAAAATATTTGCATGAGAGTTTGTAACTGGATCACCTGGGGTTCGTGTCTGTTGTAGGCTTTCTAATGGTCTCTACTTTTCCTACTTTTCCTTACTTTTTAGCTCACCTGAGCACAACGTGCTCAAGGGGAGCTTTTGTGATACCGCTTCGTCCGTCGTCAACATTTAGCTTGTGAACACACTATAGACCACAGTTTTTATCCAATCTTCATCAAACATGGTCAGCATGTTTGTCTGCATGAAATCTTAGATGAGTTCGTTATTGGGTCACCTGGGGTCAAAAAGTAAGTCACTAAGTCAAATTTTAGGAAAAACTTGTGAAAACACTTAGAAGCCACATTGATGGCCAATCTTCACTAAACTTGGCCAGAATGTTTGCCAGTATGAAATCTTACATATGTTTTGAAGTGGGTCATGTGGATTCAGTAGGTTACTGGGTAAAATTCTAGAAAATGTTATCAACCCAGTGTCCAATCTTCACCAAAGATTTCTAAAGTAAATAACTCTTAATTACTTGATGCCAGGTTTGAGCCTACTAAAAGCCTATGTCATCAGGTGAGCGATTAAGGGCCATCATGGCCCTCTTGTTTCACAAATAGCTCTTTTATCCCAACTTTTTGCATTCAGAAAAAATTTATCATGAACCTCAAAATATTTCATTAGTTGTATTTGCAGTTCCTCCTATTCTTGTGAATAGCAGTTAAGATGTGTTAGTGGGTACACCTTGAGATGTCTATCCTTGAAAGCAACATGGTTCCTTGGCCAGTCAGTCCAGACATATTGGTCAACATGTGCCTGTCTTTCAAGCATGGACAGAACAAGGGACGATAGTGGGCAACATGATAAGAACATAATCGTAATTCCAAATAAAATTGGTTAAAAATTCTTTATTTAGCCCTGTTTTTTACTAATGAAATGCCCAACTTTTTCCCTACCTTTCGGTAAAAACATGCCCTACTTTTGCCCTGGTTTTTTTGTGAAGTGGCAGTAGAATGTCTGCTGTTGGTTATGACATTAGACTCTATATCAGAGGGTCCCTGGTTTGAACCCCGAAACTGACCACTTGATGTTAGTACTTGAGCAAAACTATTTACTGTAAATTGCTCCAGGTACTCAGTACTTGAGTATTGGTTTTACCCAGGAAGTTAGCAGTCAAGAGGGATTAATATAAATGGAAAGAGCATGTTTCCCAGTGAACTACATGCAAAAAGAAACAGGTTTAAACTTAACCTGGTGTCAAACACTAGATCACTAGGACAATCTGAAAAAAATGTTGGAACATCTTAGAGGCCACATTTTAAGCCCAGTTTTAACCAAATATGAACAGAATGTTGGTCGGCATAAAATCTTGGAAGAGTTTGTAACTGGGTGACATGGGGTAAGAAACTTGGGCAAAGGTAAATTGATTGAACAAACCTGTGAACATCCTAAAAGAGTTTCCTGACCTGATCTCAATAGAACTTCGTCATAATGTTTTTCTTGATTTACAAGTCTTCTAAACAAGTAACTTGTGATCACTAGCTGAAAAAATTCATGGCCGTCATGGCCCTCTTTTTTATATAAAGGATTAGTTGTAATGATGAACTAGACAAGGAGACCTTAAATGGTTTTTCATTTTGGGCATCAAAGCCACATGGTGGCCTTCAAATTATGCTGACTGTGAGATACAACTGTAGTGTGCAATGGCCTCTCAATAATTTATTGTCATAAAATCTCTTGAATTCTTTCATTCTATTTATATCATAAAACACTCAGTACTTTAAAAAGTTTAAGTTTAGTTTGATGAATAATGGAAAATGAAATGCATTATAATGGTTTGTTCTTGACTGAACATAGTTTACCTGTTACAGCTAAGAAGCTTACAATACAAACATGGGCCGAAGGAAGGCAAAGAAGAAGCCACCACCAAAACGGAAAGTCATTGAAAAGCTTGATACCTTCTTCAACTGCCCATTCTGTAACCACGAAAAGTCTTGTGAAGTTAAGTTGTAAGTATCTTTTAAAACTTTTGATCGATTATGCAAGTGACCTTCTTAAGTGACCTGCAAAATTTCCTTAGACACATCAGGTGATATTTTTTTATTATCATACCTAACATTATCTTCAAATATTAACTTTCTTTATACAATGCCATTTGACAGAGTGAAACTTCTAATCCAGCATTATTGCTTGGAGCTATAAAAAAGGCCACAGATGTAATAATCTCATCTCTGCCAATGAACATGTATTAAAATGTGTGCATGGTGTCATTACAGTTTTATTGAAAGATTGCTTTTTTTATTTTGTTTTGCTGGTTTTCTATATAATAAAATAACATTATATTAAAATAACATTATATTCCTTTAATGGTGATAGCATGCATATTAAACCACCAGTAACCCATTGGTTGACATTACCAATATTGAGTTTGCAGCTTTTCCATCACCCTGTATGAGATGCAATTTTTAATGGTATTAAATTTTGAAGGCTGACATAAGTGTTTAACCTTTCAAGCAGTGACTTAAAGCTTACTTGCTTTTGAAAACAGACTTCTGGGGTATCAAGTTCATTAGTTTTGTCACCATCTGAGAACTGTGATATTTGGATATTGTTGTTTATATTACAGTTGAATGATACAAAGGAGCAGAACAAACATTTTTTTTTATGTTGTTTCTGTTTTTGGTATGTAATGAATTTTTTTTTTTTTCAGTCCTTGCATATTTATTGGCTAGATCCAATTTTACACACTCGCATTAGCTCAGGTGGTAGAGCTTGGGCTTGCGGATCGGGAGGTCGTGGGTTCAAACCCTGGCCGGGTCAAACCAGAGACTTCAAAGTTGGTAGTAGTGGCTTCCCCCCTAACGCTCAGGGCTAAGCATTGTGCCTGACTCGTCGGTGTCAGTATAATCGATCGGCCGGGTTAAGTCCCTGGGCACCTCATAAGTGCCCCTGTGCTATAATGATAGAAATGTTGCTGCACAGTATCGGCAAAAATGCAGGCAAATCCCAATTCCAATTTTACAGTTTGATGCCAGTCCTTAATTTTTATCTTGCAAGTTCACACGTTTTCTAACTATTTGAAAATTCAGTAAAATATTGAATTATAGATATTGTATGAAATTCAATTTTTGACATTAAGTTATGGAACAAAACACCTATTATTATTATTAATTATTTACTGTTGCTTTGCCTTACAAGCATAACCAAAATCTACTTGATGTTAAAATGAAATCTAATGTTTGTGAATCACAGAAGATAATTCCTTTATGCTTGTATATTTTGGAAAAAAAGGCAATGTTTATGATGTCTATGATTTATGAAGACAAGTGTGTATGATGAGTGTATGGGAATAAGTTTTTTGTGTGCCCCAAACTAACTAAAGAAATACATATTATTAATGTATTAAGTTTACCATATAATCTGTTTCAGAGATCGACAGCGGAATACTGGGATGATATCCTGTAGTGTGTGTATGGAAGACTACCAAACTACCATTAATTGTATCCTTTAAACCTATAAATAAGTTGTTCAATAAAATTGAAGCAGCAAAAATCATTTGAATCTGTGTTGCAAGATACTATAATGTACAAAACAGCAGCCCATATATCTTGGAAATAAGAGAAATTAAATATAGATGTACACATACTTCTTTTTTATAATATTTTCATAAACAGTACCATACTTGGTTACTTTGGACAATTTTGAAACTCTTCTTGTCAGAAACTACCATAGCCAAAGCCTTGATGTTTGGTACACATGTTCCTTGGGTGGCTTTCTTTCACACCTTTCCAAGGAACTTGATTCTGTCCAAAAGCTGGCCACTAGGGACATAGACATTTTCCAAGTATGGTTGTATAGTAAAACTTTGAAGCTTCTTTGTCTAAATTATTTGTGTGATCTTCCATAAATCTTTACTATGTCACAATTATTCTGGTCTGTTTAAAAACAATTGTCATTGAGTTAACATACATCTTGGCACTCGCATGAGGGATGTAGGCCATCATGGTCCTTGTTTGTTAATTGTTTATTTACACATACATTGCATGTCTAATAGTTTTTTATATACATGTAACAGATCAGTTTTCTTTCATACCATCCCCCCACTTTTTACTGGATTTAATTTGTAGAGGTTCTTTTTTGTGTGTGTGAAACTGAAGTTTATTTGTCCTTCCTGCATTTAATGTAATCTAGAACGTCATAAACAGCAATGTAGAATGATTGAACTTTCATCCTACCAGGTCGCTATGTGATGGTTACAGGCCTGCATTGTTTACACCTCAGAGATAAGCTGACTGCATCTTAGTAGATCTGTCTATTGTAAAATGTGGTTCAATAAGGAGGAGGGGTAGCCAGTCTGGAACAAGCACTTAGCAATTTTTTATTGAAAGTTGAGTGTTAAAATTGCTTATACATTCTAAAGCTAGGCTGCTGTTTTCCCTCTCAAAAACAGTTTCATTTGGGATACAAATTGACTTCTGCATTATTAAGCTGTTGAGTGTGTAAGCATTTCAAATCAGTATATTTTTGCTACTTTGGTTATCTGCTACCTAAAGTAACTACTTCACATATTAGATGATATTGGTGATTATGATCCTTAAGAAAATGAATATTTTTTGTTAAATAACTGATGGGTTGTATCAATTCCTATTGAAGCCTTTGCAGAGAACAACTATTGTGCCATTGTCTGTTTGAATCATTTGTGCATTAGTAGAAGTTCATAATGAAACATTCAAGAGATTAGAACCACATTGTGGGTCCAGTAGTATTAGGTTGCAACTAAGTAATTATTTCTATGTAAGACCAGTATAACTAATATGAGACAATTTCACCAATGCTAATATAACTAATATATAAGTTTAAGTTCAAACTATGGTTGTACTTTTCTAAAATTGAATTGAACTGCCAATGTTGTATGTTAAATTTCTTAACTGGCTGTGTCAGATTTGTCAGAAGCTATAGATGTGTATAGTGACTGGATAGATGCTTGTGAGAATGCCAATGAATAGCCAATGAATAGCCCAGGATGTATGACCTGTTGTGGTGGCCCAATTAGCATCACACCTGTACAGTGAACAGTGCCCAACTTTCACTATAGAATGGTCAACCAACAAACAATATTACCAGAGGTGTATAGTGCAGTCCACAGAATATGAGTGTTACTATACTGGTATTGATTGTGTAGTGATTTTCTATAAAAGGATACATCTTTAAAAAACCTACTCTAAACATTTGTGTCCATTATTGTTTATGTTATGCTAGACTTTAAAAAAAGAACATAGCACTGTACTTACATTCTTGTTGACTTGAAAATTTGAATAAGGAATAAAGAAGATAAATAAGAAAATAAATGAAAATCATTGAAACAATTCTGGAATTTTTAGATAGTTATAAACCATACTAGGAAATGGCATTGGTCATTTATGCAGTATCAACTGGTCAACACAACTAAAGGACCATAGCTTTGGAAGAGATTTCTTAGAGACTTTTTCATCACAAACTTACAAACATTCAGTCATATGTCTGTTTACAGTCATTTATTCATTTGGCTGCATAGGTTCATTCACAGTATAATTATTCATTCACTTTTTTTATTATGAGGCTATATACTTTTATTCTGCACTTTTTACCCACTATATTATTGTCAGCAAATCTGATTTTTGGCATAAAAAACAGTAAGAGAAGCATCTTTTAAAATGTTCAGTCATTTTAATCATCATGTGACCATTTGTCTGTGAGACAACTCTGCAGTCATTGTTGTGAATGTCTTGTGTAAGATTTAAGTGCATATAAAATATGTTGTCACTGTGATTTGTAAGTCTGGATAGTAACCAAGACATTGCAATTTCAATGTAACAATTTTTTTTAAATAGTATTGGTACTTACTTATATGCTTAGGCATGTAGAAATTTGCATTAAGTGTAATAACTGCAGTTCTTGCATACACACTTGTTGCCTTTTATTTGTTTTAGTCATGGTTACAAAATAAACGTTTAATTCTACCTGACTTTGTTGTCAGTAAAAACCACACATTATCATAGAGAACCAGTTACTGATACCCACATTTGATCAGTCACACTCTGTTTATGCCAACTCTATTTCACTTAGTCATATGTATATTTAGAATATAATGTGATAAAAATATAATACCAATACATTTCTTTCAGTACACTAGATCCCTTACAAAGGGATACAAGACAAATTATTTTGTCTTTTATCCCTTTGTAATATGAAATAATTGTTGTTATGATAATATATCTCAAAGAGAGAGAGAGATGTTATTATAACAAGAAATCCCATGTCAGTTTTCTTACATTAAGAAAATGCATTGAGTAATAGGACTCTTTAAGAAAATGCATTTGAATAAATTCTCTAAAGGACACTATTTATTTTGGAAACTTAGCAATACACTTTGCAACCTTTGATTTGGGCAAAGTAAGTCATACAGGCTTTCAGATTTCCAAGCCCTCAAATCTACATAATTAGGAAGTCTTTCTATTATCCTTTTTAAAATCACAAAATCTGGAGAAAACCTCCCTGCAACTGTACCGCTTTGCTTACAGTCCATGTGATACTATACATGTACATGTATATCAAATATTAGACTTGTTCAACCAGTCCAAAAACATAAATGTTGATAAATACTACATTAACTGTTACAACTGTGTCTTGTAATCCAAAGCTAGTGAGATTTACACACAGTGAAGCATTGTACAGTGCTCTGACTGACAAGGTGGAAAAGCTTGTTTTTAAAGGATTATGGCCTTGTCCCAGAGTCAGAATGGAGAAAGGTAACTCTCCAGTCACAAAGTCAGTTTGCAATAACAAAAGAACAGTTATTTGACTACTGGTTTTCAGCTTAAAGAGTTGAACAAGATTATGAAAAAGCATGTTAACTCAAGCTTAAACAAAATCCTGCATCCAAGCTAAAGTTGAGCCCTTTCTTAATGAAAAAGCAAGTTGAAACTATATAGGAAGCAGCTCATTTGCCTGACTTCATTTGTAAATAGGACACACACTTAGGACTTTGAAAAACAAAACAAAACACTGGTTACATTGTTTCGGACTTAAAAACTTGAAAGAAACTGTAACAATATAGTCCAGCAGCTAGGTATCATTGCCACACACCCAAAACTTTTCATACATACTAGAATGTTTCATAGATGCCTAGAACCAGAATCGCCATGTACTAAAAATAAACTATTGGGCTATGTAAAAACTAATTATTTTCTAAGGTGATACCATGAAATTTTGATAATTAGGGTATGTTTAGAACAATGCTTATTATTTTTCTGTAAATGATAATAGAACTATTCAGCTGATACTCAAAAGATTATAGATTGGCCATAATGGTCATGTGCAAACTATAAAATGTTCATAAAGTTAAAAACTAAAATCATAATTTC
The DNA here is from genome assembly GCA_007844125.1 of Sinonovacula constricta. Taxonomy (NCBI): domain Eukaryota; kingdom Metazoa; phylum Mollusca; class Bivalvia; order Cardiida; family Solecurtidae; genus Sinonovacula; species Sinonovacula constricta. The sequence goes on from CM017562.1 coordinate 39,439,376, forward strand.
GTATCATGATTTCATGACAGTTACCATGGAAACCATTAGTTTTTCATATAGCCCAAATGAGTTTATTTTGTTTCAGTGCATTCTGATTCTGGATCTAGACACTAACATGCATTTTGGTACCCTTGACAAAAGATCAGGGGGCGCGCAGTACCTTATGTAGCTGCCAGACTAATTGTAGTTTCCAGTCAATATTGAGATGAAATTCTTAGTTTGGCTTGTGTCAAAGTGGCATCAAAAATACTATAATGATTTTTTCTAACCTGGTCTGAAATCAAATATATTGTAACTCGTGTCCTACTAATCAAATAGTTGGTAAACCAAACCAAACTATCCCAAAAGCACACGTATAACCCATTCCTGCTTTGCAATCAGTAGAACTATTTTTATGTAGGGATGTATAGAGAGAGGAACAACTTGTCTGTTTAGTGGCTAGTTTATTACTCTGAGATACATGATAGAGAGTGACCTCTATAGGCAGTCAGTAAGCAGTGCTTATCAGTAGTGGGCTGGACTAAATACACAACACTATCATTGACTATGTTAAAACATAAACTAAACATAAACATTTAACTAAAAACCCTTCAGGACGTGAATGTCTATTGACCATGTGTACTTCAAGTTGTCCAGAATAAGGAAATCCCGAATAAGGAAACATTACAAAGTCCTATGAGCATTGCAACATGCACCAAAATTTGAAAAGGCACAGGACAACGATATTCACATGCAAGCCAAATGAAAAAGTAAGAACACATTTGCGATGAGTCAAATAAAAAGAGCAAACCTAACAGTTACTGCCTTGGAATGGTCAGATGGCGAAAGGGACCGACTGATGTGCAGTTGGTGATCATTGTGTTGCAAGAACAAGGTCAAGGTCGCTGTTACTTAATATAGAAAAACAGTTCCCGGACTATAACTGCAGTTTGAATAAACCAATCTTGCTGAAACTTTAGATATAGCAAACTTGCATGAAAACCTAGCGTGGATTGGCTTTGGGCCAGTCAAGTAGTGGTGAAGGTGATCGTTACTGAAATAGAAAAACAGTTTCTGCTTAATAATTTATGTTAAATCATTGAAAAACTGGTTTTGTGGCATGGTCACATTTCTTGTTTTGTTATTTTTCTAAGAAATGAAACAAACATCAGAAGAATACTATACGGAGAATTTTCTTCCTCTTATTCTTGCTATTCATCATTTTGAAGTCAAGATAACATTCTCAAAAAAAAATTAAATGTATTGTTGCTTTTAGTAATCACAATTCTTTTAGAGCAGACGTTGAAAAATAAAAATATTGATTGTTGAGGTGGAGTTGTGTGCTCCTTTTGATTTTGTTTTTTGTTGACATTGATTTTGTTATAATCATTATTATTTTAAAATATTTATTTCATACATTTTCCTTTAGGACGGTGTTATATTAGAGCTGTCCCACTGTCTACCATTAATAGTAGCCAGTCATAGAACTTACTCAACCACATTGTTTATGTCAAATACCTAAGGAGATAATCAGTTTTTTCGGACAATTTTATTTTTGGATTTAACTGTTACATGTATTTTTTTTATACCTGTGATGTAGTCCCACTGCGTAATTAATATTTTAAAGAGTTGGTTGTTTTGCAACTGGAGCTTAATTTCTCATGCATTGTGCAATAAATTTACCTACGGAATTTTTTTTAAGTGACCAATTTTTGCATACCTTCAATAGCTTACAGTGTTAAACGTACACTGCCCCAATAGCGCTTTTCAGCACTTTGTTTTTATTAGTGGAATATATTTACGCGCGTGTAAAATAAATGAAACACTGACAAAAAATAAATAAAAAATACACCCAATGAGCTGAATTATGTCTGGATCGGGACAGCGAGCTTTTGCTCAAAAGCTTAATAAGTAAGTGACCAGAGGCAACAAATAAACATGTCTTATATACATCACTTTTTAAGATTTACTATCGTATGTTTCTTACAAGCACACGGCCGTCAGCCGATCTAAGTTTTTGATTGGAAACATCCGTTCCGTTATCTGCCAGGTACAGACTGAGAGATGAGTCATAAACTCAGACAATACAGTTACAATAGGAGCCACCTTAGACGATAAACAACAACAACATATAAAGATTACAAAATAACACTAAATATTAAAAAATAGAAAGAAAATGTATCATTAAAGTGTACATTAGCAGGGTCTTTTTAAAGGAATTTGTTCATGCACCACTGTCCTGCTCAGCAGGCTGCTGTGAAAATTTCAGATTGTTTTGCATCTAGGCACTTATAACAGCCATGCTGTTGGGTTAACGCTTTAGCTATGTGGTTGAGTGTTGGCCTATAGCACTGAAGGGTCCAGGTTCGAACCTAGTTAGGGACAGGATTTTCCTTCTCCCAGATTTAATTTAAAAAAGTTATACTAACATAATCACACAGCTGATTTGTTTACACAATAGTCTACCATTTTTATGATATGTCAGCTGCAAGTGGGCAGTGATTTTTTTATCCAATATAGAAGGGGCCATTTAAAAAATCCCTTCCCCTCTCAAAATGAGCCTAAATTTCCCTCCAGAAATGAAAATTCCACTCTGATAAAATTCAATTTTTCATTGTCAAAATGAGAAATTAAGAGGCATTGATGTGGATCAGTTTTACTACAGAGGTAGTGTGAGTGAACTGGACTATGGTAGCCTAGTGGAGTAGTTTAAAAAACAAGAATGGTAGAGAGATGAAAAATAAACAATAAATAATGCACATTTTCACCATGTCTTTAATAAAAGGACTTGAAATTTTCACCTTTTCAAAGGTGCAAGTGCTTGAACAGTGACATCAACTCTAACAGGCGATACTGCTTGCTTTATCAGGGTCCAGAAAAGAAAAAAGAGCATTTAGCTTGCTTTGTCATTTTTTCCAACCCCTATGTATTTGGTACAGAATAACATGTCATGGGGACGATTCATACCAACAAGACAGGGTTATGAAATCAAAAGGATATATTGATCTTTAAATTCTTATTAATGCTATTAAGAAAAGTCTGAATTAGGCAATAATAAGAATATATAAGACAAAGTCTTATGAACATTGCAACATATACAAAAATTAAAAAGACATTGGACCAAGGTATCCACATGCACGCCAAATGTAAAAGTAAGAACAAATCTATGATGAGTCACTTAACAATAAGAGCAAACTCGACAGTTACCTCCTTGGAACAGTCATTCGGCAATATGGACCGACTGGGGTGCTTAAACCGGTTTTACAGAGCTCTAATAATGTCAACATAGTGTTAAGAAGACAGATAGGTATTATTTGGATTAGAAAACCTACAGAAAATGTTAATAGTAAATGAAACTAACCTTTCGAATCAAGAAAAAAAAAATGACCAGAGAAGAGTAAATGGTTGTAGCATCCTGTTTATGCAGAGATGGAATTGAGGAACCAAAGTCCAATGTCCATCAAAGGAAATACACGTAACAATCCTTATAGGAGGAATTAAATGACAACATAGATTACATGCACGGGGAGATTTTTTACGACCACCACACTGCACAAGTAACATTGTTGTGATCATGAATAAGAATATATAAGACAAAGACCTATGAACATTGCAACATATACAAAACTTGAAATGACACAGGACCAAGGTATCCACATGCACGCTAAATGTAAAACCTTGTACTAGAATCTTCCTTTGAACAACTTAAGCAGACTTAATAATTGAAAACCTAAAACAAAGACTAGATTGAATATTAAATTGTAATAAAACACATGAGCTATGTCTGCGTAAGTTTCATCACTTTTTAAGCACTCTTATGCAGAAATCTTTTTTTTTTCTGACCAATAAATATAAAAATACATGTATGGAATAATTACATTTTTTTTTCCAAATAGGTATTAGAACTTAACTTATTCTTGCAAGAAAGTTAAGGTTTGACAACATCTGCAGATTTTAATGTTTGTGCATGCATATAAGTGCACTATTAATCCACAGATTCCTTAATACATCAAGCTATTGGAGGGTTTAAAAATGAATCTCTTAGTATTAGTTTTCCATGAAACAGATAAAGTTTAGATTCATAAACATACTCTCACCCTCTCACTCATGGTTTCTTACCTAGTGTAATCATTCATAATGTGTCTTTAAAGAGCCATTATGCACATTTTTTTTTTTTTGTGTGTAGGTAAGTGATCCCTGTAGTATAATAATTCTTTCTATTTAAAATTTTAGACAGGGCAATGCAGCTGAAGTGCGGAAGCAAGTGTCATCAACCATTTACAATGAGATTCCCAAGAGTGTCAGTGGTGTCAACCTTACTGAGGTAATTATCTGAAACTTATAGAATGTCAAAGTATGCAAAGGTTTTATAAATATCAAATATAAGGGTTGTTAGATCAAGAATGACTCGAGAAATCTCTAACAGTCTGCTGCTAGGATGAGTCTACATATATCTCTACAATGGTCATTGCAAATGGCATATAATTATTTGTTAGGCAGTTCACTGAGCTTATGGCATATTTTTAAGACTTAGGCAAATAGTGTAGATCTAGATAAGCTCCATAAGTTGACTGAACTGGATCTACTTGATTTGCTGCTTTGTCTCAATTAATAGGGCATGTTTAACATTTCCATGTAATATGAATAATATATTAGCCAGAACATGTATATAGCATAAGCATTAAACAAACTGCAGCGTGATATGAGTTACATATAATAAAACGAGTTGTTGCAGCCTGTAAAGCATAAGAAAAAATCTTAGTTTTAAGTGTTCTTTTAGTGTATAAATTGAAAAAGATCACTAAATAATTGAGCAATTAACTTACATCTGAGGTCAGTTTCCAGCTGTTACTGTGGAGCTCTGATCATTCTCCCCATACCTTTGTCTAAGCGCTTCTCCAAATATCAAGAGTCACCATAAAATATGATAAATACCTTAATTGTGTGGTAAATAAAATAAAAAGTTTTGGACTTTCTGCTCAAGTTTTTGTTTATTGCGTATTTCGTCACACCAACAATCTGTCAGTTTTTCAGAGACAGTGTTCACTTAAAATATACATTGTAGTGCTGCCATAACTGAACAGCAATAAACAACTGATGCAATGTCTAATTGTGATATCTATTTAAGAAACATAACTTTTGTATCCATACTAGTATAACAGTAATATAGGATTACTTCCCTTTACACATGTCCTGTAGTAGTAGACTCATTATATATATTGTTAACAATGCCTCTAAAACAGTCAGTTTGCATCAGACCTCTGTATAGTTCACTTGTGTAATTAAAGTTTAGAAATAGATGTTCGGACTTTGTTATTCTGTTAATATCTATGACACAAACCATAACATGGTGACATAACACTAACCAAGCCACATTATCCGGACACCAATCCCACCAGTCAACAACTTTTATATTTGATTGAGCTTATGCAAGTGAACTACGCCACTTTAATTTTTTAGTAAAACTTAAGTATGCAGCAGCTGGGATTTGAACCCAGGGGCTTCCTATTTGTGGGCTCTAGTGATAAATTTTAATTTGAACACAATCAGCTTAATACAATATATTTAAGGATTTGTTTGTGCATTACTATGACTAAATCTCACTTTAATAAAACTGCCAAACTTGATTCTAGTTTTGTATAAAAACTTTCTTGATCAAATTTATTCCATGTTAATGCATGCACATCATTTTAACATTTCTTTCTAAAAGGCAAACAATAGTTAATTTACTCTCCTATTTCATAACAAATAGAGAAAATAGCAAATGACATCATAAGTGAATACAGGGTAAGTAATAAAATAATCTGACATATTTATACCTCTTTTATACAGTCAAGTAAACTTGTCAGAATGGTAGTACATTTTGGTTTTTATGATATGTCACAATATACTGCACAGTGACTTGTTCACATGGTCTTTAATTAATTACCCAAACCTATGGCCGTCACAGTCAGGTTACTGTGGATCTTAATGAAAGACTGAGCATTATTCTGCAATATTATTTCAATATATTGTGCAAGACCAAAATCTGTTTGTTAAAAACACACCGTAAGTACTACCAAAATATTGAAGATGATATGACATTCTCATACAAGTATGACTACAGTCACCTTAAAATCATTGCTAAGTATGTTGTGTTGCTCTATTCATTTACAATAATATTATCTGTTATTCTACTAGGTCATTAAAACCTGCTGATTAGGGATGCTTTACTCATATTTATGTTGTTTACATCTACTTTCTCTACTGAATAATCTTCATAAATTTAGAGATTCCCCAAATTTTTATTGACTTTTCTTCCCAGTCCCATTACTATTTTGGCTGTTTTATCCACTACGGATAAGTCCTCATTTCCATTCTGACAAAAATTAAGAATATACACATGCATTTCATTCTGTGTGTTCAGCAATTGCCAGGCTGTGAGGTTGCAGAGCCCCCAGATTTTGAAGAGTTTGTTGTGCAGAACCAAGGCATGGTAGACCGAGATCCATACCGTGACAGACTCCTCTATCCAGACGATGATGATATTGAAGTGTTGTCATTACCACGTAGATGTCGAACAGTCTCTCATATCACTCCTGAAATAGGGTATGTATTATCTCTTTTTATCAATTTGTAAATAATTTTGGAAGATAAACTTATTGGCCATTTATTTAATGATATGCCTACACTTAATTTGAAAATGTGCTCTCCCTTTTTATTGGGTATTACAGAGGAACCCTGTCTTTTTCTTCCAGAAAACTTAATACAACTATACATTATAAACTTTGTTTTTAGATTCTTCCTTACCTGAGCTTTGCTTGCAACCACTCTGTAAGGGTGGAATCAGAATCTTCTGTTACCTGCAGGCAGACCCTACTTACTTTGGCATTTAGGTGTTTTCCTTAATATTAAAGTATGATTGCTCTTTCCCAACATTCTTATGAAAACAACACATTGTTTATGCCTTGCTTCAGTTTTGATAATGTTGATAATATTTATCGTTTTGTTTTTAATATTCAGGAGTGAAGCAGATCCTCACCTGTTTGACTTTGTGAGAAGATACACTTGTGATTACACCATTGTGAGCAGAAGGTGAGTTCACCATTGACCTTTCAATGTAGTGATGTTGTTTTAAATAGTCTGTCAATCTTTATTAGAGGTAAGGACAGTGACTTATTTACATGAGTGTGCAAGTTTCTTGACCTTGTTTCTTGCTTAGCAAAACTGACAATGAAGGCTGTCATTAGGAAGCAGAATGTAAAAGTACCTCTTACTGTGAACAGGTGTCACCCATAAAATTGAGATTTCAGGAGGCTATTGTACAATTATTGTTTAATCTCTGCTAACATTTTACTCAATCTACCATTATTCAACAGGAATATTTTTAATAGAAAAAGCCTCTTCTTTCTGTAATCCGAAATCTGTATTTTTCAATCTTGTGTAGAAATTACTTTATGATGATGATGGTAATAATGCTTGTGATAATTACTTTGCATATGATTATTGATTATGATTATAATGGTAAGGATTAAAAATGTAGATTAAGTAAATTGATTGCAGGTATCAGCAGTACACTGACAACAGAAATCCTGCTGACAGGGAGTGTATCATCCAGCAGGAGTATGAGATTGATGTCGAGGACATGTATGACTCAGACAGAGTATGTAGACATTCTCAGAGTTGGTAGTGCTGTTAAGCTAGGCTCCTTACAACGTGCAATATGTATCACTAGTTTGTTTATGTTACATTTAGGAAATTGGGACTATGAATTAATACACTAATTCATATAAGATTGACTGTATACTGTTTGGTGTGTAACTTTGATAGTTGATAAAATAACAAGTATTGAAGTTTATAACTTAACAAGGAAAACAACAGATAACAATTTTAAACCTTTATGTTAATATAGATTGGTGGGTCCTGGCCAGTGAGGTCACATGAGTTCATGAAACCACTTGATTCAGTTACTGCTATAGCTTTTGAACTACCGGGTCCCTATCCTTTGATTGGCAGAAAACCACTGTTTAAATGACTGAAAGTCGCTGAATATATAAACAATGTTTTTTGTGTTCATGATTTCAGAGAATTGAGTAAAGGTACATTTGTACTGTCAATTATCATGATTTAAAATTTATATTAATGTTAATATCATGAAATTTTCGATAGAAGTCTTAAATTTTGACTTATGATGTGAATGAACACATTCAGGATAAAAAATAAAGTCAAATTGTTTGACTGTACTTTAGATGAGTCAGCCAAGTGAGCAACTCAAGTTACTTTTTCTAGTAAAGCCGTACTATTTTATTTTATCACAGGATGACACATCCAAGCGCCAATCACTCCACATGACAGAGACGCCCAGGGGGAGCTGGGCCAGCAGTATTTTTGATCTGAAGCAGTCTCAGGCTGATGCCCAGCTGCCAAACTTGTTTGACCGTATTAGTCCAGAGGAGGTGGACAGAAACAATGAGATTTTACGACAGCAGAACAGGCAGGATACTGTGTTTGCTCTGTATCCACCGCAGGATGAGGTGAGTTGATACTTGTATGGTGTAGTTTGGTCAAGTGGTACCCACAACTTATGATTTATTAATCATATAGTAAACAGAGGTCTCATTCTAGCTACCAGATGTAGTTAATTTTTATATATGAATCTAATTTTATTATAATACATTTTATCTAATATGTTTATATGGGACTGTTTTTTTAAATCTGACTGCCTGGTTTTCATTATCAGTATGCAACCACATTGTTTGCTTCTGATTTCAGTGTGTATTGGGAATTGCTGTCTTGATAAAAACATGGTTAAAGCATCTGTATTAAAAAAAAACATACTGAAAGGTGTCTTTTCTGAATCGTATTTGTTTTTAAGTCACTGTAAGTATGTATTTTAACCCTTGCATGAAGCTTTTATACAAAGGGTTAGAATTTGGCACAGGATTATTGACATATTCAGCATGATAAGGGTTCATTGTGCTTTTATTTTTACATATCTTTTATTTTTTCCCTAGGAGGAACAGATTGAAAAGAGAGCCTTTGTGATGGCACCTACAGAACACTTCGGTCATCGCATTCTAGTCAAATGTCTTCAGCTGAAGTAAGCTATCCCTTAAAATACTTCTATTTTTTAAATGATACAAAGTAATACTTTTTTCAAAAACAGCATGTGTAAGACATGTTGCTAGAAACTTAGCATCAAAAAGTGGGAGCTCACTGATTGAGACCTTCATTTTATTGCTAAGGTGTCAACAAATTGTTATTATAAAGTTGTTATTTTTTGTATTATTTATTATTTATCTTTTGTTAATATATTTCGTTGCTATGATTATGATGGCTTGTCTCTTTAACATCATGGGTTCAAGCCAAGTCAGTAAGAGACAAAAGATGTCATGTTAGGATGTTGCCCAGCTGACTTGCAGGGTATGAATTGTTAATCCAAAATATTTGTAAGGTGTCTTATCATAATACTGGCTGAACATTGTCATTATGACTGAAATGGTGAAGGTGTTTCAAGTTTGTATCTTGAAGCTTAATCATGATGCATGGAAGAAAGTTTTTGTTGTCTTTTATAGGCTTGAGCTGGAGATAGAGCCAATATTTGCCACCATGGCTTTATATGATGCCAAAGAGAAGAAAAAGGTTAAGACTTTTAACTAATTTTTCTTCTGCATAACTGAATTTTTTTTAACATAACCAAACAATTTATATATTTACATTCTACATTTAGCTGAATTTCTCTTAGCTTATGTTTTGTGCTGCAAAATGCCTTTTATATTAATAACTAAAATATTACTATCATTTAAATATGTATTAAACAAGGGTTATGCAGTCAGATTTAATATTTAAAACATAATTTAAACTAACTTTCCGTAACAATTCAAGCTGAAGTAAAATCTACAAAAATAAAGTATAAAATAAAAAAACATATATATGTAAAGATTATATCTTTGCTTTAATAATTTTCCAGATTTCAGAGAATTTCTACTTTGACTTGAACCCTGACAGCCTGAAGCGTATGGTGTCCAGCCATGTGCCGTTTGAGGACATGTCAACCTCAAGCAAGGCAGCCATCTTTAGCCTGACCTATCCCTCACCTGATGTGTACCTAGTCATCAGGGTATGTAGATTACACACTTCCTAACTATCAAAGGGTAATAACCATAGCCTAGTGTTTAAGGTTATTGTCTTAGAATCATCAGGTTTCTGGATTGAGCCCCAGTTCTGCATTTCGATGTAGGTCCTCAGGCAGGTTAAAATTAATATGCAAGTGCATCAGATATTTACTACCTGCTTATTTTCTTTAAAAAAGAAGATAGTAAAGACGAAACAATATGAGTTAAAAAAAAAGCTTTTTTCCAAATCAACTCTGAAGAAATAAGTTTAAAGATGTCAATAAAAATGTATGAGTAAAACTATAAATTATTGAATCTGTTGAAATGTATACATGTGCCTTTACATGATGTTGAGAGTTATCTGTTTCTAAATAAATAATAAAGTTTCAATCCAAGTTCCAATTTTTTTTTTTAAAACCCAAAGGTTGAAGTAACGATGTGGCGCATGTCGTCCATATGGTGTCCTTTCATCTGTCTGTAAGCAGTTTCTTGTGATGACAACACCACTTTTATTACTCAACTTATTCTTTTTTCCTTATTTAATTAGATTATTGATATGTCTGTGTAGTTTTGCATGAAGGTAAGACTCAGCTTGAATTGTTATTTTTAGAGTTTTTGCCTTTTGTTAATTTTCTTTGTTATTGTTCTATGCAAACTCTTGTACTGATAATACAACCTCTATTTCTAAGCAGAATTCCTTCACAGATGAGTCATATTAGTGTGTGCTTGTGGCTTGACCACAGGCATATAGAGATCTGCTTTGAATTGGATTTGTTCCTTGTTTATATGTATGAAAAATGTGTTAAAAATTTTGATTACTAAAAAAGTAAGATCAAGATTCATGTGCCTATCTTTCAGCTGGAGAAAGTGCTGCAACAGGGAGATATTTCAGAGTGTGCAGATCCCTACATCAAAGAGGAAAAGGTTTGCTTTTATTAGTAGTACTTTTTTGTTCCATTGCACTAACAAAATTATGATCATATTTCCCACTTCTAGGTAATTATTGTTGGAGGAAGTCCCCTGTAATATGTACAACAACCCGGTTAAAGAACCATTGCAACTCAGATTTTCTAGATAACTTCGCCATGTGAAAGATCTCGTCTGAATGGGACTTGAACCTGTGGGGCGGAGGGCTGGTTATTTACAAATTGGTGAATCTACCACTATGAGTGCCCCTTTTGCTTTTGAACTTAACATATTCTATTTTGTTATGTTTTTCATTGTGAAATGTCACAAACTTACAACATCATGTTATGGTTATTTTTTGCTTCTTCAGAAAATGTAAAATAGTTAACTAGCTTTGCCATACACAATTTATGCAAACATTTAAAAAAAAAAAAATTGTAAAAATATATGAATCCAAAATGATTGACATTTTTGTACCTGAATAAATTCCAGAGCAAGGATAAGTATCGGGCCAATGCAGCCACTTTCTGCGAGAGACTTGGCAAGTACAGAATGCCTTTTGCCTGGACAGCCATCTACCTGATGAATATTGTCACTGGGTCAAACCCTTATGAACGGGAAACCTCTGTCGACTCAATACGATCCGAGTCAGAGATGACAAGAGCAGCGAGCTTGGGTGAGTCATGTTTTGATGAAAGTACTGTATGCCATTTTAAATGCTTTAAATTAATGTATTCAGAGATATGTTATTCTTCGAGAGCAAGTTCAACAAATAATATTCATTTTTTGTCAGTGGGTGCAAGAATTCAGTTTCCAGATTCTAGTATGATGTAACCAGCATAGTTCAGTAGTGAAGTACTTCCCCATTGTAAAGTAGTCAACCAGTCTTGGTTTTCAGTCATAATTTTCTGCCCACTACAAGCAAAGTTATATAGTTTAAGTAGAGACTGCTCATGTAACACAAAAATATGTCTGCCAGTTTTCTATCAACAGGTTGCCATTGTCTCAAAATGTGACTACCTTTTAGAAGCAATGAATAACACAGTGCCTGCAACACATTCATTGTTGTTGTTACTTTGCATTACCAACTGCTTTTTCATATGTTTACAGATAGAAGAAGTGGCATGCAGCCTGGGTCATATGATAGTTTTAGAAAAAGACCAAAGGATGACCTGTTGGCAAGCCGTAGTCTAGAGCGAGGTCGGACAGGCTATGAGAAACGTCGCAGCTGGTCACCAGATGACTATGGCAACAACCTCAGTAACTTCAGACCAGTCACACTGACTGTGTCCAAATTCTTTAAACAGGTCAGCTTGTTTGTAGAAAGTTTTAAAATAATAGTACTGTTTTTCGTGTCTCTACTCTATAAGCAAACTGTATTTATATTTTTCTTTCCATCTTAGCTTTATAGCTGCTATGCAATATAAACTCAGAACAGGTTAGATCCTGATTTGCTTCATTTGTCCTTTTGTGAAGTGACTAAGGTATTTCTATGTTGACTGTATGTTGTTGTGTTCTTTCTGGTATCAGGAGAGTGACAAACTGAGTGATGAGGAGCTGTACAGATACCTAATTGACATCAAACGGCCATCCAATGTCCTCAAGAGGGTTAAATCTATACCAGGTATGTCTGGTCTGGCAATGTCAGCCGATTTTTAGATAAATCCTTTTCAAAGGTAGCTACCAAAATATAAAGAGAAAGATGATTCATATCATAATATTTATTTGAATATTTGTTCAAAATGATTGAAATTACACCATATTCCTTATGTGGTTTAGAAAGCATAATCACTAACAGGTGGAATTCAGATTTGATGATGCAGAAACCTTATTGATGCAGCAATTGTTATCTCCAGCCAAAATTGAAAGAGTTTGGCTTTCTTTTTCTGTCTGGTTGCTTGTCTTTTTGTCTTGCTAACTGTTTAGAAAAATAGCTCAGATCAATAAGTTTTCATGAAACATACAATGATAAATCACCATTGTGTTAAATGTGCACTGAATAAGTTTGTTTAGCAAAGGTCAAGGCCATACTTCGAGACCAAATGTCATTTGGCAGCGGAAATCCATTTATCATTATTTGTTATATGTATGTGTATCCAGTTGTGTTTATTGATAGTTTTTAGCACAATATGCACAAGGAATAATTAGAACATTAGAATATGTTCAGTTTTAATGGTCTGTCCTGGTATTGCAGGTACACTGAAGCTGGACATCTCACCATGCCCTGAGGAACCAAAGCAGGTGTTGACTGCTGACCTGTGGAAGGTGGAACCATTCTTGGAGGACAAGAACAAACCCATCAAAGAGATCCTCGAGTTTCCCACACATGAGGTCTTCTCCATGGCCACTACATACAGGTGAGGCCAACCTTTGTGATAAATCAATAAAGGTGTCTTTGGGCTATTGTCATGACCTTCTTGTTGCCTTTTCTCAGATTCTGTCAAAGGTATTCACTTCAAACTGGAAATACTTGTTCACTATTTAATGCAGAAGCCATTTCAAAAGGGCAGGCAAGCCTAAAATTAAATTTGGATGAGATTTTATGGCGTCAAGCGAAGCTCGATGGCATGTAGGGATCATGCTGTGTTTACTTCCTGCACTGAACAATGCAGCATCAAGAAATAGTTCATAGGAGGATTAATTGGTGTCATAACTACAAGAATAATTCTTGATTTTTTTTTATTCATAACATTTATAATAATGGTGATTGTTGCTGTTATTGCAAAGTATAGTACTGTTGAAATGAACTTACTAAGTTGACATTACTTCAACCTGGAAGAAGAGAGTAACATTTATTAATGAATGGCTTTGATGAAGGAATAGACCTAATATAAATAACAGAGTGTAGGTTATGCAGCAGACGTATGCTGAAAAATATGTAGCAATATTTTTTTTATTGAAGTTTGTTTTTGTTTCTATTTAAATTCCATAACATAGAGATAGTAGAAATGAAAAGAAAACAACGAACACAGGGTTCAAGCAAAAATAATAAAACCCTACATGAAATAATAAAATCATTTGCTTATACAATACCACGGGAAACTCATTAAAGCTGACTAAACTACACAGAAAGCATGAGAAAAGAGGTAGCCCTTTTGACAATTCAAAAGCAGGCTAGAAATGCAACATATTCAGTTAAATCTATAGCCTACATTGGTGTGTGTGGTATATTGAGTAATCTTTAACAACCAAAATAACAGATCCTTGCTTTTGTCATTAGTGATTGCTAGTATTATCCAAAGGGGGAAAGGATGAAATGTGTTTGACCTAGTTGTCAATTTATAATGTTGACATTTTGGTAAGTTAAATGCTGTCATTGTTTGAATATGCATATTTCATTTTACAACAACGGAAGCAGAGATTAAAACCAGCTTAACCGAACAAACATTTATGCAGCCGTAAAATCAGTTTAGGCCAAAATTTTGACCCAGTGGCATATGTTTAATGAATTGCTATTTCATACCTGCATGTTTTGTATGAAAGTGTAAAACTGCATTTTATGTTTTTGAAATAATAATGATTAATCATTAACAGAATCCTTTCTGCACTACAAATGTGTAATTGTTGTAGAAATCACAATGTATTTAAGTTCTTCTTGGTTTTCATCTTTCAGTTATAATTTAATTGTGATTTCCTATTGATTAGTGTTAAAATAATGGAATGTGAATGGATGTGAAAGTAGAAGCCAGAATCCTGTTTTCTATTTGTGATTTCAGAAAACACTCAAACAGTAACTATAATGTGAAAATGCTAGGAAGCAGTTAGATCCAGGATTATTAAATTTATTCAACTTGCAAGATTTTTGAAATATTTCTTAACATTTCAAATTATAAAAAGTACAATTTTTGTCTAGGACTTGGGTAAGCATACAGGAAAGATAATTATTGTTATTACTGCACTCTTGTCTGTTCTTTTTGATAACCTATCTACATAATAAAAGATGACATCCTTAGAGTACAGATTTGTTTTTTAATCACTTATGTCCACTTCATTGGTCATTACATCATCATGTTCAGCTTTGACAGCTCTTGTTGTGTTGTCCATCTGTCTTGAGCTTTTCTATGAAAGTTTCTTTATGTTTTAAAACCTCATTCATGATAGATAACTACTAAAAAGAAGCAATTAAAACAAAGTCACCTTAAAATAAAATACCATTTGGCCGAGGATTTTTCTTGCTTTGTAACTGTTCACTGGAATGTTGACTGCAGGAACCTGATGTTTGTGTACCCCAAGAGCCTGAACTTTGCCAATCGCCAGGGGTCTGCCAGAAACATCGCTGTCAAGATCCAGGTCATGTATGGAGAAGATGAGTCAGCATCAGTACCAGTAAGTTTGTCCCAAGTGTCATGCCTATATATTAATAGATTTTTTTTATATGGAGATATCTATATTTTGTTATGTACCATTAAAATCAAATAAAAGAGGTTTGACTGTACCTGCTTTTTGAACTGCTTAAAAAACCAAAAGGATATATCAGTATTGTAACCTTGAGTACACCAGTGTACAATTTTATTTTAATTTGTTGTCTTTTGACTTGTCTCATTTCTTTTGTGTAGGCTATATTTGGCAAGTCCAGCTGTCCAGAACTATCTAAGGAGACCTACACCTCCGTCACCTACCATAACAAGTAAGCATGTTGTGAACTTCTCACTTATATTACTACTACAGGAGTCATTCTAGAATTTTAATCAAAGGGGTAAAGATCCTGTTTACTGTAAAAATATGGGGACATTGCTAAAACAGTGGGGTCAATATAAAATTAGTTAAAATAAAAAATAAAAGGAGTTCTTCAAAGGAAAGTTACTTATCGGCAGTAATGAGGAGTGGATTTTCTTTTTAATGTACCTGAACGAGACATGCATATAAGATCTTTTATTAATATTTGAATCACCAAAACCTCTCTTTGTAGGATCAATTTTAAAAAAAGTTATGTTTTTAATTCACTAGAAATATTTCTTTCCTTGTTTATTTTTTTACAAATTTTGGTATTTTTCTAGTCTTGATCAATGCACAGTGTAAAATTAACAACATTACATTATAATGGGTAGATAACCATTCTTGCTTGTTTAGGTGCCCTGACTTCTACGAGGAGGTAAAGGTTCGTCTGCCGGCCCACCTTACAGAGGCCCATCACCTTCTTTTTACTTTCTACCACATCAGCTGTCAGAGCAAGAAAGGCGAGCCCAGCCCTGTCGAGAGTCCTGTAGGATACACGGTCAGTACAGGAATAATTGTCTTTACAGTCAACAATTTTTTGTGTTCTTCTAATTGAAATCATATTTCTGTCTCTTCTAAATACCATGTAGACATTACTTTTTCAATTACTTCACTACTTTCTTTTAGCGAATTCATTACTTAAGTAAGAAAAACATCAGTGCTTGGACATTGTTTATTCAAATAGATTGATTTTCTTGCATTTGATTTTCTTGCATTTGAGAAACCCCTAGAAAAGAGTGAGGCTAGTGCTCTGTAAAACTGGTGTATGCACCTTAGTCGGTCCCTTGTGCTGACTGACCATTCCAAGGCAGTATCTGTTGGTTTTGCTGTTTTCATTTTAATGACTCACCACAGATTTATTCTTACTTTTGCATTTGGTTTGCGTGCAAATGCCTTTGTCCTGTGCCTTTTCAAATTTGGTACATTTTGTATATGTTGCAATGCTCGTTGGACTTGTCATATCTTGTATTCTTATGAAATTTTTAAATGGTTTAATATCCCCTTTAAATCGTATAGTCAGGTGGTGATAGTAACAGTTGTTCTGCTGCCATAAGTCATAACTCACCACAACACTCTGACATTATATTGTCTCAAGTTACATTATCATGACACCATTTTCCATATTGCCTCATTACTGAGTATATGCACACATCACTCTGATAAGTTTTTTTATTTAGAATAAAACATTTTACTGCCAAATACTGACTGCAAGATAAATTTACACTTAGTATGTTAAATTTGATAAGTTTTTGCTTAAGAAGGATTCCGATATCTATATATTTTTTGCTGACTTATTTTGTTGGCTTTATTAAATATGCTGTTTTATAACACCAGATTTCATTGATCAGAGATAACTTGACACTGTTGCTGTTTGTATTGTTAACAGTGGCTGCCTCTGATGAGGGATGGACGACTCCATGTAGGAGACTTTACCCTGCCTGTTTCTGTGGAGAAACTACCACCCAGCTACTCTATACTCTTCCCTGATGTATGTATACATTATATATATATAATCAGTAACACAGTAACAGTTTAGCAAAAAAAAAAAAAAAATGAAATGCATAATGTTTGGCAACTTGGAATTTTAAAGCTAGTCTAAATATAAAAAAAGTTGGTAAGAATCTCTATGTTTTTAAAAGATTTCCATGTTAAAAAAATAAAATATTTTTTGTTACAGTTTCCCTTGCTTTACCATTTACAGTCTGTAAGTTAAAGAGTAAAATAATATCTTGAAAATAATATTGACTGTAATAATGAGTTGATTTATTCACTTGGTGATTATATTCTGCATTAGTATACCTGAAATAGTAGAATGGGAGTATGAGCTTGTTCTTTATAGTGTTAGCTGTAGACAGAACACATTAATGTATATGTTCGGCCATACTTCAGATTCACACCCTACCAGGGATGAAGTGGGTGGACAACCACAAGGGAGTATTCAGTGTCAGCATTCAGTCCATCTCCACCATTCATACACAGGTACGTACAGACAGCATAGTGTTTTTCAGTACTATATAAAAGATAGACTCAACTATTAGGATGTATCAACTGGTAACTTGTGTACACGAAGCATTTGTCCTACCCAGGTAGAAGTACTAAAGGCTGATAAATTATGATTAATTGGAAGGAATATGATTCATGGTATCACTGATACTGGCTCAAAATCCTGTCATTTGACAAACAAATGTTTAAACATTGACCATTAGATCTAGTGATAAGAATGGTTGGTCGAAATTAGCGCTAGCCCAACAGCAAAAAATTAGTAGATTTTCTCTCTGGCTAGCAAAAATTCCCATTTTACTAGCCCGATGGGCTTCTAAGATCCTGATTGTAAAAAAATCAGTGTACTTTCATTTTTAATTTAACTTTTGAGCTACTTATTTCACTCGGCAAGCTGTCGCTTGTATCATAAACATGTTATGCGCACTAAACAGATAATATGTTTACTATTCAGAAACCACACGGTATTCTGGTGCCCGCATGGTACATTATGTTCTATACCAAATTAAAATCAGCTGGGCCACAGAACAAAATGGCAGAGAAAATTAAACTGAAACATGTTTCTGGTGCAAAACCTGGGAAAAAAACCATGAAGTTACCAGGTGATTGATACTTAAATGGTGTTTTTTCCATATATATCTTAGTTTTTTTATGGCTTACTTGTAAAATTAAAACAGAATTTAATTCAGGCTAATGAATTTTCTTTCCGGCTTGTCAAAATTGCTTAGTTACTAGCCCGACTTGTAAATTCAATCCTTATTTCTATGACTGTCATTGTAAAACAACAATCTTAATGCTTTGTATTTGTTATAGGATGAGAAAATTGACCGGTTCCTGTCATTCTGCCGCCTAGCCCAAGAACAGAAGCTGCCTCCCAGGAAGAATGAGATTCAGTTTGAGAATGACCTCAAACACAGTCTAGCAGAACTCATCAAGGCCAAGGGAGAGAAACTGGTACAGTTCCTGTCCTTGATTCTGGACAAGCTTATTCTGCTGATGATTCGACCACCAACACTTGGGGGCCAGATAGGTGAGGGAAAGTTATAGTGTCTTTCTCTACTGTACTTGCTCAGTACCCCCCTAATTGGCTCTCCTCAGAAATATATGCTTCATCATTCTAAGAGATATTTTCGAAATTTTCTCTGCCTTGTGGTCAACTGTTAAATTACCTTAATCTTAGTGTCGGGTAGTATAAACAGGTGAAAGGTACTAGTGGCAGTGTGTTTGGCATATGCGCTAGCTGTAAATTTTGTCGAACCAACATTTAACAGCTGTCCTTTTTCTCAAAGATTAGAATTTCAGCTCTTCATGGCAAAGAAGCATATTGAGCAAACATCCCTGCTGTGTTACTCTTACTAATTTATATTTTTTATCTTTGTGGGATTATTAATGAGTAATTACAATGATAGCATTGGGCAATCAAAAAGAAAGCAAGAGAAACTAAATGTGCAAGCAATATGCAGCTTATTATTGATTCATTAAAGAAAATGCCCAACAGAAAAAATGACAAAGAACTATAAATAACAATCAAACTAAACACTGATGAGGGCATCATTGGGAGCTTGACAATTCATTAGTTGTAAACTGTTTTTTGCAATTTTCCATGCTATCGTTTTCCATACATGTAGGTGACAACTTTTAAGCTTTATAATTTGATTTTGATTAAACACTTTTGTCTGGCTATGAAAAGCAAATAGCATAAATAAAGATAAGCTTGCCAATTTTTCGGTAATCACACAGATGAGAAACAATTGGGTTCAGTACTAGCTGCTCTTAAGGAAGCTTGTTCAACATCTGTTTTTAGATTCTTCAGCTCATCTGTTAGCAAGATTATTGTATAATTGTGTTATAAAAAGCTGAGAAATTGTTCTCCTCACTATTTTGCGCATCAAATTAATAATTGGCCATGAGCGATAATACCACATTCTTAACTTTCAAGTGAGCCACTAGACATACTGTTGCTGCATAATGAGAAATGTTTTTTACTATTTACACAATTTCAATTATTTTATATTCTTAAATACAGAAGTGACAAATATCCCCACGGCTCAGGTTGTCTGATTGCCAGGGGCAACCCCAAATCTGGTCCAGGCAACATGTTTTTGCTGCAGGTTGTCCAATTGGGCAACAAAAAAACAAAACTAAACTAATCATCCATTTAATCCAACACTTGGCTTTTTTTATCCATATTATTGGTGTGTGTTTTCTGCATTGCATCTTGACAGTTAAGCAAATAATGTGAAGTGTGTGCAACATAGCCTGGTACACCACTCGATTTTCACCTTTTTGGCTCACAGTTAATAATATTAGTAAGCTTACACAAACTAGTCAAAGTTCCAATTAAATTACACATTTGTTGTAATCAACCAATTTGTTTTGAATTCATCCTCATGTAATTCAATATATGTTGCTTTTTAATTTGGTAAATTTATCACTTGTAGGGAAATAAACATGCCTCGTTATAGAGGAAAAAAGCTATGCACTAAGCCCCATTAAATACTTTTATTAAAGTCAAATGCATATCTGACTCATACAGAGAATAGAACAAGGCATCCACATTGCCCATAAAGATGGAAGCTTTTTTTTTCAATTTATATATGTATTATTCTTTGTTAGTCTTATTTGTTATAAAGGTAAAAAGAAATTATTTTTGAGTTAATATATTTCTATCAATTCTAGTGAACACTGGTCAGCCAGCATTTGATGCCATGGCCCAGATTGTACAGAGGGTGCAGGATATGCTGGAGGATCGGAATGACAGTAATGGACGTAATGCTGTCTTGGCAACCTACATACAGTACTGCTGCACCCTGCCACACCCTGGCTGCATACAGGGACCTGGTATGTAACTCAACTGTAACACAGAGAGCTCTATTTTAGAAGTTTTTTCACAGTTCTTGAAGCCCTTTTATTTGCAGAATTTTATCTAAATTTCATAGTAAAGTAACAAATACAAACAATGATAAAAATGCCAAAAGAAGGGAATTTAATACAAATCGGCAAATTATGGGTATTGTCAGGAATAAATTGAAAATGTAGAAGATTTTTGTTCATTACCTCCTTGGATTGGTAGTTTCAATACAATTTGACAAGTTAAAGCAATGACCCCTGCTTTTATTGGAAGCATGAGTTACTTCATAACTGCTTGCATTGTACATCATATAGTCCAGTTCCCTTTCTTCTTATAGGAGGACTAAACATGTCAGGCAGCTCTGGAGGTTACAGCACCATGGGTCGACCCTCATCTCTGCCTATCGGCACACAGTCATACCAGCGCAGCACCAGCAACCCTGACTTGACCACACCCACTACCCCAGAGGGTGAAGATAGCAGGATTCTTCAGTGAGTGGACTTGTGATTTAGTCACTTTAGAAAAGTCAGGACTCAAGATTTTGAACTGTAATCTGAATTTAAACATATGGTAAAAAGTTGAGTCTGAATGTCACTATACACAGGATTGGATATGGGATTCTGAGAATCGATTTCAGGCTTAAACTCAGCCACATTAAACTTAATGCAAAAGTAGATATGATTACATGTATTGTTTAATGACTATTAAATTTTTTTTGTATTTTTTATTTTAACACTGCATAAAAAACTTTTCTGTTTTTCTTAGTTACTTACTCATGGTAGACCAAAGAATAGTGAATGTGTCAAGAGTGACCTGAAAGTATAAAATCTGTCTAGCACTGATCTGCTGAACAGAATTGCATAGAGAGATGAGACTCTAGCTTCCTGCTGCCTACCCCAGAAAACAACCACAGCAGTTAACTTAAATATAAATCAGACAGACAGACTTAAGCATTGTCAATACAAATACATCTCTAAAAAAAATCATTTTGTACGGTCTTAAAGCCTATAAGCACCAACAAATGTATACCTGAATGATAATTTTACAGGTAACCGAGCTGGTAGTATGAGAACTGAGGAGTACGCTCTAGCAATGGGAAGGTCTAGGAATAAGAAGGTATTACAGCTAGCACCTTAATCCATTTTAATGTAGTCTATACTAATAAGACAAAAATAAGTACCTTACCCATTTTTTAAAATGTATAAAAGAAATTATGCCCCAATACTTTTTATATTACAAAAGAGAATTTGTTATATTATTATGTTGTTTACCTTTTCCAACAATTTAGTATTGTTAGCTGTTTTAGCTAGTCATGTTTTCGTCTTAACACTGTGTTAACTCAACTTCTCTGACCAGTGCTAACTGTTGAGTGTGTGTGTGAATATTACAGCTGGTCCATGAGGAGTTTGCTCTACAGTGGGTCGTGCTCAGTGGATCTACTAGGGAAACAGCCCTGGCCAACGCATGGTTCTTCTTTGAGATAACTGTCAGTACATATCTTTCCTTGTCTGTAATGATTACTCACTGATAAATGATGAAAGAACATATAAACCAAGAAAAAACATTGAAAGAAAGTATTATTGAAACTTGCCTTCTACTTTCTCTTCATCACGAGCCATAACACTGTGTGCATAAAATGCTTATAGACTCGAACACAGAAGAGTATCAAACTATTTATCTCCCTTAAATGTAGCTCAAGCTAACATAGCAAACAAGATTTATTTCCCTTATATTAATGATAATAAAATACAATCATCTTGTCATTACGGTTATTTGTACATAAACATAGTCTTAATGTTGAAGCCTATAGGGTCAGAATGGCAATTTATACAATCAATTTGCAATTATGTCACCACTAATTTAAAGCTTCAAAAGAATTTAATCAAGAAGATAAAATCAGTAGTAATAAGTCAATTTACTGCAAACTTTGAAAGACAACATTTGTACTTAGATAACAATTGAGTTTTCAGAATTGTGAATTGTTTCTGTAAGTTTTTTCATATTTTATATAAGAACTTGAAGTTGGTATGCTCAGCAGTTGGAAGTGATAAAGAATCTGAAACATGTAACCCTACATTTACTTGTTTTAGATCAAGAGTATGGCGGAGCACCTTGCTAAAACCGACAGCCTGGGGGCTCCCAGACAGATGAGGTTCCCATCCCAATTCATTGATGATGTACAGGCTTTGGTACAGACGCTCATCAAAGACATTGTGGAAAGATATGTCAGGGTATGGGCTCTTTTGATGTCTAAGGTCTTTCAGCGATATGAGACATTAACAACTTCTCTTTGCTTTCTTTGATTTTTACACTTATTTTCAGTTCTGTTTATTTTTAGACGGGAAAAAAAAGCAATATATTTTCTAACAATGACCTAAAACTCCTCAAATGCACCTGATATGAGCCAGTGTAGAAACCAGCTATGTAATGCCTCAAACCCTCACAGCCAAAAGAAAACATTTGGCATTAAACACAGCAACAACAGTAAGAGATAAAATGCTGAAATCTTTGATAAAATGCTAAGCTCTTAGCCCATTAGTACTACGTGAAGTTTCTTGTCTGTGACAGGTGCTTGTAAAATTAAGCTGGAAGGTGTACAAATCTTGCTTCCAGTTATGATTGTCATATTTTAGTCCCAGATATACAACCAGGAATAGAGGCTCCATCACATAACAGTAACATCATTGCATAACATCAAATTATTGAAGAAAGTTTATATCATTGTGGAAGATCACTGATATCTTTGTAAATATGTAAGGGTCTTAGAAAAGGCATATTTAAATCATCAGTGACAACCATCTATTAAAATTTAAGCGAGGTCAGGGACAAAGCGGGGTCAGGGACACTCTTGGAGGAGCACTTTGCTGTTCAGGCTTGTGTTAGTAATGGTTCAAGACTGTTATCTCTGCCTCCCTATCTGTTCTTCAGGACCCTCCAATGATCCGGAGTCTCAACACTAGCCTGGCATTCTTCCTGCAGGACCTACTCTCCTACATGGACAGGGGGTTTGTCTTCCAGCTCATCAAATGCTACACATACGAGGTAGGCTTCAAAGCAGCTTATTTGTTTATTTCCTTTTTTAACGAATATATTGATAGAAAATCTGTGTGTTTTCTTTCAACTCTAGCCTTAAAAAAACACTTTTTAAGTGATAGCTGCCTAAAATTATTATGTTCTAAACATTGGATAGATTATGAGATGACACACAGTAGCTAAGGTCTTGCTGTGTTTTTCGTGAATAAGCACTCTGGTCTCAGTGGGGCTAACGTTAGCTTCATGGCTAATAATTCTTTGCTCATGTTAAACAACAGTTAGTATTAATCGTTTTATGTGTTTTAAGCTTGGCTAAGTATGAACTAACCTTACCTTCATTCTTTTGTGCACACGTTTTCTCTTTCTTTCACAAGGTAAACTGCAAAATCAACACCCTTGCTGATGCCACAAGCCTGCGTCTGTTGCATTTGGACTTCCTGCGTATTGTTTGCAGTCATGAGCATTACTTCACGTTAAATCTACCATTTGGCACCCCTTTAACTCCTTCCACGTCGAGCCACAGCCCGACGCCCAGTATTGCTAGCATCACGTCTCAAGACTCCCAGACGTCTTACACCTCTACCAGCACCATCACTAACAAGGGTGTATTCTACGATCTCACACCAGAGTTCCAGTCGCAGCACTACCTTGTGGGGTTGGTGCTGAAAGATCTAAATAGTGCTTTAGAGACAAAGTGAGTTTAACAGTTACGCATAGATTATTTCTATTCTCTTCTATTCAACAAAACTTAAC
Source organism: Sinonovacula constricta (assembly GCA_007844125.1). Lineage (NCBI taxonomy): Eukaryota > Metazoa > Mollusca > Bivalvia > Cardiida > Solecurtidae > Sinonovacula > Sinonovacula constricta. The sequence goes on from CM017562.1 coordinate 39,463,700, forward strand.
ATAGTTCAACTTTCAAGCATCTAATGGTTCAATGTTGGTCTCATTTAACACCTCAATGCATTCGGTGTGGTTAATCTGACTGATTAAACTATCAGTTATGATCATTATATTAACATCTAGTTGATCATGGTTGAGGAGGACTCCAGACTAGTATCTAATAAGAGGCTATGTTAATCAGTGTTCAGACTGGAAGAAAATTGTTGCTTGGCGTAGGTTATGCTTTTCTTTTTTGGGCTATTTTTTTAATAAAACATGAAATGATTACACAGGTATCCTAATTTACTGTTTTTTTGTCAAATGAAAATTGCTGTATATCCATGACAATGGATATCAGATATAAGGATAGAGATCCTCATGATCCTGTGTTTTGAGTGTTTCAGCAATCCTACTGTGCACCACAAGTCCATCAATGTTGTTTGCAATTTGCTGTATAACCATGACCTTGATGTACGCTATACTGACCTTGAAATGAAGGCTCGTCTTGCATCCCTGTACCTGCCACTGATCGGCATCACAATCAAGGCCTTGCCCCAGTTGTATGACCCCAACACAGAGGGCCGCTACAGGACATCTGCTGACTTTGAGGAGATGGACACCATAAACCAGAGGGTTGCTATGGCAATCGCAGGACAGACACTGTTTGGGAGATTGAGTGACCAGTCTCAGAATCAAGGGGATGTAAATGCCAGAGTTAGTATAAAAGTTATAGTAAAACAAATAATGTCTGAAGTATTGGTTATGATGTCTTTGTTTCATCTTATAGTATACATTGATTGCTTGCTTATTTGCATCTACACTACAAAGATAATGTTTTTTTTCATCTTTAGATCCGTAAATGCCAGCTTAATGCAGAGGACACTCGTAACCTTTTGGTGTGTTTTGTGTGGGTTCTGAAGAACATTGACAAGTCCCTGCTGCGTGCCTGGTGGTCGGATATGCCCATCAATCGTCTTAACTGCATCCTGGAGATCATCTACTTTGCAGTCTCCAACTTTGAATACAGGGTATTGTTAACATACTTTATACATACACATTGTACACACCTTTGTTTACACACACTTTTCACAATCATTGTCTGTTGGATCAATTCTTGAACAAAAATACTTTTAGTCAAGTAATACTGTAAAGTCTTATATTAGAAGGATAAAAACGTCCTTTAAAAGAAATAAAAAAATCCATTTAATTTTATATCACAACTTCTTGTATCATGCTAAATTTATGTCTTCTAGTATTAGAATTCTTACTTTTGATCTTTACAAAATGTGTATCTCACCTGACACTTTTCTTGGCAAAATAAAATGTATATTGGAAATATAGTTAAAATAACACCTAATTTTCCAGCTGGCAAGCCCTTCTTGAAAAAAAAGAAGCAATATTTCCTCTCCAACCTACCCCCCACCTCCTAATTATTTATTCACTGTTTTTAGAATAATTCTAAATTGCTACAGCATTTCTCTTGTTATTTTACTTTAATTATAACACAATGTAAGGAACTTCAAACAAGTATTTACCTATTGTGTATTCTTTTCTGCTGATGTCTGGAGTTAATAAGTTATAGGTATATGTTGACATGAGTGACACCAAATGTCAGAAATTATCAAATTAACCTAGAAATTGGACATGTTTAGGATGCATGTAGTGTTAAAACGATTTGCCATAACAAAGCATGCAGTGTGTGCATTAAATTAACTTATTATCTACAGAATGCACAACAAAAAGCAATATTGTTTTCATTTAATCAGATATGGGAATGCATTAGAAATGACAGTTTTTTTAAATGAGAAGTAGAATAAACAAGGAACATGAAATATGTCAAATCTGCTAGCATTTTTTGTGGAAGTAATATTATCATTCTTTCTGAGCTTTATTAGGCAATCTATTTCATTCCCTTCATTGATAAGAAAAGTAATTAAAGGCTGGTGTTGATTTCAAAACGGAAGTTTTTTTCTGAAATTACATCCATTAAAATATCTGTGAATATTAACAGCTTACCATTCAAAGGATCAATGAACATTTTTTTTATATCTATCCAATTTAAGGTTAAAGGTGAAGTTAAGTAACTTGTTTTGATTTGAAAAGAAATATTTAATAAAAATAGAGTGTGCTTTATTATTATTGCATCATTTGTCTCTTTTAAATTACTGTAGATTAGATATTTGTGATAACCATGAACACATAAAGCAGGAAAATAGTCTATTTCCATTCTGTTTTTAAATTTAATATTGCTTAATTATGCAACCATTATTAACATCTTCTTAGATTATTTTCCTGCACTGTGGTTCATGTATTTGTTTCAGGAATGTTAGAGTTTGTACATTTAATTTAAATTTATGGAGATATTATTAATTTATGTATAGAAGTATAATTGGCAATATTTAACTGCATTCGAAATACTTTGTTAAAATTTCAGTCCAGAAACCTTGACAAGAACTGCAGTAGAAATATTTTCATAAAAAAAAATAAGTGTACACAAGCTCATATTATTATAACATAGTTGTAGAAAGATCATGCTTTTAATTACTTTAATATTCTTTTATAAAAATAATATGAAATTTAAAATTTTATTTAGAAATGATTAAAATGGCAATGTAGCTTATGTTTGGATTGAATCAAAACAGGTAAAAAAATCTAAAACATTTTCACTATTGTAGAAAAAATTAGCAATTTTCTTTTTATTTACTATAAACATTTATCTCATGGCCATGTATTGCATAAGCATATATAAGAGAAGGCATGATCTTTCATCTCTTAATATTAGTTTGGTGCAAGAAGTGGACCCTTTAATGATGGTTGCATATCTAATTATCTGTTGAGCATGTATCTCTGAATGACACAAGATCCTAATATTGATTTGGACCTAAGTTTAATTTTCTTTCCACATTTTCTTTAAATGAGGTAGAAGTTTGTATGGCATAGAAGTATTATGCATTTATTATGCATTTTGTTACATTTTCAACATCTGAGTTCATCAGTTGAGATCCTATATTTACTTTAAATGTTTTCTCCTGACAATCCATAATACTGGGATTAAGACTGTTGTCTAAATCCATTGGCCATATTTCCTCGAATGAAAATCCTCATACTTGTGTACCATGTATTATGAACACAAAAGCAGAAATAATAAGAAATAAAAAGCTTGAATATGTGCTATAATTGCAATTTGTCAAAATTGTCAATGCTTGCCTACAAGCTTTAATTACCCTATTATCTCTATGCCATGAGAACTTTTACTCTTTCTCTTTTGAATTAACTATGTATTTCACTTTACCTTTTACTATTATTTTAGTATACATATGCTTTATTATGCCTGTTTAGTTTCAAGGAATCTGTTTATATTCAAGTTTCATAGTGCTGAAGTTATACAATTCAATATCTGGTCTGGAACCCAATTGAAAGCATTTGAATGGTCCACTTTTGAGTAACAGATCAAAATTGGCTCTTGAGTAACTAATCAGTATTGACCAATCACATGTTACTCTGAAGCTTTTGATTGGGCTCATTTGAGTAAATGTTCATTATTGACCAATCATATATATTCTTATGCATTTGACTGGTCCAATTTGAGTAACTTCTTAGTATTGACCAATCAGATACATGGGAATGGTTTCAGACTAGCTCAGAGTTGTATAACCTTTACTGATGAATGTGGAATAGTCAGTTGTTGTGGGGCTGAGCATTCCGTTGGGTTGAGCAAAAATCAACAACAAAACATAGCTCATATATACAGAGTGGACAGGGCTGCAACATTATACCCCTATAGTTTCATTAAATCCCCCTCTTCATTTGAACAACTTAGTTTACTTCTTTTGCTTATTCATAACATAATTTTACATAAATTTAATGATTTTTTTCTTTTCTTTTTGAGAAATTTATTAAATTTATTTTAAAATATATACAGTTTAAAATAAGTTATTGATTTCAACAATAACTTTAAAAGTTATGATGAGGAATTTTTAAAACTGGTATTAATTAAACTTATAAAGATCTTCAGTAAAATAAACTAACTTCTTCCATTACCAGACAAAAAATCTTTTGCATAGAACATGACAATGAAAATAATAATACAATTTGAAAATAACTGAATCAATATAATTATAAAATGATATGCTATAATTTATAATGCTTTACTTAAAATACATTTAACTAAAAAACAAGTTGAAAAGAATTTAGAAATTGCAGACTGTAATTTCTAAGCTATTTTAGACAAATGTCAGAAGTTGATGCATTACATATTTTACCAGAATAAAGTATATTTATACCTTAATTAACTACATGCAGTGACATCCTGCTGTGATAAGTGAACTTTTTTTTCATTTTTACCCGAGTCTAATTTTTTATAATTAACAATACCTCATGTTGCATCTAGTGTTTTCTAAAACAGAAAAGATTTAGATTAAATTAAAGTTTTTGATTGTTTCATATAAATTATACAATCCTGCATTGTTTGCATGGTAGATATTTTATATTTCTAGTAACGATTTAATACTGTTTAATTAAATTGGAGTATAATTATATTTAATTTGTAAGAATATATAAAATATATTAACAATATAATATTTTAAATTATTTTAGAATTTTTATATAAAATATGTTATTATAAGATCTTTTTTTAAATTCATCTACATATATAAATAAGTTATGTCAATAAAGTTATGTTAGAAGTCATGAGTTTAAAATGGTCAAGAAAATCGGTGCTGACTTAATGTATACAAACCTAACATGAATAAAACACCTTTTTTTCTTGCTACAATAGATGTAGTTTTATAAATTATTTATTTTGTTAACTGTTCATGTTTTTTTTTTCAATTAATATTTTTGTTATTCCAAAGGATAGATTTTTTAGATTTTAGACCCCATGCTTTATCCCTTTTCCTTATGTCTCGTTTTTTATCATGAAAAAATCTTTAATCTTTCTCATGTAGTACATAACAGCTATAGCTAAAACTGGTTTAACAGTCCATAATGTTAGTTGATCTTTTAAAAACTGCTAATGTCTCACAATCAGTATGTGGCAAGTTATTAAGCTTGTGAGACAAAGTCTCAATAACTAGGACAGTGGAGCTTTTTATAGTCCAGAAGTCATTTTAAAATCTTAAAGCAACTGTGGGGTGCCCATTGCTAAGCGGTTGATCGCCGACTAATCAGTCCCTTACCATTTTTTATGAGGGTAGACTTTTTGAGCTAACCTGTGGTACACCAGTGGTTCTACCCAGACATAAGTTTGGATGCTTCCTCCACCAATAATTTGCTGGACGTTGCAAATATGGCCATAATTGCGTCTTTGCAATATACCAAAAAACATAAAGGAAACAAAACAAACTTAATGCATTCATTAGTTTAAGCTTAAGTTACAAATCAGTGTTCCCTTTATATCCCATATGTTAGGTCATATTTAATTATTATTTACCGGACCTGGTAGCACAAACAGTAGAGCATCAGCTCCAGGTATGGGAGGCCACAGGTTTGATCCCAGGCGACAACATAACAAAGTTGTTAAAAATGATAGCGGTATAGCTAGCGCTCAAGCAAATATAAGGGTAATTCTAGGACTGCTTGGCCCGTTGTCAGGATAATCAGAATGGATGTGGTAATAAGGCAGGTGTTCACTGCATGCTTTACACAGTGAAGGCAGCACTATATCTGCTTCCAGTGGACATCATTTCCAGATAACTGAAATACTGTTGGTGGGACGATAAACCCAATAAACAAACATTTTATATTAATGAAAATAATTTTTTTTCTTACAATGCATAGCTTATAAAAAGAACTTATTCGCACTTCTACAATCGAGAGCAGATCACCTAGCACTTTGTTGTTTTTATTACTAAACGTTTTAATATTTATGTTTATTCTAACAAATCACCATTTAATATATTTGAAATAATCACAGTTTTCAAATAACTGCATGAGTTTTCAACAGAGTAGATATAAAATGGCATTTTATACTGTTTTCAAAATAATAATTGTAACTGCAAGAAAACATGTTTTCAATCAAGTATTTTTCTAATCATGTTTTTTTCATTTTTGAATCACCTATCTTGAAATGGTATTGATCTTATACACAGCTTTTTCCCATTTTTAATGGTAACTTGCACATCTCACGGTTCTATTACAAGCTTTTAGCATTGTATATAGTTGCTTTATATTCAGTGGTAATCAGTACATTTTTAAAGAAGAAATGATGAATACTTATATCATTATATTTTGTCTTAGTAGTTTCTTTCTATTTATCAACCTTATGTAACTGCACATACACTTTAACATATTCCATAAAAGTCCATATATTTTACAAAATACATTTTCTATTGAGTTCATGCAGGATAAAAGAAGATAGAAAAAAAGATACACACATGAACACACATATTATCATGAGATAAGATAAAGTCAACACTATTTTTTATTCTACTGAGGATGTTAGGAAGTGTCTATAAGCAACTTTTAAAATGGAAAGAAATAGTTTTTGTCACAGATGTGTTTAAGCATGAGTTTTCTAATAAGGATAAGGAATATGTCTTACATGGAGAGTCCAAATTTTAGGAATACCAGAATTATAATGCTTTTTTATCAAGAACAAAATGTTTGTTTTGGAAAATAAAATCAACATGAAGTCATTGAGTATAACAGTAATTTTTTTCTGTTGAATCATTTAAATAAAGTGTTCACAGTCTCCAAATGATGTATGAACCATTTATTTAACAAATTTTCTAAAAAGATACTATGGTTTTAAGACTGCTACATTTTATTGGTTTTATATGTGCTCTCTAGTATATGATTACTGACTGAAGTCTGGACATCAAGTGAAATTTCATTATATAGTTGTTTGAATTAGATTTCTTTCATTCACAAAGTCTGTGTTTTGTGGGGCTCCGCATGTTAATGGTTGGCTTGAATCAATCCCAGAATAACTTGCATGGTCTTGGCCTTGGTCCTGGTCATGTGTGTTTGTTTGTTTGACAATAACAACTACTTGAGTTCTGAAATTAACAACTAAGTCCCAAGTAAGCTAATGGTGTTGTTTTCAGTATGTTTCAACAGATCATGATAGGTTCTGTGCTTTTATTGCTGATGGACTGTTTAAGTCTACAAATAATCTAAAATAAGACCCGGTGTGGGATATTGAGATTTTAATTATATATTTTACGAACAATAGAAAAGGTTTTGGTTTATTCTGCCTTAGAGGTTGAACATGAACTTCATTCTGCGCCGTATGACCTATCAAGTGTTGGTGTGCCATAAAACCCAAAATACAAATGAACTTCATTTCTATTGTAATATATAGACCAAATCAGGTATAACAACCTACTGTTGACTGTAAAAATTGAACATTATTTGTCACATGGTCAGGTTCAAATAAAAACAACAAGGAATTTTCTCAATCAATTCAGAGTCTGTTTCTATGGTGACATGGTGAAGTTATACATTCCTTTCAACCACTTTTCCAACATATACAATGATATTCAATGATAAATCAAAGCTAAACTAATTGAATGCAGAGTTGTACAAGTCATTTGGTACAGCCCCTCTTGATCTTTCTCAGTCAACTCAGGTGTGGACACTTATGTTTGAAAGCATGAGAGTGAATGCGGGACATGACATGGTACTACATTTTATATTGAATATGCTGTTTAAGTTGAACTGTTGCAATACCTAAATTACCTGACTACATTTGTTACCAATTATTCGGTATCACTTAAGGTTCTATACCAGCTGTTCCTGTAATGGTTTGTACTAAATGAAATGCTTTTGAATGAACATCTTGTGATGTTGATAAACTAATATGTTGCTAGCTAACTGGGGTATTTAACTTTCTAACAGTAGGTTTTCATGTAGATATCACATTGTAGAATGCATTTGAGTTTTGAGTGAAAATTAAAACTTTTAATTTATTAAACAGGCTATTGGATTTTTCTTCAGAAATAATAACATCAAGCCATTTAAATTTGATGTAGAAATCATAGGATAAATTGTATTCTGTATAAATTTTACTTAAACCTCCAAAACATCAATAATGCACATCATAACAAGAGAGATCTTAAGTGTACTTCTTTTAGGTTTTCCTCAGTATATTATTTGAGTGATTGTATTTAAACCCAGCAAAGAGTTATAAGGAAGATGGCAAGACAAGAAATAATCATGTCAAGATCACCTATTGGACTAAATCCACATGAAACAATTTGCCATTCACTGCTTCGTGGCTTCTTGTCTGTGCCTCATATCAAAACAATATTTGCCATTATTAAAAGAATGTTTTATACATCAAATTGTAGAAGTAGGAGTTTTCTTACATAATTTTGATATTTTAAGCAATTTTAGTTAACAGTTATTAATTAAGTTTAAAGTTATTTCTATGCCAATTTTAAAATAAACTTTGCTATATCTATATAGTGTTTAAACATAAGCGCAGATAATTTTCTAAAAGCATTGAGTTGAAACCAGGCAAATTATTTTCTCATCATCCACTCCCTAAATTATTTACCCAAAACCCACTATGCTCACTCCAGGGCAAATGGCCAAAATCAAACCTTGTTGTCATGACAACCATAACGGACTCCCAGGAGACTCTTGAGGACTGGAAAGATAGCCCGCCCACCACTCTGTCTCGATTAAAAAGCGCCAGTCTTCCAAAGTCGCTCTCTAGGAGTGACCTCTGGGAAGGCTTTACGAAAAAATCACAGGATTTTCTCAAAGGCACCGGAATGCTCATGCGCTCCAACAGTAAAGACGATTCTTCCAACCAGGTACAAAACTTCCCATCCAACCAGTTTATCTTAATTCACATGATTCACATTGTTGTGTTGATTATTATTGGTTGTAAAGATGCTGATAACTCTCAGTTACTTTTGTTCCAGATTTCCTGATTAGTTAGTTTATAGTTTATGTTATTTGTTGTGTTATTATGTGACATGTATTGCATATTGCTTGGTTTCAGAGTTTCTTGGCATCCTGTTCACCTTTTTTTCTTCAAGCACCGATTTTGGTAAATGAAATTCATTGTATGTGCACACTTCTTTTTAGCCTGTAAAAATTTCTTCGGCAACTGTAAAAACAGTAAGAAGCAAAAATTTATTTATCAGTATTGTCTTGTCTATGACACAGAAAATTATCCTTAATTTCTTTCAATTATGCTGTATTATTAAATTAACCTTTTCTGGTTTTCAATCAATGTGTTCCAACATAAATTATATTTACACTTTTTTAAGTCATACAGCTTTAAAACTGTTACACAGTAGTTTTTCTCTCTCTTCTATAAATTGTACAACCATTCCACTGAATCTAGTCCCTTGTGCAAATGTGCAATGTTTGATCACTAGATGTAAGCAGAAAAAAAATAACACAGCAGAAAACATTAATCTTTTTTAAGTCTTTTCTAAACATCTTTAGTCTCTCACTATTAAGTCTTCAGTCGCACAACATATTGGTTTGAGTCATTGGTTGATTCAATATCTCCTATCTAGGGAGTCCTCCACAATATCTCCTATCTAGGGAGGTCCTCCACAATATCTCCTATCTAGGGAGGTCCTCCACAATATCTCCTATCTAGGGAGGTCCTCCACAATATCTCCTATCTAGGGAGGTCCTCCACAATATCTCCTATCAAGAGAGGTCCTCCACAATATCTCCTATCTAGGGAGGTCCTCCACAATATCTCCTATCAAGAGAGGTCCTCCACAATATCTCCTATCAAGGGAGGTCCTCCACAATATCTCCTATTTATAGGGAGGTCCTCCACAATATCTCCTATCTAGAGAGGTCCTCCATTATATCTCCTATCTATAGGGAGGTCCTCCACAATATCTACTATCTAGAGAGGTCCTCCACAATATCTCCTATCTAGGGAGGTCCTCTACAATATCTCCTATCTAGGGAGTTCTTCCACAGTATCTCCTATCAAGAGAGGTCCTCCACAATATCTCCTATCTAGGGAGGTCCTCCACAATATCTCCTATCTAGGGAGGTCCTCCACAATATCTCCTATCTAGGGAGGTCCTCCACAATATCTCCTATCTAGGGAGGTCCTCCACAATATCTATCTAGGGAGGTCCTCCACAATATCTCCTATCAAGAGAGGTCCTCCACAATATCTCCTATCTAGGGAGGTCCTCCACAATATCTCCTATCTAGGGAGGTCCTCCACAATATCTCCTATCTAGGGAGGTCCTCCACAATATCTCCTATCTAGGGAGGTCCTCCACAATATCTCCTATCAAGGGAGGTCCTCAACAATATCTCCTATCAAGGGAGGTCCTCCACAATATCTCCTATCTAGGGAGGTCCTCCACAATATCTCCTATCTAGGGAGGTCCTCCACAATATCTCCTATCTAGGGAGGTCCTCCACAATATCTCCTATCTAGGGAGGTCCTCCACAATATCTCCTATCTAGAGAGGTCCTCCATTATATCTCCTATCTAGAGAGGTCCTCCACAATATCTCCTATCTAGAGAGGTCCTCCACAATATCTCCTATCAAGGGAGGTCCTCCACAATATCTCCTATCAAGGGTGGTCTCCACAATATCTCCTATCAAGGGAGGTCCTCCACAATATCTCCTATCTAGGGAGGTCCTCCACAATATCTCCTATCAAGAGAGGTCCTCCACAATATCTACTATCTAGGGAGGTCCTCCACAATATCTACTATCTAGAGAGGTCCTCCACAATATCTCCTATCTAGGGAGGTCCTCCACAATATCTCCTATCTAGAGAGGTCCTCCACAATATCTCCTATCTAGAGAGGTCCTCCATTATATCTCCTATCTATAGGGAGGTCCTCCACAATATCTCCTATCTAGGGAGGTCCTCTACAATATCTCCTATCTAGGGAGGTCCTCCACAATATCTCCTATCTAGGGAGGTCCTCCACAATATCTCCTATCTAGGGAGGTCCTCCACAATATCTCCAATCTAGGGAGGTCCTCCACAATATCTCCTATCTAGGGAGGTCCCCCACAATATCTCCTATCAAGGGAGGTCCTCCAAAATATCTTCTATCTAGGGAGGTCCTCCACAATATCTCCTATCAAGGGAGGTCCTCCACAATATCTCCTATCTAGGGAGGTCCTCCACAATATCTCCTAACTAGGGAGGTCCTCCAGCTGACCTGTGGTGTACTTGTTGATCTATCCATATATTTGGTAGAGGTCTTCCATCTAGTTTGCATTGCTAATATGACCATTATTTAAACAGCCATATTGTAAACCTCAACAAAAAATATTACATGAACAGACATACACATTGGGATAAAATAAAGAAATGGTAACACTTTTGTAAAATCATGTAAATGACCTTTTTATTAATAGTAAACCAAGCAAAATAATAGACAGGTTGTTTTTCAATTGATTAAATATTTGCCTCATTTTTGAGGTGCTGTATAGAAATTAATTGGTTTTCAGTTTCCTTACTGTATATACAGCATTTTGACCAATAAGACTTTCTTATTTTGGTATTTTCTCTTATTTCAGATTAGTATTTTGACAGTATTCTGTTAAGCCATAAAGTGTCAGTCTTACTACTTAAACAAATATTTATTTATCATATTCTGCTATCTTTTCCCCGATTGTTCTGGTACTGTTGCCACTAATTTCCCTTATACCATGTTAAGAGTTTCTGCTATGTTCTGACATGTTACTTTTGAAGTTTCTACTGTTATTTGTTATATTTATGCTTTAATTTCAGTGCTCATTTTGTTACTTGTGTTTATAGAATTAATGCTGTTTCAACATTTCAGCTTAGAGTTTCATTATAAGAGGATCTTTATAGCTTGTACATGAACTTTCTGTGTATTTATTTGTAATCTTTTTATATTTGAATAACACAAAGCAAACAGATGTTGATGTTGTCATGTTTGAGTCCTACTGTGACTGTTTCCACTGTGTGTACATGAAATGTGGTCGTGTTCTGTCCAGGGCAAGAAGAGCATGGCTCAGTTCTCGCAGCAGACAATGAAGAAGAGTGTGGACATGAAGTCTCGTCTAGAGGAGGCCATCTTGGGTGGGGCAAACGCGCGGGCTGAGATGATGAGGAGGAGGCAAAGTGCCAACATGAGCAGCGTCAGTCTAGGAGGTATGTGTATCTAGTAGTGGATGGATGTGGGCTTTATTTAGCCTGATGATGGGGTAACAGTATCAGACTAGGGGTTATGTGTATTTAGTAGTGGATGGATGTGGGCTTTATTTAGCCTGATGACGGGTTAGCAGTGTCAGTCTAGGGGTTATGTGTATCTAGTAGTGGATGGATGTGGGCTTTATTTAGCCTTATGATGGGGTAGCAGTGTCAGTCTAAGGGTTATGTGTATCTAGTAGTGGATGGATGTGGGCTTTATTTAGCCTTATGATGGGGTAGCAGTGTCAGTCTACAGGGTATGTGTATCTAGTAGTGGATGAATGTGGGCTTTATTTAGCCTTATGACGGGGTAGCAGTGTCAGTCTAGGGGTTATGTGTATCTAGTAGTGGATGGATGTGGGCTTTATTTAGCCTTATGACGGGGTAGCAGTGTCAGTCTAGGGGTTATGTGTATCTAGTAGTGGATGGATGTGGGCTTTATTTAGCCTTATGACGGGGTAGCAGTGTCAGTCTAGGGGTTATGTGTATCTAGTAGTGGATGGATGTGGGCTTTATTTAGCCTTATGATGGGGTAGCAGTGTCAGTCTAGGGGTTATGTGTATCTAGTAGTGGATGGATGTGGGCTTTATTTAGCCTTATGACGGGGTAGCAGTGTCAGTCTAGGGGTTATGTGTATCTAGTAGTGGATGGTGTGGGCTTTATTTAGTCCTTATGATGGGGTAGCAGTGTCAGTCTAGGGGTTATGTGTATCTAGTAGTGGATGGATGTGGGCTTTATTTAGCCTTATGACGGGGTAGCAGTGTCAGTCTAGGGGTTATGTGTATCTAGTAGTGGATGGATGTGGGCTTTATTTAGCCCTATGACGGGTTAGCAGTGTCAGTCTACAGGGTATGTGTATCTAGTAGTGGATGGATGTGGGCTTTATTTAGCCTGATGATAGGGTAACAGTGTCAGTCTACAGGGTATGTGTATCTAGTAGTGGATGGATGTGGGCTTTATTTAGCCTGATGATAGGGTAACAGTGTCAGTCTACAGGGTATGTGTATCTAGTAGTGAATGGATGTGGGCTTAATTAAGCCTGATGATGTGGTCACAGCGTCAGTCTACAGGGTATGTGTATCTAGTAGTGGATGGATGTGGGCTTTATTAAGCCTGATGATGGGGTAGCAGTATCAGTCTAGGGGTTATGTGTATCTAGTAGTGAATGGATGTGGGCTTTATTAAGCCTGATGATGTGGTCACAGCGTCAGTCTACATGTTATGTCTGTCTAGTAGTGGATGGATGTGGGCTTTATTAAGCCTGATGATGTGGTAACAGCGTCAGTCTACAGGGTATGTGTGTCTAGTAGTGGATGGATGTGGGCTTTATTTAGCCTGATGATGTGGTCACAGTGTCAGTCTACAGGGTATGTGTGTCTAGTAGTGGATGGATGTGGGCTTTATTTAGCCTGATGATGTGGTCACAGCATCAGTCTACAGGGTATGTGTGTCTAGTAGTGGATGGATGTGGGCTTTATTTAGCCTGATGATGGGGTAACAGCATCAGTCTACAGGGAATGTGTGTCTAGTAGTGGATGGATGTGGGCTTTATTTAGCCTGATGATTTGGTCACAGCGTCAGTCTACAGGGTATGTGTGTCTAGTAGTGGATAGATGTGGGCTTTATTTAGTCTGATGATGGGATAACAGCGTCAGTCTACAGGGTATGTGCATCTAGTAGTAGAAGAAGGTGGGCTTTATCTAGCCTTATGATGGGGCAGCAGTATCAGTCTAGGGTTTATGTGTATCTAGTAGTGGATGAAGATGGGTTTTATGTAGCCTTATGATGGGTAGCAGCTTCTGTATTGTGGGTATGTCTATCTTGTAGAGGATGAAAGGGCGCTTTGTCTAGCCTTATGATGGGGTAGCAGCATTAGTCTAGCGATAATGTGTATGTAGTAGTAAAAGTGGGCAGTATCTAGCCTGATGATGATGTGGCAGCATCACACTAGGGGGTATGTTTATCTAGTAGTGGATGAAGGTGGGCTTTGTCTAGCTCTATGATAGGGTAGCAGTGTCAGTCTAGGGGGTATGTGTGCATAGAAGTGGATGAAGGTGGGCTTTATCTGGCCTTATGATGGAGTAGCAGTGTCAGTCTAGGGGTAATGTGTGTATAGAAGTGAATGAAGGGGGGCTTTATCTAGCCTTATGATGGGGTAGCATTGTCAGTTTAGGGGGTATGTGTGGCTAGTAGTGGCTGGATGTGGGCTTTATCTTGCCTGATGATGGGATGGCATTGTCAGTCTAGGGGTTAGGAGTGTCTAGTAGTAGATGAAGGTTGGCTTCATCTAGCCTGATGATTGGGTAGCATTGTCAGTCTAGGGTTATGTGTGTCTAGTTGGGGAAGTGGGCTTTATCTTGCCTGATGATGGAGTAGCAGTGTCAATCGAGGGGTTTTTGCATCAAGCAGTGGATGAAGGTAGTCTTTATCTAGTCTAATGATAGTGTAGCAGCATTAGTGTAGTGAGGTATGTGTATCTAGTAGTGGAAGTGGGCTTTATCTAGCCAGATGATGGGGTTGAGCAAAACCATACCACTCTTTTGTATTTTTACTTTGGAGAGGTATGTTTACATGATGGAGACTACCAGTCTATGCCCATTTTTATTCCATTAAATTGTTTTATTGAATGGTGAGGCAGTACTATTTCTTATTGGTACTAGGTTATAATATTTTAGTTTCAGTAGGATAAATTTGCAAGAAGCAGAGTAGTCAAGTTAAAAGTTCCGCTCAAAGCTCAGCACTCAGAAGCCAGCAAGTGGTCATTAAAGTTTAAAGTTTGCTGCTCTCTTTGTCACATTTTTAATTAGGTTTAATGATTACTAAATAACAAGAGAAATCTTAATTATCTGGCAGCAACTATTTCAAAGTTCTGTATCATTAGTAACTGCTCTAGTTATCTCATGTAGTGTTTATATATATATATACGTTAAAAAGAAAAGCATTATACTTAAAATAAAAACATCTGTTAAGCCTCTGAATCATGTATTTATTTGTACATTGTAAACAATCAAAAGATCTACTTGAAGACTTTTGCTGCATCTTTTCTTTTACACCAGTATGTATCACACAGACAAATATCTGCATAGGCACCAGGGCACCGAAAAGTCAGTTTGAAGACCTTATCATGCAAAAGCACACATTGGTGAACTAAGCATGATGGTGCCTAATCAATCAACCACTGGCTACCCCCTCCAGTAGTGTACAAATTGTGATTATCTCTTGCTAGGTGACAAAACCCCGCCTTCTGGCGGCCAGAGCCCAGGTGGCAGTATGATTGGTATGCTCGACTCCAACAGACTGAGATGGCGTAAGGACCAGGTGCAATGGCGACACTCCCATGAACCTGTTGAGAGGTAGGCTTAC
Organism: Sinonovacula constricta; assembly: GCA_007844125.1. NCBI lineage: Eukaryota > Metazoa > Mollusca > Bivalvia > Cardiida > Solecurtidae > Sinonovacula > Sinonovacula constricta. The sequence continues at coordinate 39,479,162 of CM017562.1, forward strand.
ACTCGTAAAACTAGATGTCTACATAGAAGTGAAGTAGAGTGGTAGGGTGCATGGCTTTTGATCAAGAGGTTGGCACTTTGTATCTAGTTGGTAGGCCTTCACCCTGTATAGCGAGTTGTGTTTATATAGAGGTTAGTGTAGTGGTAGGGTGCATGTCTTTTGATGAAGGGGTCTGCCCTTGATATCAGGTTGGTAGGCTCACACTTGCATAGCTACATATATTTATAAAGAGGGTTTTGCCTCCTAGATAAAAGCACTACTGCTTATGGCGGTATTTCAGGTATCAGGTGAGATAGGTTAAATCAAAGAAATTGTAAGTAGAGTTGCAAATTAATGCTGATTGTGGTAACACATAGTAGTACATAATAATTAGGAGTAATTAAGCCATTGATCTCTGGGCATGCATGCAACCAAGATAGTGATTTGCTGGGGGCCTAAATCACATGGAAATCAAGAAGCTCCACCCTTGTGGAGGGATAGCACATATCTACCGGTATATGTACATCTAGATATGCATATTTGCATGATTGCCTGATTGTTTAGCATATAAATAAAAAATGTGTGGCATGTCATATACTAGATTAAGAAATTGGATATATGGATTAAATGCAATGACCAATGAATAAAACATGAAAATGGGCTTAATTAGCACAAGTGTAAATCATGACAGACAACTAGACCCTTACCTTTATATTTTTCTATTTTTTATTAACAATTAGTAGATAAGCTCACAAGTTAAGTGAAACTTCAGCAGCACAAAACATTTTACATTCATCCAAGTGGCTATTGACCTACATGGTGGCTTCAACCATGGTCAATTGTTAAGATGCCATTTGTCCTTAAAATGTCTGAAAAATTAGTGATGTTTTAATTGTTCTCTTGAATTTGATATAAATCCATTGCCATTTTAAAATCAGAATACAAGAAGCACTTTCATTTTCCCTTCCCATTTCTGATTTTAATTTGACTTTGAATAAGCTAATACAATTTTAATATACATTTATGAAAATAGATACAGTTCTCTTTATGGAAGAAACCTTATTCCTGAAATTGATGCCTTTTTATGTCTGATCTTGGATATAATAGCTAGTACAAAATGGCATTTAAGAGGCAAAGATGAAAATAGTAATCTTAATTACATTATCATTTTCATTATCTTCTATTGGAAAGAATAGGTCAGTTTAGGTCCTCCCAAGCAATTTGTTCTTTAATTGTCGTCTAATCAGCGGTCACGTGCCTTCTGCGGCCAGCGGTCAACTTGATTGGACAAACCCTTCTTTAAGTGACTCCTAATTAATGGTCAGTCAGCATGTGTCGATCGTCAGTTGTGATCACATAATGAATGTGTGAACGTTAATCCGCCTGATCCCCACCCACTTGTCAATATTATCGCACTATCTGTCCCGATCTCTCAATCAAGATAGATTCGTAGATATCATCCAGCTTGTAATCGGAGCACAATAAATGTCTCAGTCAATATCTATTCAGCATATATCGTAGTGAAACGGGTAGCAGAAGTGTTAATTTATGAGAGAGTTAATTTATGCATAGATCAACTCCACGCACCGAATTTACTTGACTAGATGTTCATACAGTTGTAGCAGTTTTTGTTATTGCTTATACAAACCCTGTTTAAACGATATTAAATATAATTTAATTTTTCAAATGACACACTTTGAGTGGCTTGTGTATGTGCACCACAAGGTTAGACATATAGGACTGTGTATTATTGAATGTAATTTTCTAACATACCTTGAAAAAGTTTATAAGCATATAAAAAGTTTTTTTAACTTTTTTTCCATGGAGTAATATTAAAGAGTCATCTGCAGTTTATTTAGACCTCATTGGGAACTTTTAAACAAGGTCACTAATGCATCATCGGCACATGCGGGGTTACCATTTGCTTTATCAAGATGATGTAAATGAAGCTGTATTGTACTCTTTTAGGTAATGTCGTTTGACCATTAGCTACACTTCTCAAGATATTATACTTTATACTGAACATACTCTGGTAGGTATTTATTTTCAAGAATAATATGGTTGAAGTGGTACTTTGGTAGCAGTAACATAACTCAACTTTCGATGTTGTTTGTTTTCCTGGCTGTTGGTTATTGTTCATTGTATCTTAGTTCTCACATTCAATACTTCAACTTAAAACATATGGTCTTGAAAATTATGATGTATCACTTGCTTGTGAGCAATGTGAACAATTTGCTTTGTGAACACACTTTTTATCTAATCTTTACCAACTTGTCCAGAACATATGTCTGCAAAATGTCTTGGATGAGTTTGTAACAGGTGCACATGGGATATAAAAACTAGGTCACTAGGTCAATTTTTAAATTTTGCTAGAGGCCACATTCATGGCCCAATCTTCACTAAACTTGGACAGAATGTTTACTTGCATGAAATCTTAGCTGAACTGATTACTTGGTCACATGGGGTCCAAAAGTAGGTCACTAGGTCAAATCATAGAAAAAAAACCTTGTGAACATGTAGAGGCCACATTTATAACCCAATTATCACTGAACTTGGTCAGAATGTATGCAAAAAAATATCGGGTAAGTTCATGTCAGGATAAGGTGATTGAATGTGGTATCATGCTAGGTGTTCATTGCATGCTAAGTACAGTAAAGGCACACAATATCTGCTTCAAGTGGACACTACTGTTGGTGGGATGATTTATCAACAAACAGCTCTTTTATTTAAGACCTGTTCATAAAAAAAGGGAAATTAAGATGATTTGCAGGGATGGTGAAAAAGTGTAAATGGCTATCCTTTGGTGTCAGCCATGCCCTTCATTTAATGATTAACCAAATCATATAAGTCTGTTGACTGAGCATTTGTCTTGAGAGTGACCAAGATTAGGCAAATAGTGTAAATTCGGGTCACGGGTCATATTTCTGAGCATTTAAGAGTAGGACTTTAGATTTATAGGAAATGTAAATAGTAAAATGTAGCATGATAAAAGTAAGATTTAATCTGTGTTTGTGTTTCTAGCATTAAGCCCCGGGATGTGGAGGCTGATGCCCACATTGAGGGTAACCTGGCTGCAGAGGTGTCCATGGTCGCCTTGGATACACTGGAACTCGTCATTCAGGTACAGGACAAGCAGAACCCCAAATATGAGGGGTATAGCTTCTTTATGAAATCCATAATATCTACTCCAAATGCCATATGTTCCTGCTTCTTGCTAAAATTGTATTGATCAGATTATTTTAGTGAATGCCAACAAGATAAGGATTGGTTGAGTACTATGAGATATCTGGCAACACAAAATCAGATTTACACCTATCAGGAGAACTGGGCAACATTCTTGTGCATTGTTTCTGTATCCTGTTGTGAAAAAAAATACTTAAGATAAATTTAAGTTTCATCTTTGAAAAATTTTAACCAAGTTTTTCTGCTAATGTAATATATAAATATGTTCACATTGCTTTATCTAGACTTTTTTAATACAATGACCTGTGCATTTGTATGCATGTTGAAGGTCCAGCCCCAAGTGCAAATTACTAAAATTATTAAGGAAATAGATGGAGTAAGGTGTAGTTTCTTGGCTTTTTATGCTCAATCTGAATTGAATGGCCTTATGTTATGAATAATGTCTTAATTTCTTCCAAGCTATTCTGGTAAAATGTATTCAATATTTTTTTTTATTTTTATGGTGTAGTGGGGTGGAATAGAGAGATGAAGTGTAAGCAGCCTAGTTAAGTCAGTTTTAGCACATTCCCAATTGTAGAAATAGTCCATAGTATGAAACCCCATGCTGGCGGCCAATTTTTCTCTTAAACTGTATTGATACCCTTAAAGAAACTGTTTTTATCTCAACCTCTTCCAATACTAGTAGGTGTCGGCATGTTTAGAATCCTTCTAACACAATAAAGTTATTGTTATGTTGTTAATATTCTAACCAATCCTATTCCAGATTGCCAAATCCTCAGACCTGATGCAGCCCTTGCTTAGCAGTGCCCTGAGAGTGTTACTGCACTGTCTTGGGTTGAACCAGAGTACACTGGTGTTGCAGAACATGTTCAGTACTCAGAGAACACTGGTGACAAAGGTAGGTTTGAACAGGATAACAATGTGTAAACCTTCAATGAGTTACATTCAAAATGATTAATGAAATGAAATACACACTATAAACATAGTAGTTTTGTACCATGAATTATTTTCCAATCAATGCACAAGTTTTCTATAAGATGTCCAATACAAATTTGGTCGAATTTATTTTATCTTGATGCATTGACACTCAATATTTATTAGTAATTTCTTCCATAAAAGTATACTGTAGCTTGTTTATTAAGGTGTTTAATAATAAAAATTGATAACAACATATGTCATCATCATCATATCATTTTGGTGGTATCACCCAGTCCCTATACGGCCTTTGGGATTAGATTACTGAACATTCTAATGCAACGCAGTGCATTATTCTGTGATATCTAATGCAAAACCCAAATCTTTTTTCTACATATTCATACTCAATTCGTATATTATTTTGCTTACACTAAAATGCAAAAAACAACAAAATGTACTGATAGGTACATATAAGCAAATAGTGAAGATTTAGGTTAGATAGCTTCCAGAGCTAGTCAAAATCTACGGGATTTTTCTATCCCAGATTAATTCTTGCATTAGCAGATTTAGAGTAAAAAAAGTTGGTATCTAACTAGTTGGTCAGACATTTTCTTGTCAAACATCCATTACATTTTTTTTTATCTTAAAGGGTTTTGCAAAGTGGTGTATATTTGTGCCACAGTTCTGTTGTGAAAATGGTAATACACCATCAAAATAACTCACAAATATCTCCGTTGCAGCAAACTTAGCTTTTATAAACCAAGTGCTTGATTAAACCGTGTGACCACTTACTGCTTGCATGTTAAACTAAGGGATCAATACAGAAAGCTAATCATACCTATTTATTAGTTTGGAGAGAATAGAAAATTGGAGTATTTTTTTCATGATGTTAAACAGTGGTGTTATTTATAAAAAAAAGATCCAAGAATTTTACAAAGGGTTGAATGAAATCTATAATAGCATGTGACAAGTTTGTCAACCTATCATATGTTTATTACAGTTCCTGGATCTATTGTTCGAGGAAGAGACGGAGCAGTGTGCTGATCTGTGCTTACGTCTGTTGCGTCACTGCAGTTCCCCCATCGGCAGTACCCGTGCCCATGCGAGTGCCTCCCTCTATATGCTCATGAGGCAGAACTTCGAGCTTGGAAATGTGAGTTAACAACCAGAGTTCATGAAACTTCAAGCCAGAATCACAGATATCTCTCAAGCATCTATTTGGACAGGCTTAAATATGACACAATCTTAGAGTCTTTAAAAAAAAACTAGACATTTTGCAGCCATTGACCTAGTCTTTAATATAATTAGTTTCTAAATTAGCCAGCGCTTTTCTGTTAAAGGAAGTTAACTGCAGCTTTAATTGGAAATGGACAATCTGTCACAATTTGATTGTAAAGGGTATAAATCTTCAGAAGTCTTTTTTATGTCTAAGACTTTGGTTTAATTGTTGAAATTAGAGCTTGTAATTAACTATTTTTTATTATTCTCTAAATTGTAATGCTAATGAGATTGTAACATACAGTAAATTTCACTTTTCTCTTTCCTTTTGTACATGCTCATTATCTTCTATATACTATATTACATAAATGTTTGTTTGCTAGAATTTCTCACGAGTGAAGATGCAGGTGACTATGTCCTTGAGCTCCCTGGTGGGGCAGAACCAAAGTTTTAATGAGGAATACCTGCGCAAGTCTTTGAAGACCATCCTGACTTATGCAGAGGCTGACATGGACCTACAAGAGACACCATTCCCAGGACAGGTATTTATACCTTTCTTTTTTGGTTCTTTTGCAATCAACTGTAACATTCCTCAAATAGACAAATTGTAGATTCTGCTTTGATCTCCTTGTGAAGTACTGTGTAGAAAGAGACTCTTCCGAAGCAAGGTAACTTCTGCCATCTATCTAGGTATATTAAACTCTTCAGGTCGTCTCTCACATAGGCAAATCCTCTCTGCTTTGAATATTCAAGAACATAACTGATGTGTAATAATGGCATCCTCCTAGATAACTTCTGCCATTTCTCTTTTATTTTCTTTTTTATAGTACTTCAAGCTTGTCTCACATTGGCAGATAGGATCTACCTTCGATCTGCTCTTGTTCTCTATTTGAAATACTGTACAGGAAAGTGTACATTTCTTTTTAACTTTACACATGCCTTATCTAACTTTTGATTTCCTTTTGAAATAATAAAGACATTCCAAATTTAGGCAAATAGTCTCTCCCTGCATTCTATTGTTTGTCTTTCATTGACAAGCTGTTTCTTTGAGATAATCTTACCCGGGGGATTGATTTTCCTCTTTGATTTCATTTTAAGTACTATAAAATCCTTTACATAGACAGTAAGCGTTCCCAGAACAAGTAATTTTGCAACAGGTCTTTCACTCTCTTTCTCTTTTAGCTTTGTCACTCTTTCTATCTACCTCTCCTTCTCTTCCTCTCCCTCCCTCTCTTCCTGTCTGTCTGCCTCTCTGTCCTGTCCATCTATCTCGTAGTCCTGTCTGTTTGTCTGTCACTGTCCATTTACATTTCTCTGTCTGTTGTTTCTCTGTCTTTTTGTTTTCACTCTCACTTTCACTTTATCTCTCACTGTCTTGTCTTAATGCAAATATTAAAATTTAAACTAGCGATAGACAGAGGCATATAGAGTAAACATTAAAGTGACAAAAACACGGACAGACATTACACACAAAAAGAAAAGCCAACAGTAACAGCCTTGTAATTGTCAATCGGCAATAGGATAAACTGAGGCGCTTAAACCTGCAAATGCAGAGCTCTCCATCCTCACTCTTCTGAAGACTTTTTCTCACAGACAGACAGTAAAAAATATCCCATCAAAAGGGAGACATCTATCAATGGGCACCTTGGAGTCTTGATATGAAAGCAATAGTTTCTGAGCTTGATAACTAAGAACTCAGTATTATTTGTTATAAATGTATTATACTAAGGCTTGTTATGTGTTCTCCCTCTGTCAGGTGAAAGACCTGGTGTTCAATCTGCACATGATCCTCTCGGACACAGTCAAGATGAAGGAGTTTCAGGAGGACCCTGAGATGTTGCTTGACCTCATGTATCGCATAGCCAAGGGTTATCAGACCTCCCCAGATCTCAGGCTTACCTGGCTCCAGAACATGGCCACCAAACACAGTGAGGTACAGAGGAAAACAGATCTTATCATTGTTGTTTTTGCTGTTTAAATAAAGACTCTGAGTAAGTTCATATATATGGTGGTAAGTTTAAATAAATTGATTAAATAATCTTATCTTTTTCTAACAACCAAGTTTGTTTATTTTTGTCATTTCAAGTTATGAAAAATCAACCCTGCATAGCAAAATTCACGATGTCTTGAATTGAAGATGAAAGTGGTAGCCATTTTACTTGAAAACAAATATTACTTGACGTTGCTATGCACAGAATATACAAATAATATTGATGAGTTGTCATGTGGTTTTCTTAAAAAATAGCAGTTTCTGCAGCATAGCTCAGGTAGGAATTACCTGTTTGCAATGAGGAATGGGGATTTTCAATGTTTAACTGTTCACACTCATCTAGGACGTCCATGAGCAGCATTTTGCAGGAACTGTTCAGGTAACAATGAGCTATTTGGTTGAGAAAAAATATTTTAGTCCAAACTGTCGGCTACTACCTTTAAGAGGTAAACCTAGTTTCACTTTACTTCACTTATATGAAGGAAGGTCTTCAAATGATCTGCATTGTACGAGTTTTTCTGTCCATCCATTGGTCTAGGGGTCTTTTTTTCTCCACCAGTAATAGCTGCACATCACAGGTGTGACCCTTTCTGTATCTGTATGACTAAGAAAATAAACATTTTTTTTTCCAGAGGAGTAACAATGCGGAAGCAGCCCACTGTCTGGTCCATGCTGCTGGCCTGATAGCAGAGTACCTCAACATGTTGGAGGACAAAACATACCTGCCCGTGGGCTGTGTTGACTTCCAGGTACGCCTAGAGTTAATGTTTAGTCTGCTAAGTACTAAATTCTAGAAGCTGTCTGAGCATTATCTGCTCTGTTTGTTGATGTATCTCCAATAATCTATCTTGTTACCTATACACCATTTACCTATACATTTTTATTGGTGTTTTTTTTCTTCACAGAAAATCACTAACAATGTCTTGGAGGAGAGTGCTGTCTCAGATGACATTGTATCCCCAGATGAAGAAGGGATCTGTACAGGCATGTACTTCACAGAGAATGGATTGGTGGGGCTGTTAGAGCAGGCAGCTAGCTGCTTCACTATGGTATGTGGAATATTCAGGCAGAATAAATGCAATTATGTTACTGTTCAATGAAATGTATCATGTTATTGTCTCAGTTGTACCACTTAAAACTCCATAAGTTTTAAATGGTCTGTGGTTTAAAAATAGAACTTTCTAACATATTTCTTGTTGAAATTTAGGACCTGTAAAAATTCTACCTAGTGATAAAAGGAAGAAAAAAGACAAAATTCTAATAACAGCAAAAAATGGTGTTATTTTGTATACTTCAAACCTTGGACCACCTGTATGGCAGTCCAATCCTCTGCTGACTATGCCACTGAGTCTTGGTACATGCTTCTTTAATGATGTAGTTTTATTGGATATTGGAACCAGCAAAATGTTTACATTTAAATATCAGTATAATGTACCTTACGATTTTGACCAATTTTAACCAGCCCTTTATCAGTTGGCTAAAATTCAGGCACAAGGAGGTGTCTATCACTTTTGTTTTGGTAATTTTTCTTAGCCTTATTCTTCTTGATGTTAATTGTATTGTACTGAACAAATTGCTTCACAGGAATTTTGTTTCGCTTACAACATAGTAGACATAGGTGGTAAGATGATTTATTAATTTAAAACGGTTATTATTTTTGATTTTGATATTTGATTTTCTTTTCATAAATGATTTTCTTGAGTATTTTAAACACCTCATTTTCGTACAAATGATTGGCACAGTGTTTGTTTTTGAGAGAAATTGACCTTATTACTAATATCACAAGGCCTTTGGTAGCAATAACAACCTATTGCGTAATAAATGTTCTGCAGTGTCAAGAAAAACTAAGGTAAATCGCTGGAGAAGCTAACTTAACCTCTGAGCTAAGAAGTCAAGCACCCTAATGTAGATGTTGCATATTTATTATGTACACAAAATACATAGAATTTCAGCATATTAACTTGGTTTTCTGATTTCTGTAACATCTAGATCAACTTGGAGTGTATATCACTGTGCATATTGCAGGCCCAGATGTATGAGGCAGTGAGCCAGGTGTACAAGATCCTGATTCCTATACATGAATACAACCGGGACTACAAGAAACTGGCCCATGTCCATGGCAAACTGCAAGACTCCTTTAACCAGATCATCAAACAGGTATACACACCAGGGACAATGTATTTGATTTATTGCAAATAATGTATCACCTTGTTTACTAATGTTGTCAACAAGGTCTTATTTGATTTATATGGTTAATTAAGCTACACTCTTCTGTTCTGCTACTTAGACTAACAATGCTTAGATAAAATCTTGCAATGGCTTGTGATAAATTGATATAGCAGTTCATGCAATTTGCATGTACTTGCAGCAGTTTATTATTGAATATGTTTTTTTACTTTCTTTAAAATTGAAAAATGCTTGATTCTCAACAGCATACATCCTGGTAATATGTCAAAATATACTCTGCTCTTATGAGATGAAAAAGTCAGCTACTTCAAGAAAGATTTTGACACCAAAAACAATCTTAACTGTGTTGCTTTAGAATTTAGACATCAATTTCTTAAGATACATTTTACTACTGACTTGATGTTCGTCTTTTGAATCATTTTTTATTTGTTTACTATTCTTTTAGGAGGGAAAACGTATGTTTGGTACATATTTCCGTGTGGGTTTCTATGGCCACAAGTTTGGAGACCTGGATGGAGAGGAGTTTGTTTATAAGGAACCAGCCATCACTAAACTGCCTGAGATCTCTCACAGGCTTGAGGTGTGTAGGAGACAGAAGATCCAATGTGGATGAAAAAAAAGAAAATGTTAAGTTTCAAATAAAATTGTAAAGTTCCAAATGAAAATGAAAAGGAATGTGTGCAATGACATTAAAAAGTCCTATTTTACTGTTGTCCTTAGGTGTGAATCCTGTAATTTGTCATATATATATATATATATATTTGGCATTTATCGTTATTTTGTTACCTCCAGGGTTTCTATGGTGACCGGTTTGGCCATGATGTGTGTTCCATAATCAAGGACTCTAATACAGTGGAGCGTGATAAGCTGGACCCTAACAAAGCTTATATCCAGATCACATATGTGGAGCCATACTTTGACTCTTATGAGATGAGGGACAGAGTCACCTACTTTGAGAAAAACAACAATATTGGTAAGTTTGTTTAAATGGTAAAACATTAACATTTATAAAAGATAATAATTCTGTTTGTAACAATAGTTACATTTTTATTTTGTGCAATAGATTTGGAGAATTTTTTAAAATTATTCATTATGTTTTCTGTAATCTTCATGATCCCAACATACCTGTACTCTGTTAAACTTTTAAATTTATTAATGTTTAAATGCCCAGAGAAAATAAATAAATTACATCATGTATAAGTGTTTATTGTGTCCACAGATCGGTTCATGTATGCGACCCCCTTCACACTAGATGGTCGAGCACATGGTGAGCTCCATGAACAGTATAAGAGGAAGACTATACTTACCACCAACCATTTCTTCTTCCCCTTATGTGAAGACACGGCTCTCTGTCATCAACAGGGAACAGGTACTGATGCTCTTCTTCTTTCTCAGTTATCCTTGCTTTGGTCCACTAGCTAGCAATCTCATGTCTGCAATTATGTACAGTTACTTTCTAAGTGTTGTCTGCAATCTATGTACACTATTTCAGAATTAGTTAGAATATTCTGCTTGATTCCTGCATGTTTTATCCAACATTTAAAAAATGTGTTTGATGGATAAGTGTTTGTCTGGAGTCCTCTTCCAACAAAAATGGATGGATGCCCAGCTGGATAGTGAACAGAATTGTATCAGTATGATTGTATTAAAAAACTAACTGGCCATATGTAGCACCTATGTACGGTTTTGTTGCCAGGTGATCCTTTCACCCATTGAGGTGGCTATAGAGGACATCATGAAGAAAACAAAGGAGCTCCACATCGCTCTGACTTCTGACCCTCCAGATACCAAGATGTTACAGATGGTGATGCAAGGCTGCCTAGGCACCACTGTCAACCAGGTAATCACTGCTGCTCTTATGTATTATTTGAGTGGAAAAAGTCAGCAAGGAAAAAGATTCAAAGTTTTGGATGATCTAATGCACAATTTGACATGGTACAAAAATGTTCCAAAAGGTAATGCAAGCCTGTTCAGGCATTATTCTCAACCAGGTGGAAATAATCAGCAGTGAAATAGATTCAAAGTTTGGGTTATCTTATGCACAATTTAACATGGTACAAAGATGTTCCAAATGGTAATGCAAGTCTGTTCAGGTATTATTCTCAATGAGGTAAACCCCTACATTATCAAAGCAATTGACTTTAAACTTAACAGGTGGATAAATCTCATTAAGACAGAGTGCATTGCACAAGAACCATCACTGTACCCTTCATAATTTTGGAGTTATTCCCCTTAGTTCAGTTTTCATACTTGACATTTGTCTGGACCATATGCCCACATTATCAAAGCTATTGACTTGAAACTTTATAGGTGGATAGATGTTATTGAAAGGGAGTACAATGTACAAGAACTGTCCTTCTACTATTCTTATTTTTGAGTAACACTCCTTTCTATACAAATGCCATTACTCTCATGTAAATGTTTGGATATTTGATGTTATTTCCTTTGATATATTTTCCAATCACCCAGATTGCAATCCACAATCATGCCAGAGTGCATTGCACAACAGTTCACAGCAGTTTGGCAGATTAATATTTTTTTTATGTTATTCTACTTTAATTTCAGGGGTTTATTTTAAATAACCTAGAGTGCAGTCCAAAACTTTGCCATACTGCATCTGCACAAGAGTGCACAGCAGTTTGTTTCAAATTGTTTAATTGAAGGACATATTTTGCTCCACCTTGCGGTGCTCATGTTTCAACCTGACATGTAATAAATGAATTAATTATTGATATCTAGTACATAAAATACTGGAACATCATATATATAAGATATTCATGGTCACATCTGCCTGATACATTTTTCAAGTTGTGACCAAGCATATCCTTATATCTTTGTTCAACATTAAACACATCTGTTATGTTTCATATGGCTATTTCAACCACTGAGTTAACTTGGGGAACAGTGGAACTGGTCATACAAGCAATGGCAAAGAATTCAAGAAATACAATTCATCATGTATAAGGTAGACATAAAGACTGAAAAATGTATTAGCCGGACACAATTTTGCATACCGTGACCTTGACCTTAAAGGTAGCGACCCAAATTTCATGTTCAACAATTTGTCTTGATATCATGATCATTTCTGTGAAGAAATCTCGAACTTTTAACTCGCATGAAATTAAAACAATTAATTGCTTGAGAAAATGTATGCTTGGAATCATGATATAAACTTAAAAAAACACACCCAATATTTTCTGTATTTGTAATAACCTCCATCTATGTTGTCTATGCAGGGGCCATTTGAGATTGCCAACGTGTTTCTGAAGGATGTTGCAGAGGGGAAGCAGGTGGGGATGAAGCATCATAACAAGTTGAGGATCTGCTTCAAGGACTTCCTTAAGAAGTAATCACAATCTTGAATAAATTTCTCTTTCTGTCAAAGGCATCAGTATCTCTTAAGCTCAGTTTGATCCCATGTAGGCACATAGTGTAGAGGGAAATAGGACATCTCACTTTTCAAACCATTTGGTAATGATATGTATTTTTTGCTGCTCAGTCTGTTCTAGTTATCTTTTTACATATTGTAAGTAAATAATTTAAGGTGTTTAAAATAAGGCAAGGTAAGGATGTTAGTCTTTTAAAACAAAGTTGTCTGATTTTATACTTGCATTGGTCAGTAAAGCTCCACGAGTATACTTTTCATTATTTTTTTCATGTCAGCTAGATAATGTAAATAAAGAAAAGGATTTTACAAATACAACTATTTTATCTTGAGTAGAAAATACTAATTTTATTGGTTCAATCTTTCAAAAATACAGTAAAAAATGACTCCTGATTTGAAGGTATATTAAATCTCTTATAGAATAGTTTAATGATGTATAACCATGAAGACTTCTTATTTATTAACATCTATTTTTCAATGATCTCCTACAGATGCTGTGATGCATTGCACCGTAACAAGTCTCTGATCACGCCTGAGCAAAAGGAGTATCAGCGAGAACTGGAGAGGAACTACCACTCCATCAAGGCCAAGCTTGAGTCCTATGATCTCCTCGACTGCAGCCACCCTGAAACGCACCAAACACAGACGGTCAGTCAACACTCTCAATCTTATGCCATGCTGAAGATTTGCAACATCAGTTTTCTAACATTGACTGACATCAGTTTTCTACCATTGAATGATGTGCCCTTTTTCTGATCTGAATTTTAGAGCAGCCACACTTATAGACACCAGACAGGCAGCACTCCTTTTCAGAAGAGTGTGTAGACTTAAACATGAGATATATCTTAATATTTCTTTCAGTAAACAATTTCTTGTGCTGTGACAAAACTCTCAATTATAAATGATAGCTTTTATTGAATAACCCACCTTTACTGGTAAAGATCATCTCTACATAGTGGGTGCTGTCTCTACAATCTGTTGGTATGAATGATGTATTAGGTTTGCAGTCGAAGTCTTGTTGCTGAGAGATAACAAAACAACTCTCCAGCTAGACTGACTGTACAGTTTATTAATGGTTTAACCTGTCACTTGCTTGTGGTATTAATTCACCAATAATATCCAAAGTCTGTAATTACGTTTGCTGTTAGTATAAGTTGGAACATAAATAAGCTTTATTCTGTGTCTCTCTAATTAAAATATTTCATTGTTACAATGGTCTGCTTGTAGGGAGGGAAAGGAATCTCGGAAGCACCACCATCATGCCTCCTCCAGTCACCCTGGTTCTGCTCCAGTGTAGAGGAAGCTGCCATTGGCTGGGGGTCACCACCATAATGCCTCCTCCAGCCACCCTGGTTCTGCTCCAGTGTAGAGGGAGCTGCCATTGGCTGGGGGTCACCACCATCATCCCTCCTCCAGCCACCCTGGTTCTGCTCCAGTGTAGAGGAAGCTGCCATTGGCTGGGGGTCACCACCATCATCCCTCCTCCAGCCACCCTGGTTCTGCTCCAGTGTAGAGGAAGCTGCCATTGGCTGGGGGTCACCACCATCATCCCTCCTCCAGCCACCCTGGTTCTGCTCCAGTGTAGAGGAAGCTGCCATTGGCTGGGGTTTTACAGCCGCAGAGTCTCCTTTATCACATGTATATAATGCATAGTTATTAGATCTTTAATACCATTTATTTTCAACTCACATTTGTGTTGCCATTTAGTGAACACATAGCCACTTGCTTTGTAGTTTACATTTTTTACTTTATTTACGTCCATATTGTTAAGACTTTACTGTATTTTTGGATTTAATTATCTGCTAATGTCTTATCTTGCATTTATCTCTAGACAGTGTTCACAACAAACATCTGCCAATGTCTCTATTACCATATTGTGATTCATGCACAATTAGATCTTGAATATTTTCATTGCCATTTATACACAACAAAAATTCATTGAGAAAAAATGTTCCTACCATATTGTGAATCATGCACAATTAGATCTTGAATATTTTCATTGCCATTTATACACAACAAAAATTCATTGACAAAAAAGGTTCCTTGTTCAAGTTTTTTGGTTTAAAATCAAGAAGCACGCATCTTTTTACTCTGCTGATTGAAAATAGTGGTCTTTTGATCAAATTTTTGAAGCATTATATTACGTGTCTCCAGATGTTTTATATATTATGTTTCTATTCTAATGAAATCCAGGTCTATGTTGATGCATAATAGTTGTTTACTGATTACTTTTAAATAATGCAATTTGTTACAGTTATGTAGACAACTTTTTTACATATATTGGCTATGCCGGTTTGTCATGTCAATTATAATTATTTTAGCATGTTCTAATTTATTTTAATATGTAATCATATATAAATTTAAAACAATTGAAACCTATTATTAACAAACAATAACTTTAAACATTTTTTGTACAAACTTACCTTTCATATCATAATCAAATATCAGGATGTTTTTTACTCGTATTGTCAAGAGACCAATTGTCTCTATCACTTTATACGTCATACAAAGTACATCATTACACTGAAACCATAGTTGTTTGTTAGCATATATTCTATGTAAAAGCTTCTTAATAAAAAAGAGAATGTTCATGAAAAGACCATAAAATAGAATCCTCAAATTTATAACCATGCAGACATCAACTTCATGAACATGTTCTTATTTTTGTACACAGTGTAAGTTTAAACGTGCATGTCTATTTCAAAACAAGAATTTGTTTGCCCATTATTGCCACTATGGTTAACCTGGCATTTTCTTCTTAAGGTTATATAAACAAACATACCGGTAAATGTTTCCTTACTATTACTTTGGTAATATGTTTGCCTTCAGTCCTTTATACTTGTACAATGTTTTACCATTCTATGTGCAATATTCTAGTCATTTGTTTATATTTGTGTGCCTTCTACTGCTGCATCCAATGCTACAATAAATCTTCCTATTAACCTGATTGTGTTGTTATTTCATTTGATAAGGGTCCAATATCTCACAATCCCCCCCCCCCCAAAAAAAAACAACAACAACAAACAAACAACAACAATGATTACTTGAAAGATTATCAAACAAGTCCTTCTCTGTAATGGCAACCAGTACCGTAAATGTGTAATATGCCTCTTAGTGGCAAAACAGAACTGAAATGAATCAAAGTTTGTTTAGTAAGTAGGAGCAGGAAATATGAGAGATGCTGGAACTGCTTAAGAAATATTGTCCATAAGGATGAAACTAAGGTTATGTTTATTGTATAAATTTTCGGTTTAGTTATTTGTAGATGCATGCTTTACTTTTCTCTTTACTTTATACATTAACATTTGGGATCAGTTTACAACTGATTGGTTAATCAAATGTCGTATGTACTTTTTTACTAAGCAGGTCACAAGTTGGAATCTATCTACGGGATACATTTTTTAAAATAAATACCAATATAAACTTTACAGAAATGTCATAGTTACATGCATTATTTTTACAAATTTCAGCATTTTTTTTGCAAACACGACTATTCATTTGCACGACTGAACATCCTGACATGCAACAAGACAGCATTTTCAAGATAGGCTGATTCAGCATAAATAAGTTCAACAGACATGGCCAGCAAGGCTTAATGATATTTTTAATGTTCTGTATTGGATTCGTAAGTAAATGGTAGAATTTGTTACAAAAATAAAAACACCGCTTAAAGAGCACATAATGTAGCCATTACAATAACGTGGCTTTTTCTCCCTATATAAGAGAAGTTTTAACTGTTTAAAGTTACCAGACATTGTTTAAAGTTTATCAATTCTGTCCAAACAATTAAGAAACATTACAGAAAATGAACAGTCTCAGCTTTATCCTTATGGACATGATTTTTTTATTTTACTGATCATAAACATAATAAGATCACACTATATCTTTGTTAATTGGTTATCAGAAATGATTTGTCGCTTTTTTATACACCAAATCATATGTTATGATAGCAAATAATTGTCTGGATGGTAGGGAATAATAACTGACCTTTGGATTTTTAGTTGTGGCTTCATTAAAGATAGTTATTGAATCAGAATATGTACCCAACATTTATCAGCATAAACATTTTCAATTCAAATATTTTCTTATCTTTTGAAACTTCATTTTTGTTACTATTTTCAGAGTGTATAATTTTGTACATTTAAGGAGCAGGACAATTAAAACAAAGCAAAAATAACTTTATTATTTATTTTAATGCCTGGATAAATGGAATAACATGTTTGTAGTCAAAAATGCCCTAGTTGATCTGGCTTTTGAGAAATATTGCTATCTCACTCAAGTCTTTACAAAATATATTTCTTCCAATTTGCTGGATAAACTAGGAGCATATGAGCAAGGAAGCTTATATTGTCCATAAAAGCTAGGATACTGGTGCCATCTATGATCATCCTGCAATCGGGCACATGTACATACACCAAACTGTCTTACTGAAACCTGTGTTGAGCTCACAGGTAAAATGTTAAGAAAACTCGGTGTTATGTTGTATTAGGGAATAGGAATGCACCTGGTATGAAACTTTGGCTCAACAATGTCATCTACATATGGACCAGCCTTAAAGAAAATGACAAATGTGTATGTAACTTGCATAGTAGTATTCACTTAACTTATTATGTGACTGGAATTTAACAAGTGACATAAACATTACAGCATATTCAAAGCAAATGCAACATAGGCAACACAAGAGTTTCATTAAACATTAAGAATTTTTCACATTATATTTGTAACTCTAAGCAATTAAATAACACATTTCTTCTGATGAATGGTTCTGTGTAAGTGGTCCATAAGACTTAACATATCTTAACATGAACATTAGAAAATACTGAACCCAGACACATCCTTACACTTAGACAACAAGTTTTAAATTAACCAGTTTTTTCAAATAAGCAAGGACTGAAGAATCATTTTGTAACTGAATATGAATATATCAAAAATGCATATTATTTTTGCCAATTCTTCACTATGGGCCACTAGGGCATTTTGCAATGCACCCAACACAACTTTGAAAATGCCTTATTTATCAGCTTAAGAAATAAAAAATCAACTTATCTACACTAGTATACTGAAAGAACCCAATACTGGCTTTTTTGCTTGTATTAAGCATCACACAAACATTTGTTTTACATTAGTACACAGAAAATGTGATAAAATTAACTGTAAATAGACTAATTTATTCTGTACAATAACACTCTTAACAAAAAATTTAACATATTTAGAACATAAGAGAATTATGTGAATCAACATTTTGTGAACTGAAGCCATTTCTGAGGGTTGGTTTTCAACATGGTGTCTATGTGCTCTTGAGTTATCCCCCTTTGAAGCATCTTCGGTACCACATTGATCAGCATGTGGGAGTAGCCATGCCCTCCATACTTCATCTAAACATAAAAATATGGAAGATGAATATACGATCATAACCAGCATATGATCAGCTAAAAGTAACATGTCTTCTTAAAATATATATATATTTATATCTATGTTTTCTTTAAATGTTTACTGCTTAATAATCAGCAATATCGCACAGATTGATAAATAACTTATATATGGAACACAAAACCTGTAGTGATGTAATTTAAATCACAAAAATATGCCCCACTGTAAAAAACAACAATAAAACAATAAAACACACAAAAACAACAACATAAAATAACAAAAAGTAAAAAATGCATTTTGATCATTTTCATCACATAATTTGTGTTCAAGTAATAAAGCAACAAATTCTTGTTGATTGTCTACTAGTACATCACAAGTCACGTACCAATCTATGTTTTGTGTGGATATCTTGCCCCAGTGTGATCTGATTGACAAAGCCAGCATCAATCAGAGCCTTGATGCGCTGGATCCTCTGGGCATCACTTGGCATGTCAATATCGGGCCCCAGCTGATAGTAGGATGTCTCAATGCCAAACAGGTCAAAGTCTAAATAACAGCCCTTCTCTGCAAACTGCAGCAGCTCCGGGATGTCAGTGATGGTTCCTACAAAGAGATTTATTGATTTATCTAAAATTTGCCAATGTATAGTACATTGATGTTACAGATAAAAAAAACACTAAAAGCAATATACCTTGTCAATATTCAAACATTCTCATTTCGAGTAAATATTGTTATCTAGATGTGCTCTATGGAGCTGTTATAAAAGAGAACACTTCTGCTTCTGGGATTCATTCAATATTATCACTTAACCTAAAGGAATATTAGCAAGAAATAATGCTAAAAAAAGGCATGTGAATGCTATTATAAACTCCCATTTAAGAAAAGGTAGAAGCATGAATGTGCCTGCATTGACCAATCAGATCTAACTTTGCAGAGAGATACAAACCAATATAGGATGTAATATGTAACTATAGAAATAGAGGAATATAGGTGACTAGACATTGTGGAATTGAACAATGTGTTATACTGTACGATCTAACAGAAAAATGGTTAAAATAACCAAACAAATCTCAATCACTGTTCAAACTTCTAAATTTTCCATCAATTTTGAAAACCATTCATACATTCATCTGCAATTTTTGCTTATTAAACCAGGCATTAATGTAGTATACATACTGTCAACGTGTGACATGACAAGCCTGCTCGGGTGCCCCCCAGCCTCCTGAAAAACTCGAAGTATCTCGTCTGGGGCCTCATTGTGTCTGCCTGGGTGTACAGTCACAGGAGATCCCAGGTGACTTTCTACATAGGCCGCTGACTCCAGCACACGCTTCTCTGATGCTGCACATGAAACAAGGAGACATGGAAACTGAAGTATGGAAATGATGAGCTAAAATTAGGAAAGATTTTAAGTCAAATGCAGTTTTGTGATTCCTTAATTAAAATGAATGTAATAAATCTGATAAAACAGTGTGAAAGTCTTAATTTTCTCAGATTTTACATACATTTAGGTGGGAGTCAATATTTGCTGTACTCATGCTGCTACTAGGGAAACTCTTTTATGTGCCACTGTAAACTTAAAATTAGGGATGTCAACAGATATCCGAATATCCGGATATCTGTCCGAAGCATCGGATATCTGAATCGACTTTGGTATCCGGATATTCACTTAAAAATGTAAAATCTTAAACATTTAATTAAATGTTTTGGCCATTTTGCTAAGTTATCTTTCTGCTGTCATGTCAGTGTGCATTCACGCATACGCAAGGTGTAACGGATTATCGACAGGTGGTGACACGCATTATTGTATATTTGGCTTCACAGTTTTAGAAATGTGCTAAAACATGATGGTATGTATAATAACATGCTAATTAACCGCCAACGTTTGAAGCTATTACTTATCTATTTTGATTAAGGATTATTATCTTTAATTTCGTTAGTTCGGCTTTATTAAGAAGATATAGAGCTACATTTATGTAGACAATTAACAGGTTGTCGGCAAAGATCAGTTACTCGTGTTTAATTAAGTCCGTTTGGATTGTATAAATGAATTGATGAATTATTTGTTTTCATTCGATCACGGTGATCTTGACTTATTCACATCCACTTCCTAAACAAATCATTAGTTATGCCTTCCAATCTTCAGTCCGATGTTTGGCGACATTTTGTGAGGTCCGTAGACAAATCCAACGCAAAATGTAATTACTGCAGCGTAGATCTAGCGTATGGCGGCGGCACATCCAACCTCAATAATTTCAAATAACTGTGCTTAGCATTATTTCCATTGAAATGACGATTTAATTGTGTCAATGGAAACGTTAGTAACCTCGCACACATCCGACTGCAACATCAGAATTTACTAAGATTTATATCCGGATATCCGTTCGGATCGTTCGACGGATATCCGGATACCAAATTTAGTAGCCTTTGACATCCCTACTTAAAATCAACCTTTTCCTTTGTACTTCAAAAGAAGCATTATCTTTCCTTACATTAGTTACAAATTAAATTAATGTTTTTTGTATCCAGATACAAAATATATGCCGGCTATATCAGTCACCTTTGACCCTCAGTTGGTTTTAACAGGACTAGTAAAATCCAAGCTAATGCTAGTTGCACATATGATTGATTTTATTTTAATTGAGTTATGTTGTTTAGTAACATTTATTGAATATTTCTTGACTGTGTTACCACTTATCACTACTTGGATATCATTTTTCTTTGGATATCATTTTTCAGGACTGAATTAAACTTGCATGAAAGTCAAGATTTTAGTTGATATGGTTATATTTATATGCTTATTTTTCTATCTGCTAATTATGCTTCAGTTTACAAAAATTTGAATTGTAATAATCAGGATGACATTAGAAAACATTCGTGAGAATCAACCAATCTGTATCACCAGACAATTGCTCATCATTAGACATCATTTAAATTGAGCATGCTGTCACTCCCATGCAATGGACTGGATACCTTTAAATACAATATACTTGAGAATGTTTTTTGGCACCCGTGGCTTAACAACATCAGTTATTTGTTATTATAAAGAAGATATTCGACCCACCAACAATATTTCAGTATTTCAGAAGACAGTCAGTTTATTGTTTATTGGGTTTATCGTCCCACCAACAGTATTTCAGTTATCTGGAGATGGTGTCCACTTGAAGCAGATATAGTTCTGCCTTCACTGTGTATAGCATGCCGTGAACACCTGGCAAGATACCACACCCAGTCACATTATTCTGACACCGGGCCAACCAGTCGTGGAACTACCCTTATGTTTGCTTGAGCGCTAGCAAGGGAGCTATACCACTACCATTTTTAACGACTTTGGTATGTCTTGGCCCGGGATCGAACCCAGGGCCTCCCATACCTGGAGCCAACGCTCTACCGATTGCACTACCAGGTCTGGTATGAAGACAGTCAGCTTGACACAGATATGGTGCTCTCCTCACAGTGCATAGCATGCCATAAACACCTGGCATGATACCACACCCAGTTACTTAATCCTGACACCGGGCCAACCAGTTAAAGAACTACCCTTATAAATGCTTGAGCATTAGAAAGTGAGCTATACCACTACCATTTTTAACAACATTGGTATGTTGTGGCTTGAGATCAAACCTTGAGCCTCTGGTGCCTCGAGCTGAAGTTCTTCTGATTAAGCAAAATAAATATATAATTAGGCCTTGATATGAAGAAAAAGTAGTGTCTCGTTCAACATGTGTACTTAGATACCAGTAATAGGCCAGCTGCATCCCAGCTCTCCTATGACTCCTGCCTTTAACTGGGTACCATCACAGCCAGTCATCAGCTCCTGGATCATGTGATCTGTCATCTGCTCAACACTTAACAGGGCAGTGGAAGGTCTGGAACTCTCCACATAGTAACCTGGCAACAAATTAGATAGCATTGTATCATTTTTAAAAAACATCAGCAACATCATCCCAAATGAGAAATGTCAAATATTGTAATTTTACCTAAAATAAACAAAAACATTTTCATTGAATCATAATCTTGACCATGCATCATAGTGCGGAAATTAAAAAAAGAGCTCTCCTTAGAAATTGGTCTCTACTGTTCTCAGTTTCTGAACAGAATAATAAACATTATAAGTCTAAAAGAGAGCACAACTCTGCCCTTATACATTGTAAATCTCAAATAAGTGCCCCTTTGAAAATGAACACAAGAAGTCCAAGTTTGTTTTAAGTGAATCTCTGATGGTTTTCTATCAATGGACCTTATCAAAAAGCTTAACCATTGCAAAGGCTGATGAGAGAGTGATACCAATAGCTTCAGTTTCTTTCTCCAAAAAAGTGAAGCCAACAAAACAAGCATGATATTTAAGGAGATCACTCTTCAGGTAGAGAGTAACCTGGTCACAAATCCAGTTGATCAAAATTACACAAAACATTAAATTCTTGAAATAATGTTCTGCATATTTAAAGTTTATAAGGTGGGCCTTAAATTTTGACATCTTGGTACTAATGTTATATGTCTGATAAGCAATATGCCTTGATATATTGTCTTATAGGCTATTTTTACTGACTGTCCTAATTTAACAATCTTTTAATTAAGAAATGTTTGCGAATTTTATTTTATTTGCTTATTTACATCTCGATGCCTTATCACTTTTACTATGTCTTATCTCATTCAAAGATATACACTTTTATATATTTCATGTTACAGTCATAGGTGTTCTAAATAGTAGTAACTTTATACCAAACACCTACCTACCCGAGAGCCAAAACAATGTTATTTGAAATGTTAATTTCAAGTCCTATGAAAAAAGAAAATGAGAGAAATCACCAAGACACTTTTCTTATATGGTAAGAGTTATGCTATTTTTTTTCTTTACCAATGTGAAAGTTTACATGCAGAGGTGACAGTCTGCATTGTTCAACAAGCAACAAATAGGGTAGATTCTGACCTTACAGCTCCTAGCAGGGACTGTTAATCTGGAGCAGTAATATATTCCTAGGTCGGTCATTGGTGTGCTAAGCAGGCTAAGAGTTACAGAACAAGTTGTACAAACAGACGATCCAAGATATTTGCATGTTTCCACCATGGAATAAAGGAGTTCAAATAGACAAAGCTCATATTTTTCATTTTACCAACTGGTACCTGCAGTATAGACCTGGCAACACTTAGACGGAAAACATATAGCTTCTAGTTTGCACATAGTATAAAAGATAATTGATTATGGGGTTGAACATTCCTGAAAAAATAATAAATAATTTTGTCAATAAGTGATGCTTTCTTTTCCTGATTATTGTTTTATATGTTGATCAGTCATTGGAGATGCAGAATAAACCTTGTCCTATTGATTGATGATTTTTTTTTATGCATAATGCTGCAAGTGTATTTCATTGCTAAATGAAGTGTTAAATTTGTATGTAGGTCACAATGTTAAACAGTCTTACACATCATGACCTACCTGTGCCTGCAACCACATGGACCCCAGTCTGCTTTGAAAGATTAAGCAGAAAATTAATGTCTCGGTGAATGCCAAATGTTGTGTTCTCAACAATGGTTCCTCCCCCATTTTTCTAAAAAATATAAACACATGAAAAATTCTAATACTGATTTATAATTCATATTTCCATGTAATCTTTGAATTCAGAAAATAGAAAAATACCGGTTTGAATCTGTTTATCCATTTACAGAACAGCGTGTTAATAACCTGTCCCATTCCTTACAAAATAATACATGTTTACTTATGTACCCACTTAGCATGTGTTGATAAGGCTTAGGCAAATAGTGTAAATCCTGACCAGCTAGCTTCTTCTAGTAGATAGGCTGTTAACTTCATTTCCGTTCTCATGAGTCTCTAGTAATATGCCTAGGCACAAGTGCATGTAGATGTAAAATAAGGGTTAATTGCATTTTTGTTTGTTGGGTTGATCATCGCACCAACAGTATTTCAATCCCATGTCCCTTAAGTGGCTGTTTAATACAAGTTGGACTGTATTTGAAGACAAAATTTCCTTCACTGTTACAGCATACCAAAAAGGTGAAAGCCAAACAATCTACCTTGAAGAAGTGCATTTCCTGCATGACAGCTTCATTCTCTTCATAATGTCTGACATTCTCATTGATTGAATATCTGGAAAACAACAAATATTTTATGTTAGCATAATGATAGCTGTGAAGAATATTTCAGCTGAAATGATAATGGTGCAACATTTTACACTGGACTTCTTTTACAAAATAAAATTCAAAACAAATATACAAATATAATAACAGATTCAAAACAATACAAACAGGTTATCTGTATTTTAATACCTATAAGCTGCATACAGAATGAGAAACATCATAACAGTAGTTACGGGTAGTGAGTTATAAACCATCCTAAGTCTCGTGTCATTGGTTTGTCTCTTAGTTCATCAAATCGATGGAAGACGGGGTCCTTGGGTATAAGAGGGGCGGTATCAATACTCAGGTGCTCATGGACCAAACATATTCCTGCATCCTCAGGTTCAATACAGTCCTGAACTGTGTTAAAAGTATACAGAGAGAAATAATCATTAAAATAACTGCTCATAATTGAATATCTTCAGCAGTACAGACAAATGTTATAGTTAATGTAGATAATTCAGTAAACTTGTATTATTTTGACTAGAGCTAGATATGAACAAGATACAACCAATAAAAGTGAATAATTTATGAATAAGGTTAACATATATACACATGTCTACAGTGCACAGTAAAATAGATCTAAGCTGAACATTAATATACAATTCAACATACAAAATAGGCATAGATAATTTGTTAAATAGGAGCATTTTTGCAAAAAAGAATCCAAATGAACTAATACCATAGATTATGATTCCAGAAAAAAATCACAAATGTTAGAACACAGAAAAAAACACACCTGCTTGCCCATTAATAAAAAATCAGATCAGTTTGACCATAAATAAACAAGCGAGCCACTGATGGCCCCTAATTGCTCAACTGAGGACATGGGCTTTTAGTAGGATCATATCTGGCATCAAGTTATTAGGAATTATTTACTTTAGAAATCTTTGGTGATATTGGACATGAGTATGGCCACTGGGCTGATAACAACAATTTCTAGGATTTGACCTAGTGTCCTACTGATCTCATGTGACCAGTTCTTAACTCATCTAAGATTTCATGCACGCAAACATTCTGGCCAAGTTTGGTTAGACTGAGCCATAAATGTGGCCTCTAGTGTGTTCACAACATTTGTCTAATTTTTGTTGTACTGACCTACTTTTTAACTCTACATGACCCAGTAAAGAACTCATCTAAGATTACATGCAGCCAAACATTCTGGTCAAGTTTAGTGAAGATTGTGTCATACATGTGGTCTCTAGTGTGTTCACAAGGTTTTTCTAAAATATGACCTAGTGACCTAGTTTTTGACCCCCAAGTGACCAAATAACTCATCCAAGATTTCTTGCAGACAAAGTTTGATGAGTTTTGGATAAAAACTGTAGGCCCTAGTGTGTTCACAAGCTAATTGTTGATGCCACATGATGGTATCAGAAAATCAGATCAGTCTGATCATAAATAAAAAATCAAATCTTTTTGACCAAAGACAGAAACATCTATACCTGCTTGGCCATAAAAAGAAATCTATCTGCTTGAACATGGGCAGATATATTGAAGCTGTTCGAATATAGACAGTTAAAATACCTGATTGACTGTATATAGAAAAACCATACCTGTTTGAATTTTTCCTTGCCTATGTTCAGCCATGATCCTCAATGGGCAGTATCACAATAGCAAATACTCTGAAAAAAACAACAACAAAGTTTCATTCATTAATGTTTTTTGTATTTACAATCAAATGTTATTTTGACAAATTCTGACAGCAAGACTACTTTAAACACCATCTCAATGGTAAACTAATTATCACTGTCAACATAAAGTAATATGTTCTTGATAATCTTAGCAGCATATTGAAGCATGTTCTAGCATAAATTATCATAAATGAAGATAATTTCATTCTCTTAATTAACATTCTAAGAATTAATTACTAACCATAAAATGTCACGCAGACAACAAAATAATTAAAACAGAATACAAACCAGAGCCATCTCAGCAATGCTCTCTGCATGCAGTGTTTGTTTCTATGCAGCAACTGATACATACACATTCTACAAGTAATGTATACATAGTAGCTACACACATAGAGTGCCACTGGAAGTATGACAAGTCTCTTGCTGATATCTGTATTGTAATACCGCAGTCAGTACTCAGGATTATTGTAAATGACTTAAAGGTGGTATTCGAAATATTTTCATTAAACATCATAATAAGCCATTGTTATCTGACCATATCTCGCAAAATGCTGTTTATTGATGTCTTACACCTGTCTGAAAAGTGAACCATAAGGTCACAATCATCATTACAAACATGTTTTTCCTATCTGAGCCACGCTGCACAGTTAGCTGAACCATAAGGTCACAATCGTCATTACAAACATGTTTTTCCTATCTGAGCCACGCTGCACAGTTAGCTATTTTTAAACTAAGAAAACCATGTGACAATTAATGTTTAAGTTATCTGCTGTGACGTCTATGTCTAATTTTAGCAGGAATCCCAATCGTTCTTATTTACAAATATTGTTACATATATAAAATGTAGACAAACCACCTTTAATGCCATACTAGTGTTCCCAAAGACTTTTAAAACAGTTTTAAATAAGTACTAGAAACTATATTTGTCTGCAAATATAAGTTCTGTTAACATGCTAGCTAGTGAAAAAGGAAAGAAAAGGGAAAAGATTACAGAAGCAAACATAATAAAAGGCTTGTTCAGTCGCAATTTGAACCACATTGACTTTGTATCTGCATGTTTTATGTAGTGTTATTTCTAGGGATGTAAATTGAATCCAAAAATGATATTCGAATATTCGTTACGTGTATTCGAATCATATTCGAAACAAATTTATATCATAGTGGCACATAACCCGCTAATTTTCCATTATGTTCAAGGTATTTATTCATTGTAAAATGTTTATTTCTGGCCATAATTTACATTTCTAGCCTTACTTATTGCAGGAGCGATGGTAGATTTATGATTTTAGCATAGCATTTAATTCTAAAACGCAGGTTTCTTCTTTTTTAAATACAAACGGCAATATTATCAATCCGCCATTATCCTGTTTATAGTGAAGGACCAGACGGGGTGTTCTTTTACTCGGTCAGCGGTAATTTGCGAAAGAATACTGTCAATGAAGAATGCCAGTAAATGCGTAAACAATGTCATTGTTACTTAACAATTATTATTATTATTATTGTTCTTCTTGTTCTACTTCTAACTATTATTATTAACATTGAAACTTTACAAAAACTCTATAGTAACCAATCATAATTTTATTTGATGAAACTGTACAGCACATGCAAAATGGCACACAATTTTAATATTTTACTCTGCTAACTGCAAACAATGTATAACCACAAACAGTCAGTTATGTTTTGTGAACTAATCTTATAAAATACATTAATGATTAAAGGAGGCATTTTCAAAAGGACAAAATGCTTTGAACTTTGGCTACTGTTTCCACAGCTGTATGGTGATGTGACTGGGTCCAAGTGGGAGAGGGGGCAGAGAAGGGGCAGTGCGCGGCAAGGTGATTTCATGCTGTTAACCAGATGGCAATTCGTTATCAGGAGACATGACCCACCCCTATATCTTAGAGTGAGCGCATTCACATATCTCCAGTGTCTTAAGTTGTTGGGAGATAATACGATCAACTAAAGAAATGTCTTTTTTTAATTTTCCTTCAAACTTAACAAACATGAAATAAAAATGATAAAATATTCGAATCCCCAAATCTCTATTCGAATAACGACTTGATATTCGAATATTCGTTAACATCCCTAGTTATTTCTGTATACATTGCAGCTGGAACAATGGTTACATACAACTTTCAACATACCCTATGTTATGATTACAACAGGTTTTAACAAGTGCTTATTAGTTTATTTAAACATAAGTTTGGGCTCAAGGTAGGGTCACATGCTGTCGTGATTTGGTCATTTTTTTGTGCTATATGCATGTTTTGAACTATTTTTCGTGTTTCACAGGAGTTAAAAAGAAATTAAAAATAATCAGTACTGGTTCAAACTCTAAAAAGTGCATAATTTTATGCTACTTGTGATCCTGCAAACTGCAAACATTAATTTAAATAATTCAGACCGTAATGACCGGCTGCAATAGCTCAATTAGTAGAGTGTTGGCTTGCAGATCAGGAGGTTGCGGGTTCAAACCCAGGCCGGGTCAAACCAAAGACTTTAAAGCTTGTAGTAGTGGCTTCCCTCCTAACGTTTGGGGCTAAGGGGATAGCAAAACACCTGACTTGTTGGTGTCAGTATAATGGGCCGGCCGTGTTCAGTCCATGGGCACCTCATAAGTGCCCCTGTACTATAATGATAGAAATGTTGCTGCACAGTATCGGCAAAAATGCCTGCAAATCCTTCAGACATTAAGATTTGTCAGGAAGCAACTATAAGTAAACATTGGGTAATTACCTCATTTTAAACTTTAA
This sequence comes from Sinonovacula constricta, assembly GCA_007844125.1. NCBI lineage: Eukaryota > Metazoa > Mollusca > Bivalvia > Cardiida > Solecurtidae > Sinonovacula > Sinonovacula constricta. The sequence continues at coordinate 39,507,911 of CM017562.1, forward strand.
AAACTAAACTTTTAAAAAAGATAAAAGGTTTCAGTGGAAAAAACAGTACAACAAGTGTCTAAAAACTGGACCAAAATGTTAATGAGTGTAGTTTTCTGTATTTCTTAACAATAAAATAAAACTGAATGGTTTAATCAGAGATATAGAGCCAGAAAACAACAGTTGCATTCTCGCTGATATCTAGCATTTCGCGGGACTTTTGAACATTCACCTGTTGTAAATGTGATAGGTTACCCCCATTAAAATGTTACTTACACATCAATTAAAAGATTAATTGGTACTACAACTTGTATTACTAAATAACAAATTTATTGTCTTTGTCATTTTTATACCTGTGTAGTTGTTATCATGTGCCCATCTAATGGATTAAATTATTCAAGGCTAGCAAAATAGGTAAATAAATTTGTGCTTAGAACTGAGAGTAAATATTTTCATTTTCTTTTGTTTGTCGAAAGGCGATTATTAAACAGCATTATTCTGGGTATTCCATCATGATATCTCGGGCGATGTTGAAAAGAAAATACAGAACACAAGATGTTGCAGAACACTAATACAGGGAATGAGCAGTAGCAATTCTCCGTCTTATGCATAACCTTACCTGGTTTATCCATTTAATGTTTATTTAGACAGACCAATGCTCAAATAATTGTCTTTAATTTAAAATAACTTGGTTAAAGCTGCAGGACAAATCTGCCTTTTTTTGTTAATGTTTGTTCAAAAAGGAAAAACTTTGACCATCCACAATGAATATGTATTTAATTACCTGACCACTACTGTGTATGTGTACATTCTGTCCTTTAGGTTGGGATAATCAAAAGCATTATGATGCTTTTCAATTCAATTATTATTAATTTCCTTTCTTGCCATATGGAACTCACTGACCTAGAGTCTGAAATATGCAGAAGCAATATTTGTCATCTGTAAATGTCAGTCGTAAGCATGGCACTGATTGGCTTGATAGGAAGGCAATAATTTAAATGAATATGAAATGTGGTTCATGTGGTCAGGTATATACGCCAAACTGTAGCCAAGTGTCGACCACAATAATGAAAGCAATCTGAACATTTTGTCAAATACTCAACAATCAATGAAAATAAGACTTTTACAAATAAAATCAGCCTGCTGTCAACTTTTTCAGTTAATATATGGATTGTGATTAGGGATTAGCCGGCATTTTTGCCAATACTGCGCAGCGACATTTCTATCATTATAGCACAGGGGCACTTATGAGGTGCCCAGGGACTGAACCCGGCCGGTCCATTATACTGACACCGACGAGTCGGCGTAATGCTGTCCCCTTAGCCCCGAGCGTTAGGAGGGAAGCCACTACTACCAACTTTAAAGTCTTTGGTTTGACCCGGCCGGGGTTCGAACCCACGACCTCCCGATCAGCAAGCCGACCAAATAGACTGGTTTGGTAACCACCATGCCAATGCATGAACAACAAAGCTTTTAAAAAAAGTGACTTAACCGCAGAGGCTGTGTATACATGAAGAATATGATAAAATGGATGTTTTGTGTACAGAATAAAGAAATCATGAAGCAAGAGGAATAGTTGTATAATACAGATACTTTACATAAAAAAATGTTGAGATACTAAATGGAAAAATTCCACTCGAAGTGGCTTGAGTAGTAATGTGGTTAACATATCCTAACGCCATGTGGTTCCATCAGTACAGTGAATGTATATAGATCAGATGACTTTACCACAGGTAAGTTGGTAAATGTTGCCAAATGCTGGGTATTTATCATTTATCACATGCAGCATTCCTTTGAGCCCTGGAGAGTGGTTTATTTATAAATTTGTTGTTCAGTTTTCACTGGTAATGTTGTATATATAAACAACATAATATATACTAGCTAAGATGGACAAGGCAAGCACAAAAGCAAAAGCTATCTTATGTTCATTTATTATGGGATATTATGGGATATTTATCTTCTTTTTGACCAGTTTATTGTTATCTCATGAAGAACTTTCTTATATGTTCTGTCATACTTGTATAATTTCACTCTTTAGTAAGTGTGCTTTCCAAGAAAGTCAAAACATTCTTAAAGGTGGTTTTCGACAGTTTGGACTAAAAAAATTTTTTTCTCAAATAACCAAAATAAGTCATTGTTACCTGAAAAGGTGCTGCTCATTGATGCTGTAGATCATTGCGAACAGGAATTATAAATCCTTATTCCTCATTGCAAACATGTATTTCCTATCTGAGTCTTGCTGCAGAGATAGTTATTTTTAACTAGGAAAACCACTTGACGACTCAGTTTTGAGATTACGTTATATTGTCATCCAGGCAATCTGCTCTGATGTCGGTATCTATTTTCAGAGAACAATATCATGCTTATTTGTATATTTGCAATGACTTTTAGAGTGTTTTTATCGCAAATTTATACTGTCTAACAATGCAGAGAGTGTTCAAAATTATATACTTACACTAAAATATGAGTTTATGCAGAAATTATGCCTCAATCCCCCAAAGCAGGGAAAGGTATTGCAACATTAATTTGATATATAGGCAAGCTGCCAGACACCACCTTTAAATATTATACATTTTCTTGAAAATGAAATAAACAAAGAAAAGCTAAAACATGGTTATTTCATAATAAATAGTGGCATGCTTTAATTCACCACCATCTCTTCCTTAATTCCAGAAATATACTTAAAATATAATAGACAAATTAAGTTTTGAAAAGCTTGTAATATAGTATGGATTTTGGTTCACATACATGTAAAATGTACCTCTGGCATTCCAGGAATAAATATTTTTCTAATCCATGTGAGAATGCCAGGAAACATCCTACCAGTCTACAAAATCAAATGATATTATAGTGATGTTGTTAAAACATGCCTCCTCTGCATTTGTCACCTTTCAAGAAAAATCACACACTCATACCCTATTAAGAGCTAGATCTGGTCCTGTTTTAAAGCATTGCAAATGACCCTCACCCACCCTATTAAGATCTAGATCTGGTCCTGTTTTAAAGCATTGCAAATGACCCTCACCCCCTCCCACCTCCCCCAAGATAACACTGTGCCACAAGATAAGACCATGCTAGATCTATAGGGTTGCAGTTGGTGGCTTGATTGTAAAGGTCCTAAAACAATGTCATATGGGCCTACTGCACTGTCATTGGTCTGCTAAACTCTAATCCCCACTCCACACTGTAGCATGAGGCAACAGATTTAAATAGCTAAATGTAAATGCATTTTAGAGAAAAAGTTGAAAATGTGGAACAAGTTTTGTTTTATTTTTGAAATACATCCCAGCAACCAATAATGTTCATTATAGCGAAGTCCAGCTTGGTGGAGGAAGACTCAAACAAATGTCTGGGAAGAACCACCGGCGCATCGCAGGGCAATTGTATGACCTTTACACATTAAGTCCTTTGCCCCGAATGGGACCCACGCGACGAGAGGCTAAGCGGAGCAACAATAAATAAACAATAATTTTTCTTAGAAGTAAATAATAACAATGAAATATATTAATTAAGGCAGTTAGATCAATATCCCTTTAATAAAATATAATGTGCTGACCATGTGTCTCTACGTTTAATATTAGCTCACAAAATGTTATATATACCTTAAAATACAGTCCAGGATTTTAAAACCACCGTAGATCTGCCAGGTACGCACTTACTACACTGGCGGTTATTAGCTATCTACCATACAGTCTAACACACATTGTATGTGTAAAATGTTTCATTATCTATATAGGTAAAATAACATAACAAAACAAAGAACTGGAGGAAAGGCCTTAAAATAGAACATTGCAGTTGCTACTAGATCATCGACATCTTGGATCATCACGTGATGCATAGAGACGCTGTAGAGCGAAGGCGCAACTTCACATTTGTCTATCGCCATGATAGGGTAACTTATGTCAATGCAGAGCCGGATTTACCGGGGGTCGAGGGGGCCTGGAGCCCCCCGTTGACCCGAACATACAATTTTTCTAGACTATATTTCTTCAGAAATGGCTTTATCGCAAGAATTTGCAGACCATGTAAAAATAATCACAGGTATCTTATACCTCCTGACTGTCATATATTTATCCACCCGAGCAGTAGTTAAAGCTTCTCGGGCCCCTGCTGCTAGCCAGACCCATAAGACCATTTTGCTCGTGTACAACATCCGCTGCGTGTGTAGCATTAGCTCTCACCTCCCACACTAATGAGCTTCATCGGCACTATTCGGCGATGATACAAACGGCATTAGCCGAGATGTTACGATTGTCTGTCGCCTTGCATCCCAATCAAGGTACAAGATCGTTTTCACTGCACTTAAAGTTAACATTTGAAGGTTATGACAAAATGGTTAAAAGATGCGTACAAGAATTTGGTTGTGTTTTATAATAAGAAGATACTTCTGTGAACTATGAAAATATACAAGTGAGGTCACAGCTTTATGATGGATTCTAATATAGAATAGAGCAAAAGTGCAATTTGAAGTCACATCCAAGCAAAATAAAAACAAAAGCAGCGACAATAGTTGTTAGCATTTGTATGAAAAAATCCCTCTGAAATAAAATCTCTTCCGTTCCTTTTAGCATAGCCTGATAAAATCTAAAATTTATCAAAAAGCAGACAAAATCACTCCAGTAAATTAATTAAAATAAAATATACCTTGAAAGTGGAATTTTATAACCCCAAAATACGACGTTATTATCATATTATTAACGCGACTTAAATATGTGAACCAAATAAACAATATTGCAAAATGTAGACGATTTACATGAGGGAATTTAAAGGTATTGAAAATTTTACGGAAGGGTCCGCCTTTGCTTAAATTACCCTAACAGAAGGAATTTTGCCCTGGGAGGAATTTATCCGCACTCCGTTTTAAGCAATAACCCAGGCTTAACAGAATTATGGATCTAGTTGCAAAACAAAAGAGAAAAGGGAAGATATATTGTTAAGTTGATGATGATTTTATAATTGAATGATCTGCAGCTGTAGGAAGCACATGTGTAGCAACGTGCAGTTTTCGTTGGCTCAAAACTGTTGCTGTTTCAAACATTTATACACATCTATAATATGTTAACCGGAAAGTGCACTTATTTGGGAATAATTAATTATATTGTGTGTTGACCAAAGTATAATGTTTATATGTATGGAAACTTTTTGCTTGTTTGTTTAATTAGTTTATCGTAGTTATATTTTCCTCAGCTGATGCTATACTGGAACACGACGGTAGTTTGACCATGTGTGCACAAACGATTTGCTTGGTTGATGTGCCGAAAATCCATTGTAAAGTTCGGAGATAATATCTTGAAATGTTTAGTTAAATTGTGTTTGTTCTACAATATTTACTAATAGTTGTATATTTCGTCTGGTCCAACATCTACTAAAGCCCTCTCAACAAATCCGTAGTTTTCTTTGTCACACCATTTGTTGAAGGCTCCAATGGAAAATGTTGGCATTTTTATAAGACGAGTTTTAGTTGTAACTTCTATAAATACTATACTTGAATAACCAACTGAAGTCTCAATCTTAATGTATATTTGTTAAGCATAAAATCCGTCTATACGGCAATGCCTGTTTGCTGACAAAATAAAATACTTAAAGATAGCAAAACTGTTGTTGTATTTTTCGTTCCTATTATATGCATATATGCAAACGACGATCGATGGGAAAATAAAGGTACAAATGTAATCTGGCTGCATTTTATAATCTAATTCGAAGGGGAAGTATGTGTTTGCCTGTTTCGGCATATTTTTATGAAGATTTTCAACAACAACGTTATGTGGCTAAATGTTTCTGTCTTCGCATTTTTCAGCCCTTAAAAGATTACTATTTTGTCCAGAGACACTTCAGAACGCATCTTAGACACTTTAGAAACTTTTTTCCGGGGGAGCATACCCACGCCAAACCTCCGCCCCCCCCCCCCCCCCCCCCCCCAATTCCGTATATCAAATACAGTCTTCCGCCCCACCCAGGTGAAAATGTTCTGGATCCGGGCCTGGTAATACTTTATACATACTACTCAGCTTTCACAGGGACCGACACGAAGGTCTGCTAATTAATGTAGGTAGTATAAATCAATAAATTAGTACATGTCAAAAGTGGTGAATGTTATTTGGAGTACCGACGTTTTGTGGCAAATTTGACTTGTTAAAGGCCTCCTGGTACCGTCATACTGGGTCTTTAATATACCTTAAAAGGTGACTTTTTTCTCCAACAACCAGACAAATCGTTTTACCGGACAAACAATTATGGAAATGATAAGTATTTATGTACTAAATCCATGTGAAAAGTAAAGTTTAAGACCCTACTCTTCATTAGAAACATGCATGTCCTATACGAGCCACGGAGTATATTGATGTGTACCCATGTTGCATATACATGTACCATATGTACGTTATTGTATTCATAAGATGCACACAAAACACGTAAAGTAGAAACAGTTTTTGACATTTAACATAATTAATTAATGCTCATAGGGGCTTTAGTGTTAGGGCAGAGATTGAGTAAAAGGTTGTGATTTTAAAAATGTCGGTGTTTTGTTCTGACGTGTATCTGATGCACAGGCGACTCTAGTTTACAAGTTTGAAAGGTCGGACTTAAATAGGTTAACTTCGGTGAGCGGAGCATACTAGTATTATCTAAAGCGTGTACCCCGATGTTTTATTCTCTATAAAGACTAGCTAGATCTGTGTGTACATGACTTTGTAATACAAATGACACGCATGCAAGCAGCTCCCAGCAAACAGTTACTGTGTAAACTTAACACATGAGCGGAGAGCGACAACCATACCCGATACTAATTTTAAATGAAGCCGGCAGCGTCCTTTATGTAAGAGATCTAGAATAATAAAAATTATGCCCAACAGTAGTTAATTTATTCATTTTAAAATTAAATCAGTTCGCAAAACATGCAATGGAGGTAGCTTATTTTGAAAAGAAAAAAAATCAGCTTATTAAGATTTCGAACTGAACGTGAAAGGTGTAAACAACAGTTCAACAAATTAACATGTTCAACAAGAATAATATTTCCTCAAATAATATTACTTTTCTGGGTTAATGGTGGTGGTGGTGGTGGTGGTGGTGTGTGTGTGTGTGTGGTGTGGTGTGGTGGTGGTGGTGGTGGTGGTGGTGGTGGTGGTGGTGGTGGTGGTGGTGGTGGTGGTGGTGTGTGTGTGTGTGTGTGTGTAGGGTTAAGTAGCTTGCACAGAATCTTGGGCTGACTGCCAAAAAGTGTCCCCGTATTTGGTACAAAATCCGCTATTTTTGGTTGCAGATATGCCTCTTTTCGACCAAAACAGAGGAAATTTGAAGGCACCTCTTCATATGCATCCGAAAGAGGATCGAACCGACTTTCGTGTTCTGAAGAGGACTGCCTGAAAGAAGTGTAAGAATTTGGTAAAAAATCCGAAAAAAGCGGATATTTGGTCGCGGATAGGCGCCTCTTTCCGACTCCGACAAGACCGACATAGATGAAATGTGACACCGTTTTTCCATATGCATCTGAAAAAGGATCAAACCAGCTTTAAACTGCAAAAGAGCTTTTGGCTCTATCTTTGGGCTGACTGCCTCAAAAATGTCTCCGTAAGTGGTAGAAAAGCTGCAGAAAAGGGGGATTTTTGGTAGAGTATAGACCTTTTTTCGACCCCGACAAGGCCGACATAGAGGAAATGTGACACCACTTTTTCAGTTGCATCTGAAAGAGGATCGAACCAGCTTTCGAGTCCTGTAGAGCCTTTGGCTCTATCTTGGGACTGACTACCTCAAAAATGTATCCGTAAGTGGTAGAAAATCTGCAAAAAGGGGATTTTTCGTCGCGTAAAGACCATTTTCCGAACCCGACAAGGCCGACATAGAGGAAATGTGACACTTCTTCTTCATATGCATCTGAAAAAGGATCGAACCAGCTTTTAACTGCCGCAGATTGTTTGGCTCTTTCTTGGGGCTGACTGCCTCAAAAATGTCTCCGTTAGTGGTAGGAAATTTGCAAAAAGGGGATTTTGAGTCGCGTATAGACTTCTTTCCGACCCCGGAAAGCCGACATAGGGGAAATGTGACACCATTTCTTCAATTGCATCTGAAAGAGGATCGAACCAGCTTTCGAGTCCTGCAGAGCCAAAGGCTCTATCTTGGGACTGACTACCTCAAAAATGTATCCGTAAGTGGTAGAAAATCTGCAAAAAGGGGATTTTTCGTCGCGTAAAGACCATTTTCCGAACCCGACAAGGCCGACATAGAGGAAATGTGACACTTCTTCTTCATATGCATCTGAAAGAGGATCGAACCAGCTTTTAACTGCCGCAGATTGTTTGGCTCTTTCTTGGGGCTGACTGCCTCAAAAATGACTCCGTTAGTGGTAGGAAATTTGCAAAAAGGGGATTTGGGGTCGCGTATAGACTTCTTTCCGACCCCGGAAAGCCGACATAGAGGAAATGTGACACCACTTCTTCATATGCATCTTCAAGAGGATCGAACCAGCTTTTAACTGGTGAAGAGCGTTTGATTCTATCTTGGGGCTGACTGCCTCAAACATGTCTCCGTAAGTGGTAGGAAATCAGCCATAATAGCGGATTTTCGGTCGTATATAGGTCTCTTTGCGACCCCGACAAGGCCGACATAGAGGAATTGTGACACCATTTCTTCATATGCATCTGAAAAAGGATCAAACCAGCTCTTAAATGGTGAAGAGCTTTGGCTTAATCTTGGGCCTGACAGCCTGTAAAATGTCTCCGCATATGGTCAAAAATAAGAAAACATCGGATAGGTATCTTTCCGACCCCGAAAAGACCAAATAGAGGTAATGTGACAAAACTTCTTCATATGTATCCGAGAGAAGGTCGTACCAGCTTTCGACTCCTGAAGAGCCTTAGGCTTTATCTTGGAACTGTCCGCCTAAAAATTGTCTCCATACAGGGTTGAAAATAATGGAAAAAAGCGAATTTTTTAGGGGTCTTGGATAGGTCTCACTCCGGCAATCCGAACATAGAGGAAATTTGACACCACTTCTTCATATTCATCCGAAAGAGAATCAACCAGCTTCCGAGTCCTGAAGAGATATTGGCTCTATCTTGGACCTAACTGCCTTAAAAGCTCTCCGTATTTGGTTGAAAATACGCAAAAATGAGGATTTTTGTTCGCGGATAGGCCTTTTTCCGAACCCCGACAAGGCCCACAGAGAGGAAATGTGACACAACTTTTCATATGCACCTGAAAAAGGATCGAACCAGCTTTCGACTCCTGAAGCGCTTAGGGCTCGATCTCGGGGTTTACTGCCTGAAAAATGTCTCCGTTATTGTTTAAAACCAGCAACGTTATAGATTTTTGGTCGCGGATAGGCCTCTTTCCGGCAGGGGATTTTCAGCGAAATAACTATTTTGTCAGGTCACCCGGTGTGTTTGACAGCAACACCGCTGTTCTATATACTAACTCAGCGGAAATAATGGTATTCGGTCCTCGAGCGGTTGAACCTTAGTGCATTGGAAAAACACGTTGACATACTCATAGTTTAGGTTAAGCATTGGTCTAAGGGAAACCAGACGTGACAGCCTTGTTTAAAACATAAGACTTGATTCTTTCCCTTTGACCAACAGATGGATAAAACTAAGAAGACCATGTTATTTTGATTGATTTAGAAACCACTTTAATTAGACATAAAGAAAACAGTTTCTGGTAGCTTGTCTTCACCAAACTTTGTGTTTGAATAAATATTTGCTTGTAAGTTGGGTTTATTGTCACACCAATAGTATTCGATTTATTTGGAGACTGTGTCACTTGAAGCAGATATAATGCTGCATTCAATGTGTATTGCATGCCGTAAGCACCTGGCATGATACCACATCCAGGCACATTATTCCGACCCCGGGCCGACCAGTAATGAAACTACCATTGCTTGCTTGCGCGTAATATATTTGCAGGATTGTAAGCAAGGGAGCTATACAACTTCCTACTTGGGTATGTAGCTGCCGGGGATTTGATGATTAATCGTGGATTTTGTTGATATGATTAAGGATTGTATTGTTGATGCAAGGGAAGATGATAATGATGGTAATTCTGTTTTTCAGAGAAACTGTTGTTTCAATCTAGATTCACACACTTTTACCATAATCATTTAAAACTCTTATTTAATTTTATATTCCTTGCTTTAATTCTTTTTAGGAAACATCTAAAATTAGTTCTATTTTTTGGGGGTGTGGGGATGGGTGGGGGAGGTCGTGATATGACCCTTCCTCAGACGGATTGTAGCCTCACCCATTTTAGCGACGGGCCCTCTCTGTTAAGATATTAGATAAAAACTGGCAAAATGGTGCCGTTCACCTTGAAAAGGATACAAATAGGCGTAGTTTACGGAAAGGTAAGATTTTTTAATTTTTAATTACATTGTTCTGAATGTTTGATTACAATCAGACACTGATTGCAATATTAGAGAAAAAAACACTTCTAGAAACTGAACAAATTAACATTAAACTTTCATCCAACTTTAGAATTACATTTTTTTATTCTTTCAACATCAATGGTATTGATGTCCGGGTAATATCATTTATGCCATTTTGTGTAGAGCATCACATTTTTAATTTTGAGATTTATTTGGTTTGTTTTCTGCTTATTTTACCAAATCCAACTTAACATCGTAATGGCAGGCTCTGCCTTTTTACTAACTTATTTACAGGATATGATTATATCAATAGTATATTGACCATTTTTACATCATGACAGGGATGCTGATTTAGAAATGTTTTGTAAGCCAAATGTAGGTCACCTAGGTGAAGAGGAAGAGGCTCAAGAGAGTAAAACGGCGTTCCTGCAGATCCAGAGAAACATAAGTAATTAGAGCTAGTAGACCTTCTGGTAGATTTATGTTTGCCCTCAATAGCTCGACTTCTTGAGAGAACCATCATCCAGTTGTTTTCATTCTTCAGAATAGCGCAACATCATATTTCTCACATATAGTACGACTGACTTCTCTGACCATTACAAATAGGCTGTTTTCGGCGAACCGCCAGGACACTGACAGTCTGAGTACTTGGCACCAGAAACCAGGTGACGTAGAGTGGCAACTAACTCTAGTTCCAAAGACTCCTTATAACTGGAGTGTGGGTTTCACAAGACGATGACGATTTTATAGAAAGGAAAGGTGATATGTATGATCCATGTAGCACTTTACTTTAAAATAGGAATCATTAGTGTTTCTTTGAATTTATTATCAAAAAAAAAATCATTGTGTCCCTTACTTTTTAATGATAGACTTGTTTCTAGCACAAAAACAGTCCATGCCACCACCACTGGATATGCGTAATTAAATATAGAACTACGAATAATACTTTGTAGGTAACAAACAACAATAATTCAGCATTAAAGACATACTGTTTATAGCTGTTAAAACTTTCTGCATCCAATGGTGTTTAAGAAAATGCTACCAAAACACTCCATTGAATCTCTGTCATAAATTAACACAGGACGAAATTCACAACGAACTGTTTTAAGTACTTACGTTGCGTATAAAGCGGTCATAGAAAACCGACCTACGAAGAGCATGGGGAGGGCAGCAAAACAGGCCGGTCATGATAAGAGTAGTTTCCCCTCTATTGTTTATTAACATTCATGATTACAGTTGTTTCCCTTCTATTGTTTATTAACATTCTCATTAAGAGTAGTTTCCCCTCTATTGTTTATTAACATTCTTAATAAAAGTATTTTCTCCACATTAGTCTTTAACATGCTATCACTGTTTTACTTTTGCATAAGGGTACTCTTGCGTCACTGTACTTATACCCCGCGACAAAATAAATGTCTATCAAGTTGATAAAAAAGGTTTGCAACCAGTATTGGAAAATTCGCATTGTGAAATCTGCTCCTGTTGTTCATCAGTATTAAATGATAAAAATTATAACAAATTTAAGAAAAATTAAAACAAACAAAATAATTGAGTCTGGTTGGCCTTATAGTCTAGAAAGATAGTATTTTGGATATAACAATTTGTTTTATCACGTATTTTGATAAGACGATGTCGGTCAACCATTGCTTAGTTTTAAATATACATGTATATGTAATGATATATTAATATGTAGCAGCTGTAAAGCAGTATGATATATATTAATACACTAACTTGTATACAAAATAAAGATCTTTTTTATATGAAATCGTTTAAATCTCAGTAGACAGTATATACTTATCTGTGAGAATTACGAAATAAAAAGTTTAACAATCATTAGCATATACCCACATTTTCAATTTAAAGGGATTCGTAGAACCCCCCCCCCCCCCAAAAAAAAAAGAAAAGAAAAAAGAAGACAAACTGAGGTCATCCTACATTTAGGATGTGCATGTTTAAAAAGAATAAGTTAAATGGAATAGAATGAAACCTGGGGGAAATATAAGACATAAGTTTTAAAGTAAAAACATTTTATACTAAAAGTGGATTTTCAGACAAAGAAAAAACTAGAAACAATGGCCACAGGACAAGCATATTTTCTGCCTAAAATAATAAACCATAGTAAAGTATTTATTTTTAACGTTCAAATCACACGGTTCGTTTTCTCAGCCTGATATCCCGATACATGTAAAACGACTGTTTAACGTGAAGAGCGACACTATAATTAATTACTAATCTCTTGTACCAATCACTATCTAGAACTAAAATATACATGTATTTTTGTATTTGCAATTTTAACCATTACAACAAAAGATAAAGTTACGCCAGTTGACTACAAGGGACAAATAATGTCACGTTGTCAGTATCGAGCTTCAATGAAAGACAAAATATCGTGATAATTGAATAGTTGTTTTGTAATGAAAGGTAATAATGTAATTGGTCCGCAATACATCGAGATAGTTATTAAAAGACTGACCACAATTACTCATATATATATAAGTTGGTGTGTCATTTCATTTAAACCAATTCCAGTTTTTACGTCACGGATATTTTATTTATGTCATTATTAGACCCATTCACAATACCGGCTTATGTTATATCTTTTCTTAATTATCTCATTTGATATTTTCATTATACTAACTTTATATATCAAAAGTGCTATTTTTACATCTTTCTGTACTTTCTACAGTAAGTCTTGATTAACTAATTAATAAATACTTACAAATTTTAATAAATCTGTATATGATTTGCAATGTACATTGTCCATTCAAAGAAAAGTGATTAAGGATAAATCTACTTTTTATTGTATCTTTTTGTAAGCAATCACATTTATGAAAACATCTCCTTTTGAATAAGTGAATAAACTTGCCAATGTTCTTGTACTGGTGTGTTCATGATTATTTCTGATTTTGTTTAAACAAATCCATTTTGTCTAATATAACAACATGTACTTAAAACACAATTTTTATTCACAACGCCCATTTGGATAGTTCCTTTGCAAAATAACTTCAAAGAAAATAATCCGTAACAGGACAATCCTTTCAATACTGGGTAATATTTTTTGCTTCTTGTAGTTTACATCCTCTTTAAATGCCTTTATAAACTTATGATTAAACCTTTGATGTGTTTCAATTTTGTATAAACATGCTTATGTTGAACATTGCAAATGGGCCTGAGTCACTTTTGGCAACATTTTATATAATCAGTTGCTTTTAGTAGACAACTATCAGTTAGTTTGGAGCGGAAAACCGGTTTAGTTCCACCAGTCGCCACCCGCTTGGCTGAGTGACCGTCCTAAGGCAGTACCTGTTGAGGTTCTATGAGAGTTTTTGTCACTTTGAAAATAAATTCACATGTAAATATTTGTCTTAGTGCCTTTGCCAAAGTTTTAATATCGTTGATAAGACCTTCGCCATTTCATCAATTGCTTGCGCGTTGTGAATCAACGCCTGAAGGTGATGTCGTATACAAATTGCGAATACGAACTTATTTATTTGCATCACTTTACACTGCAATACTGCATTTCGATATGTTTTTCTTTGTATTTGTCATTTGTGTTCATATGTTCACTTTTCATTTTTTCAATAAACAATCGTAAACACTAGACAAATAAACACGAAACCCTTTATGGTATTGACACATAATGTAACCTGAAGTACATACTTGTGTCAATTATTTGACGGCTATGCAGCTATCACCAGCTTTAAGTGACAAATGTTATCGTCTTGGTTTACTAATTTCCATAATAACATCATTAAAATAAAATTCCAGAATTATGAGCAGTGTTTAATTATGAATCTGATGTTTTTCTCCTCTTTCATGCACCTGTAGTAGCCCTTACCATTCTGTGCCACAACTGTGCAATTAATACCACTGCTACAGCCAGCGACAGAATTTAGCCCGATAAATCCTCAAACAAACTCATTATCGTGACTTTTGTAAAGTAGCAGTACAAACAATGGGGACACTGACCACTAAACAGTCAGCAAACGGAGATAATTCAATATCACATTAGGACAGCCATTTCAGCAGTGTTGGTGCGCATATCGCATATTCTTTGACGTTTTGACTGTAACTGTAAACCACCAATAGAGCTCCCACCCTAAAACAAGATATTCCCATTCATAAGACCATACGCTATGACGTTCATTATCGCACGAGAATGTCGCCTATACGAGGACCAGTTGATTGGAATATCCCCTATCACGAAACACACTTAAAGCGTAACACAATAAGTCGTTCTCTTTCGTTCTTCTTTAGGTTCATCGTCGGTTTATTTCTTGCTATCTCACTTTGTCAGCAAGCTGACTCGATGCGGTGCGGGGTATCAGTATAACACTACCCTAGATACACACATTCTATGTCAACTATAAGAAGATTTAGTAGCATCATCATAATTTCAGACCACTTACTCTTGTCATGTTGTAATTTGTTAGCAATAATTGGCAAATTTACCATGTCTTTCTTTTTTTTCTAGAGAAATGTGTATACCATTCGTGCCTGTACAAAACGATCCAATATTATCTTGAAAAGCCAACAACACGTTGTAATCGTTATTTGCATTCTCGTAACGCAATAACAAAACACGCATACTCTACTTATACACTATTCACTAAACTGAAATATAATAAAAGGATTAGGACCTTGATTTTTCAAAAATAGCAAATAGCTTTGCCTCTCCCACTATTATATTTGACCTTCAGTAGCTGCGAACATATAAACAATAGGTTCTGATTTAAAAAAACAACAACCTTTGTAAATGCATGTTCACTGATTTGCTGTTAGAGACAGATCAAACAACTTAACAAAAAGGTGGTCAAAATACTGGGCTGATTCTTTAAATTATAAAGTTTAAGTTTATCCACAGACTGTAAAAATGTCACAAGGCATGGGTAAAAAATCTTTTTATTAAATGTGTATACAGTTATAACAAAAAGAAGGCTCCCAATGCCTTATAACAATGATATTGTTTCGAGAAGATAATAGACAATTAATACACATACAGTTGTCTGGTAAGATGTTATCTGTAAGGAGTATCAAAGGTAGATATGCTGGTTTGTGTATGCGCTTCTAAGGCCACAATAAGCAACTATGATAACAAATTATGGTTTTGAGTTTATTTCGATCTCGTCTTTTGTAAATTTGAATTTTAAAGTAAAGTTAAAAGTAAATTTGATTTTCAATCGTTTTGGTCAACTACAAGTATTGGTTCCTTCCGTCTTAATAAGCCACGTTCGGAAAATGTTGTGGGGCAATAAGCATCAAATAGTGGCACTCTAAAGGTATTAAAATATGAACAACAATGTGACTAGGTACTGGCAGTACAAAACAATTAAACACATGAAGTACATGGTAGCAAAGACAGACCAAAACAACAACGCTTGACCATTAGTTTGGTCTTACCTTAAGTGAAATAACAATCGTTGGTTAAAACCTTTAAATCTAGTGATGCTGACATTTAAAAGAACACTGTTTCGACGGCAATATATGATACTAGTATATAATAAAATGACATAAAACATGCGTGTGCCAAGATTCAGTGGCGCGGGCAGAATAGCATTTTACTTTGTTTGTCTTTTTCATATTTACAGTTCCTGGATATTATCGACGAATTAGGTTTTATATTATTTTTAGCCATAGATTACTTATGGCTTAGGTTTAATTTAACGATGCAGACATAGAATGTTGATGCTTAATGCTAATTGCAGATTCTCTGACGGCCACTCTAAAAGGAGGTGTTGCATTAATTCAAGATGACTTACCGCGGCAACTGCTTTCAAAATTGCAAGATAATGAACACGTCTTTAGGGTCCCTTACGGTTACACTTGTAGTTTTTATGGGGTCTCGTGATTTGGCGCCTTGCTCCTAATAAACTGTTCTTATATGTGGAGCTCTGATATCTTCTCATTACACACTCAATGTCTTATAATTATATCTAAAAAAATCATACACATCTTTTTTCCGAAGTTACTATCTAATAAGATACATGCAGTGTAATAACCGGGGATCAAATTCTGGACAAAAGAAGAAAGTTTCGTTTTTTTATCAATGATGTGCTTGTGCATATGCATGTTTCAGTTTATTAAGACTATTTTTTATTTATTGTCATAAACACAATATTATATGTATTAACATACAGTGAACTTAAAGAGGAACAGCCATATAAGATCAATATATTTTATATACATAATCGTAATATACACAATGTGTGTTGATTTTAATCAAATACCTGATGTATACAAGAAATGTATTACACAATCATAGTTTCCACTAACCATTTGCATCTCTAAATTCATCACTGCACAAGTTCCATGAACTGGACACTTGCTGCACCTTCCAGGACAATGACAGAGTATCTGACACGAGTTGTCATTTATTAATTAGAATATAAATAACAAAGTCCTATGAGCATGGCAACATGTACAAAAATTGAAAAGGCATAGGACAAAGGTATTCACATGCAATCTGTAATGAGTCATTTAACAAAAAGAGGAAACTCGACAGTTACCGCATTGTAGCGGTCAGTCGGCAATATGGAACGACTGGGATGCTTAAACTGGTTTTACAGAGCTCCAACCTCGCATTTCCTGTTTCGCAAATGCAAGCAATGAAAAGAAATCCGATCTTTTTGAATACAAAATGTCCAAGCGCTGATGCTTTCTTTGATGAGTTAAGAAGTGACGTCATTGAAAGATAATGTCCACATAGTGTTTAGAAAAGAAAGTGGCATCATTTAGATTATAAAAACTACACAAAAATTGCTGCTTATAAGTGAAATTAACTTTGAATCAAGCAAAAAAATATGAACAGAGAAGAGTATATGTGTAGCATCCTTTCATGTAAAGATGGAATTGAGGAACCAAAGTCCTATGTCCATCAAAGGAAATACACGTAACAATTCTTATAGGATGGTGTACAGTTACAGTCAAAACGTCAAAGAATGATAACATAGATTACATGCACGGGGGAGATTTTTTACGACCACCACACTGCACAAGTAACATTGTTGTGATCATGAATAAGAATATATGAAAAGTCCTATGAGCATTGCAACATATACCAATCTCCGAAAAGGACATAGGAAAAATGTATTTCACATGCAAGCAAAGTGAAAAGAAAGAACAAATTTGTGATGAGTCATTTAACGAAGAGAGCAAACCCGCCAGTTACCGCCTTAAACCGTTCAGGAAATGCAATAGTAAGCGAGCCTATGGCGAGCTTGCTATCTTTTTTCTGACGAGTTTTATAAATGTTTGTATTAAATGACAACTCGTGTTAAATTCTTTTTATCACACGATTTAAGTCGCCAATATACGATTTTACGAAAGTTTAACAAAAATAATTAGTGAAACAGTGGTATGAGACGATCTGCATTACAATGACGTCATCCATCAAAAAGCTGTATTACACTTTTGTAATATAAGAAAATATGTAATGGGTGTATTGAATAAAAAATGAGAATCACATGATAACAATGGATACTCAAAGAATAAATCTATTTGTTCCGCTTAATTAATTATTACAATATACTGTACATTCGAGGCCAATATAAGTTGATAAAACACCTCAAGTATCGATGTTCCGTTATACCCCAAAGAACAAAATATGTATATATATAAGTATTAAAACACATATCATATGATGGGTGCATGCTTTCTTTTAATACACACATTAATCACTGCACCGACATATAAGGTGTTCCTTCCTAATGAAGTTTTTTTCCTCTCTCAGAATGCTAAGATGTATGCTCTCGTTAGAGTCCTTTCCAAGAGTTATGGCGACAGTTTCTATTTTCTTCCCCTTTGCATCCATTTATAGCAGGCCTTTGTTTGACAATCTACGTAATGAGTTACTTGAAATAAGTCGGAGCCACAGAGTATGAGTTATAGTTTAGTGAAGATTTCTGGCCTTACGCGTATTCTTGTCTTCAGCTAAGACAGTTATTGTCATTATTAAAGCCTTTAAAAATGCAAGTCATGACGTCTTTATTTTGACTTTTCATCTTTTTAAAGTATATTATAACACGTTATTTATATTTATTAATAAAAGTTTGAAGTTCAACATTTTCACTTCTCTTTGACAAAACTTTGAGATCAGTTCTTCAACATAAATTCATATTTGAAACTATCTTTATCCATGAACCTGTGGTCCCTTCTACTAAAATTTGTTGTGTGATGATTAAATAGCGAACCACGATGTGTATAGGTTGTAAGTGATATAAAGGGTAAAATACTAAGACTTCTACTACTCAAATCTATGATTTCAAAAGTAACTTAGGTCTAAGCTTTATAAAAGATCTAAAATCTATTGTTATGACGTGCCCTTTTCACTGCAGTTCTATATTTTTATGGCGCATCATGCCATTTAACCTAGAAATCCGGTTTAGAAAGATTCCCTGAGGAGATACTTTGATCGATAAGTATAAATTGTAAATATTCAAATGGCTGCTTAACACATTTTTAATGTATTAACGCCATTATAGTCTTTAATTCGACCATTATATTATCCACATATTAAACAAACATTTTTGATTTTGACAAATTAGTCATTAAGAATTATTTTAAACCACACAAAATCTTCATGTAATGCATAAGGTTTTTTACAACGTGCCTACCCGAGTTGTTATGGCTTGAATCATTTTGTTATACTCGATTACACTATTTCAGCCCCGTAAGTCTCACGAAATTGACTCCTTTATTTATATTGAACATCAAATCAATACATTGAATATTTATTTCTCTAGTAAAGACTTAAAAAACATTCTTGAAGCACATGTATATGTGTTGTTAACAACTGTAAACAAAACACAATAATTAAGTATCCATAATTTCTAAAGCATTTTTGTAGAGCCATTACACATTCTAAAATTCTTCTTAAATGTTTAGATTTTTCTTCGTCCTGGTCACAAGAAAACGTAAATATACATTCATACTTTAACATTAAAAGGTTTTAAATATTTTTATAAGGTCACCCTTTTTGAAATAATTATGATGTCACAGCTACAAGAATATGATTTCTACCCTTATATGTAGGACAAGTCATGCATCTTTAAGACATTTATCGTAACATATCGCCTGTTATGTACCTATTGTGATTTTTGCATTGTTAAGAAATTAGTTTGAACTCATTAAAATAACATTTAACCAGAAGTACAAATTGCATGTCTTTTTATTTTTAGATATCATATAAAAAGATATAATCTTTATCAGTTGGTCATAAAATAGCGTAATGGTATGTATTGAGAATGAAAAACTACGAGCTTAGACGAAATCAAATCTTTAGGATTTGTTTCAACATTTATGAATTGTATGAACAACAAAATGTGTCTTTGTCTTACTGTCTTACTGTACTTGACACAAATACCCCACCCAATGATCTTAGCAGTGTGCCCAATGACACTCACCTAAATACTATTTTATTGTTACATCGCTGTTAAGTAACAAGTTTATTCTGTCTGATCAGAGAATCCATATTTCTATTAAATTAGATTTTAGATTAGTTTGGAAAAATGATTCAATAAAACACTGTATCCGATTACTATACAGGTACATCACGAATCAAGTGTAATTGTAGTTTTAGTATTATATCGTGTTATTATTATGAAACAAGCGGATTTTCATAGATGAGTTAAATTTTAAATGAATGTGAATACAGAAACGTTAATATTAACATACGAAACAAACCTATATTAAAAACGATAAGACAACCTTATTGAATTAAGTAGTGTCTGACACGCCTCAACTTTTTTTTATTGCCTGACAATGCTAAACATTTCAATACACACATAATTATTCTGGGTGTGTGGCATTAATAAATTGATTCCACCTGCATTTTTAAAATTTATTTTGCACATCAAATCACAGAAATATTGTCAGATTACAAAGTACCTACCACATTTGTGTGGCTTGCTATTATTTTTGTTCTTTATCTTCAGATATTTGCCAATGCATTGAATCTATTTCTGTAGCAAGAAAAATGTGTTCTTTAAATGTGAAAAATGTAAAGCCTTTAACAACATATAATTTTATGACCAGAGATAATTGTTTACCACGATTCACTATGGCTCAACAATGTTTTGCAATTTTTAATCAAAATTACACATTTGACAACTGTGTCCAAGTCGCTTTTAAACTAAAGAGAAGCTCGAAGCTTTTCAACTTGCAATTAAAAACAACGTTGACCCGTGAAACATGACGTCACAACATGGTGACTAGGAATAGGATATGATCTTTAGGATGACTCGTACAAATGGGATTGATCATATATGTATGCAACACTACAAATTTCTCCCACATCAAATAAATAATATAATCGGATCTTCCTAGTGTAAAGTGAAATTTAATAAATTCCCTATTTATGTCTTTTTATGTAACCAATATTGCGTGAGATCTCGATATAGAATGTAAAATTCCCTTTAGATATAACGAGAATTATCTATGCCGACCAATCATGACTTTTATGTCCTATATTCTGACGGAAAGTTATTTTTGTGGTGTTAAGATGAGATAGAACCTGTAAATTATGTGTTAGAACATCGCAATTATCCGAATAGGCGTTCAACAAGTTCAAAGCATATTAAATAACATTTACGTCAGGTTAGTGGGACAGGTAAGTACAGGGAACATTGTTTTCGCCGTACATAAAAGACAAATCGAATTATCTCAAGCGCATTTTCAAAAAGAATAAGATCGACGTTTGTTTCCTAAAGAACATATTAAATATACTCCAAAGACAAAAGTTTTAAAACTGAAATATTAAATATGTAGACCAATCAATCATTTAAAGTGTGAAGGGAAGAACATTGTTAATTGCGAGAAAGATTACATCGGTGAAAATTATAAAACTATGTTTATGGAGCACAGACGACCTAGCTCTGTCTACAGTGACATTTCAGGAAAAAAGATTGCCCGACACATTCACCATCTTTGGAAAACCTAGGAATCATGAGTCATAGACCGGGAACTCTTGTGTTTCGAGGGAAATGTGAAAGAGGCAATATACATCAGGGCGCTCAAACCGGCATTAAACAGGAACGGGGTCGTTTCAACCTTCTTCATATCTGGGATAAGACGTTAAGGGCTAGTAAGTGTAAATGTACATCGGTAGTAGGACCCCTGACATATTTTTGTTGTTGATATTATAAAGGTAGATTATTTTGTTTTGTGACTGTATTTGGTATAATTTAGATAGTCTCAGATAGATATAGAAGATAACCGTCTTAGCAACACATGACGTTCCTTCGCATAGGCCCTACAAATTAGATCAGGCTGTAGACTTTTACAACATGTATAGTTATAGGGTTCCCAAAGAAACGGTTCGCTGTTAAATTGCTTTCCAAGTTGTGACATTTAATATAGAGAAAGGAGCAAATTCGCTTAGTACATGTAACCTTAAGATAGCTCACGCTCTCGAACTGGTGTTTGCCAGCAATGTTCCAGGTAAAGCTTTTAAACATATTTTGTTTAAGAATTGAATACTTTTAAAAGTGAATATTAATGTCGCTTTAACTGCTCTGTATATAACTGAACTAAAATTCAGCACACATTTTGTTGTCATGTGCTGTGTCCAAGTTAAAATGTTTTGACATTGAACTTTGAGATTGTATATTTATTTAGTAAACAGAAATCTTAAAATATATATCTTATTTTTGTAAGTGATAGCAAAACGGCCATATATTTTAATAAGTATTCAATTGAAGAATAAAACATTTTTATTTATCCTTTTTTATCCGAATGTATATGAGCACCGTTGTACTGTGCCTAATGTTGGTATATGTTGTAATGCTCATAGGACTTATTTTGTCATATTTTACTATTATGGTTTTACTATTTTCATGTATGGC
The DNA here is from genome assembly GCA_007844125.1 of Sinonovacula constricta. Lineage (NCBI taxonomy): Eukaryota > Metazoa > Mollusca > Bivalvia > Cardiida > Solecurtidae > Sinonovacula > Sinonovacula constricta. The sequence goes on from CM017562.1 coordinate 39,530,084, forward strand.
GTTGTCTTCCAATTCTGGAATCATATTCTATTCAACGAATGAAGTGATTATCAGTTAAATTAATATTGTATTGTGAGGAATCATCGCCTTACAATATTATATTTAAACGAACAAGTGTTTGCCAGTATAGAAACTTATAGTTTGGTTCGATATGTGCTTGCTTTATTGCACATCAACTAATCTACAGTACTAACATGGCTTCTATGTATATGAAGATATGGCGAGGTCTAATAAATTTACAACATATATATAATTGAAAATTCAAGTGAAAATGAAATCCCATTCCAGGTATATTTGAATAGAAAAAAAATTGAGAAGAAAAAATACATAAAATATAGCAACACCAACCGCCTTGGAACAGTCAGTCTGGGGTGTTTACAGGTTTATAGAGCTCTATGCTTGAGGTTTTCCTATACAAAAAGTAAAAGGAAAACATAACAATTCGAAATAAATCAGCCCAAGTGACGGTAAACTTAAATCTGAGTAATGGCAAATGACTTCGTAAAGAAATAAGTCATTATAAGTAATAATGTCCATAAAGCCTTTGAATGAAGGTGTGACTGTTATTAAGAAGTTTAAGAAAGGATCTACACGAAATCCTAGATAGGCAAAAAAAAAAAGTTTTTGAACCGAAGACGTGAAATGCATTTTTATCATTTTTGTAAAACATAAATGTTAGGAGAAATTTGTTGAAAAAAATTTTGTATTAATATACTTAACTACGCGATACGAGGGTAATAACAATCATATTTGTTTTGTTTTCCAATTTGTAATAACATTATTTACTTGCAGCTGATGGCCCTAACCAGCAAGCGCCAGGCTCAACTATTAATACATACAGTTCTGTCGCACTGTCTATACTAGGAATAGCACATGCGATGTGGAAGAGGAATGAAAATATGCCTGTTTAGTGTCAAGGCGACACCAGGTACTAAATAGCCTAACTTCAAACTCCCACTACCAGTCTGATTTTCTCGAATTCTCTCGTTTCTTGTATAACTAAAACATTTAGCCGATGGATTTGTGTCAGGTTTACGTCCATCTTTTTCTACCTGCTTCTTCGTATTTATAAATAAGAATATAATGACAAAGTCCTATGAGCATTGCAACATATACCAAACTCCGAAAAGGCACAGCACAAAGGTATTTCACATGCAAGCCAAGCGTAAAGTAAGATCAAAGTTGTGATGAGTCATTTAACGAAAAGAGCAAACCCGACAGTTACCGCCTTGGAACGGTCAGTCGGCAATATGGACCGACTGGGGTGCTTAAACCGGCTTTACAGAGCTATAACCTCGCACTTCCTGACGAGTTTCTCAAATGCAAGCAATGAAAAGAAAAACGATCTATTTGAAAACAAAATGTCCATGCGCTGATATTTTCTATACGTTATGACGAAAGTAGTGACGTCATTGAAAAATAATGTCCACATAGTGTTTAGAAAAGAATGTGGTATTACTTCGATTTGAAAAACTACCCAAAAATGGTTGACTATAGATAAAATTAACTTTCTGAATCATGAACAAGCATGACCAGAGACGAATAAATGGTTGTAGCATCCTGTTCATGTGAAGATGGAATTAAAGAACCAAAGTTCAATGTCCATCAAAGGAAATACACGTAACAATCCTTATAGGATGAATTCTTTCGTTCTGTATTGTTAATATCCATTTGCAAAGGAGTGTGCTTCTTTATTTTTTTTTGCGATTGGAAATTACATCTTTAGATATAAGAGCATCTTCAGAAAACAGAATGATTTTTATGTCATGGGAATTCATACTATTATTAAATACTCGGGAAATAATAGAAGTCTATATGTTTGCAATAGTCGGCGTATATCACATAAGCTTTTACTTGAATGGTTGATAAATGAAACGATTAGCGGCAATGCAATCTTCACTTTATCAGTTTTTCTGCAGTATTACAAGTTTATTATTATAACTCGTTGGCAGAAATCCTAAGTGTTATCTCTATAGATGGTAGCGCTGACTGACAAACCTTCAAAGCAAATAAATCGAATAACACTCTAATTTTTAGCTTGTCTTAGTTACGTTCCCTTTTTTACCTTTTACCATAACTTGTCTGTCCTGTGAATCTTATCTTTAATGATTATTCTTATTTAATTCTTAATATTTGAAATATTTGAAAACATTGTTTCATTTAAGCAATTTAGCAAGCCCATTTGAGAGACCACTGCCCAAAGGGAATTAAAACATATTGTAAATATTTATTTAGTGCTAGATAAAGATAGAGACGTGCAAGTAAAATAAGAAGACATTACATAGAGAAAGAATAAAAGACACGCATTCTATCTATCTATCCGTCTATCTGTCTGTCTGTCTGTCTGTCTGTCTGTTTGCATATCTATCTAACTTTCACAAGATCCCACTGTAAAGAACTTTTTTATTAGCCCATTTATTGTTCTGCTAAAAGTTTAATTTTGTTCTATTCCTTTAATCAGAGATAAAAAATATTTTCCGTATTACCCACAAATAATACATCGCCTAGTCTTGTATTAATACGAACTACTTATGTTGTCTTTCGGTACCTCACATTTATAATATGAGTGCTAATGTTCTCAAAGAATTAAATAATAAATAGACAAATGTTCATGTATAATGATAAATGTATGTCCTTGAAATACCCATGCTGTTCTAAATCTTTGAGACACATTAACAATATATTCACAATTTATTAAAAGGTGATCACGTTGGTACGCTAATTCGTGTTCAATTAAAATGTTCAAAACATCACAGAAAAGCCCCAATGTCCACAGATTGTCTATGTCTGTTATACATATGTTGATGTAGACGATTACTTTGGCAACTATTCAAATTGCAAAAGCTAATTATCAAGAGGGTGTGGCAGTGGCCATTTTGATTCGATTGAAGCAATAATCAAAGCATGATGTGTAAAACTATGTATTTTATTTAAATTGCATATCAATTCACAGGAGCATGTCAAAAACAAACTATCTGACACATATGTGTGGTGCTACGTATACATATTATTTAACTTATCAATGGAGGCTTTTAACAAATTTGTATGAAATGTTTAAACTTTTGAAATTCTTTTTATTAATGTACAATTCCAAACAAATATTTTGAATGCAGTTTTAAGTTATAGCCCATAAAATCTAAACACGATATCCAAACACAAATTGTTATGTAACCAATTAAATGACACTGAGGTTTCCATTGCATCTTTTAATTGTTTTGTGCAGTATAGACGTAAAACGTATAAACAAAAAGCTAGTACGCTTATTCTTTTCCCGCAGTTACCGTATATTTAATGAAACAACTGATATTGGTACTTGACATACGACTTCACAACATTTAATAGCAACTAGAGATTGACAATCTATTTTTTTTTTGCATTTAGATTATCCTTCAATTTAAATGCAGACAAACGTTCCTAAAGAGAACGCCGTACATACCTTGTGATCTCTAAAATTGTTTAGAGATAATAATTTCAAAGGTTTGTGATTCTGTTTAAATAAATATGATACTATTCAGCCTATGTTATCTAACAAATCGACCCTTCTGAACACAGTAAGTGCACTACTTAACATGACACATTCACTTTTTTTAAAAAAAATTTACAATGGCCAATGTTGTGCCTTCTGTGCTCGAATGCGTTTTCACATGATACTTCTTCCCTTTCGATCTTATTGAGGATATTGATTAAGACAATCCAACAAGTTTTCTGTAAGGACAATTCATAATAAGTAAAAGTTCTGGATGTTGTCTTCAAGACGGCGTCCACCTCTGACGTATAACAGGTATTATATTATATTATACTTGTCTCACTGCATTTATTTGCCATGTTCATATAAGATTACATAAAGAAAGATATAGAAGAATATGCTGTTCAAAAATATCATCTGATTGTATTAAGTATTAAGCCATTATTATGTTTATATTGTAACAGCGTGATCCTAAGTAAAAATCCGTAAATTGCTAGACTCAAGCAGGTCAGCATACGCTATAACTTTATTTAAAAAAAACTTAAACATTAAATAGTGGCACACTTTATACTGTTATGTACAGTAGTAAACCAGCGTTTAAGGTTACGCTAGTCAGGTTAAGGGTTGTTTACCGTTGTGGTTTCGATGACGTAGCAATCGCGTAACTGCTAGAAGAAAAGGATCATGCTAGAAAGTTCAATTGTTTATCTTATCTGGTTTTCGAGAATGTTCTGGGTTCGTGAATGTTCTGGAAATTCTTTGGGAATATATAAGGGCGTGTTTGTCGATATAACGTAAGTTTGGAAGTTTGGAAGTGTTTGGAAGTTTGGATAAAAAGTTTGCTTTAGAGATTGGACATATCGTTTAGAAAATACTTGCAGCTTCTATATTAAATCTTCCTGTGTTGGAACTTACGTGGACTTACTATATTCTACAGTGATATAAATATAAAAGTGTTGAATTTGGAATTATATCATTTACATTCGTGCATTGTTCTAACTTTGAATTATTTCAACTGTGCTTATCTACGAGGACAATCTACCGAAAACTCTTCAGGATTATTCGACGTTGGATTATTAATTGGACTGTTAAAGGGAAACCTCCTAAAGGGACAACTGTAAGCTAATATTCATTTGCTTTCGGAAATTTTGTCTCATTTATTTGTTATTGTTTTATTACGCCATAGATTTAATTGTTTATTAAAATAAAACATTTGTGTACACGTTTGTTGTTGGCTTGTTCTTTCTGTTACATCATTTCGTCGTTTAGTAAACGTGCCATTTTATAAATAAACTTATATAGCGACACCGGTCGTAACAATATAATACCCATTGTGGGTGGTGCTTTAACGCGTTTGATATGTTTGTTAGTGTGACGTATAACAAACATTGTTGATCGGTGAATTTAAAAACAACGTGTACGGACCACATAAGTATAGATTTTTTCTCAAATGTAAAAATATGCACTGTTAAATTGCTGTTTTTTACATTGTACGAATCATCCACTTGTGTAAATCATAAAGCGTGTGTAGCAAATAACCCCCAAAATAAAGTTTAGTAATTATTTTTGGCGTATTGTGTTTGAAAGATCATCAAAATGCATCTATTTGTCTTATATAACTATGCTTCATTTCAGAAAGCAAAGAGAAACGTGTTCAGCTTGCTACCGTATATTTCTTGTAACCGAACGATTTTTAATTCATATCAAGCTAGATGCAATTAAATCCTTTCAATATACACATAAAATCGGTGGGAGGAAGTGATGAGGCAGTCATCGCCGAGGAGTTTCGAATGCAGCTATTTGTTCCACATTTATACCAGTGGAAAAACATAGTCTTCAGTGAGAGCGGCATACTTCTGTACACAACGTTTGTTTGTGTCGAAGGTTAAGTGGCGCGTTTCTGGTTTAGACGAGAAGAGTGATGCTATGAGAAATTTCAACCAATCCAGTCGCAATATTCATCTGGGCCGGAAAATGTTATGGTAAGGAGTAAAACCCTTTTTGTACATCACTGCTTTACCTTACCAAACCATTGAATTATCATTGAAGAAAATGACATTTTTGCCCTAAAGCACCTAGTACTAGTCTCTTTGGTGACCCATCGTCAAAAATATTGTAGTAATTTCGGGATGAAGACAAAATATGCGTTTTATTAACACCGATGCTTTTGAAGATAAGTTAAATGCGTGTCCTAAAATGCAAATATTCAATACATAACAAATAAATAACCAATAACTTGAACCATGAAAAGAATACAGTTCATGTCATTGAGACTGAAAAAGGCGTACATTACACTACATTACCGCCGTAGCAAGGAATTCCAAACTAATTAACACCGACATCCCGCCGTGTCATAATCAGACCCAAGTGTGAGGGGGGAATTAGATATCGGGGACAGGATCTGAGAGGACATCTGTTTTTTTGAAAGTATGATGTTACACGCTTTACCCGATCATTTTTCAATGACTCGTGCTTAGCCTTACTTATTTATTAGGGCTTATATTTAAGAGAAACGATCCATTACACGTTCATTCCTCTACTATCTTTTCCTCGTTTTCCTTACAAAAAACTACAACTTTTGCTAACTTTTGCTAATTTACAAATCTAAATTGATAATCCTCACCTGCGATGTATTAACCAACGTAATATTCAGAAGTGGCTAATAAAAGCTTTCGTCTCCTATGGAAGATTGTTAAAGGGCAGATAGAGATACTGTCATAGAGGCCTGTAACAGGCATTCATTGCAGAAAACCTTACATATAAATTCACGTATATTCTTTATCCCAATTTAAAGGTACATTTTGCAAAAACAACAACAAAAACAACAACAACAAACAACAGCAGCTGATTTATTGGTTATGTATTAAATAGAATCTTTCATGTTCACTGAATAATGAAAATATTAAACTGGCTACAAGTATATGAAGCAATTAAAAGCTCCACACAGCCTACTTTTTATTTTATATATTTTTATTTAACTCATTTTATATGTTCAGTGTTCAATGAACACTCATTCCAGATGCTCAATTTATAACCCTATATTTATATTTCAATTGTATCATAATACCCAGGATCAAAAACGATATACAAAATGCAATTTACAGAAACATTCATCATTAAACAGCTAAGAAATGGACACACTTGCATTTAAGATAAAATTATAAGAGAATAAGCTAAGGCATATTTATAAACTCGTGTTGTCTAGAATGCGGAGGGAATAAAGTAGTATTGTAAAAAGAACATTAATAAAATTATTACTAAAAACAACAACAACAAAACACATGTCATGTAAAAGAAAGACAGGAACGTTTCCTTAAAAGGTGAACTATAAAATATATTGTATACGCTTTTTATAGACGTGTTTGAGATACATTTAAAACTGACTTAAACTTCAAACTTTACTTTCTAACTTTATCTAGTCGACTTTGGTGTTGTGCTTTATTTGGGGGCCTGTTGCTTTTCAATGTACTGACTTGACTATTGACTTCTATGTGTCACTAATGTAACAGGGCTGAAATCATTGGTCAAACTACTAACTTTATTTATATATACAGTCGAGAAGCGTCTACATGTAAAGAAAATTTCCGTGTGACTAAAGTGAGAATTTCGTGCATATGTTTGTTAATATAAAGCAATTAATAATTAATATCATATAACTATATTTTATTTGTTATTTTATTCATTAGATATGTCTTTTAATTTTTCTCTATGTTGTTTTATAATAAGTATTGCTTATTTTTGTTTAAAACATTAAAGTTGGTAGATTGTAAGCAGCGACCTTTTGCTTGGCAAACAAATTGTGACTCCACACCTCGTACTATGCAGATGTCACGACGTTACTTTGTTAAAGTCAAACATGCAGCTACCATCGCTGTCGAATTTCTATAAAATAACGTCTCCCAGTTTAATTCTATCGGTCTAAATCTAAATTATGTTGAATATGCACAAAAGATAAAAGCTTCGGCAACAAAACAGTTCCCAATGCGTTATGCTTTTATTGAAAGCACACACTGGATAGTTTGATTACCTATAAGTTTTATTTCCTGTGGATGCCTCTGGTGTAAAAAGATGAAAGAATTATTCTCTGTATATCGATGGTATATTTGTATAAAACGTCCAAATAAGAAATAAGGCAGTCAGAAAGGAGCGAACATCGACCTGCCAGAAGTGCAACCATACGATTGTTTATTGTTGATTGAGAAATTAAAGTGTTTGCATCAAAGGCGCGTCGATCTAGATAAAAAGAAATATAATCTAAAAATAGTAAAATAACTGGATCGTATCTGATTAGTGCACGTTGGACATTTAATTTTTCACTTTCAATGAATATTTAAAGGAGTCAATATTGCAGAACATATGTGTTTATCAAAATTGAATCGCTTTTGATCTCACGAGGATTGTCTATGACGATCATTGATGTCTGGTTTATGTCACTTTAACAGGTTTAAGCCACCACGTTCTACATATCCGCACACAAGTCGTGATCTATGTGTGTTTAATATTATTCTGGTGTGCCTAGCCGTTATAGTCGCCGACTTTTAAATCCTTAGCTCTCATCGTGCCGGTTCGAATCCGGATATTCGTGGAGGCGCAGTGTACGTACTGACCTGTGAAGCGATAGTGGTCATGCTCAGACATTGTATGAAGACGTTTTAAATCATTAGAAATCGCCTGTAATAATGGTGTCGTGTCAACGAGTATCTTAAACAAACTCAATTGAAAACAAACCCAAGCCGTTTTATAATGTTTTAGTAATTAATTTCGTCTTCACAAATCAAGTCTAAAGTAACATTTTAGATTTATTGGACAAGCCTTATTCTATAATATTTGAAATCAACAGTTTTTTAATATTGGTACCTTTAAATATAGTGTTCCATAAGTATTTAATTCGCTATAAGGGCAGTTTCAAAGTCATCACATCTTTCTTTCATTCAGTCTTTGTGAACGACGACGTCACAGTTTTTAAGAAGCTTATTTTCAGCGGTAAAAGAACTCATATATTGTTACATTTTTATTAAATGTTCTGATAATTTTGTTCTAATGAACTACTACAAAATCAACATAAACGTGAGAACTATAAAAAAAGGAACTAATTAACTCTTATACATATCAATTGTCAATTTCTTATTTACAAAGTGAAGAACTGAACTAACTTGACCGCAATCTCTTTAATGTTATGATTGCAGTTAAACATTTCTCTGTATAGAAGATGTATTGCTTTCTTTTTAATAACCAATATTTGCAGGTTTGGTCTTTTTTTTGCACAGCCCACTTAAAATCTTTTGAGGGCATAAAGTGCAATGAAAGGGCGGCAAATGCAGTAACAACAGTTTTGTGTTTCTTTTAAATTTGAACAGACTGCACCTAGTTTTGTGATTGTTTTAGATTTAAACAGACAGCACTTAGTTTTGTGTTTGTTTTAGATTTAGAACAGACAACACTTAGTTTTGTGTTTGTTTTAGATTTGAACAGACAACACTTAGTATGTGTTTGTTTTAGATTTAAACAGACTGCACTAAGTGCCACAAACTACATGAACAGTGTATTGTCTTTTGAGAGAGGAGACAATAAGGTCATATAAAAACATTATTGTGGCGTGCTTTAAAGAGTTCTCGCGCAAATCAAATGTTGGTGACTTCGCTAACTTCAAAGTCGTGCCGCAGTCATTATGTATTCATTTTGGAGACTTCGTAAAGCATTGGTTAAGTAGGTGCTGTTCACACCTGCTATTGTCTGTCATCAGAAATAAAACAAAACAAAAATGTATTTTACATTTACAATTTTGATAGGTGAACAACACATCCTTTTATTAAAAGATCAAATAAGGTAGAATCAAATGCTACTATGCTGAATACGCTTCGCTCTTTGATATATTATTTCCGGCGATTTTGATGCTCTGCATCAACTCTTCGTCGTATTCAGCGGAAACTCTCGATTGTACTCGTTTTTACCAGACACAACTCAAGCTATGATAACATCAGTATTATCAGCCAGTCACTTGATATTGTGTATTTATATTCACTGGTTATAAAAGATACCAAAATATTCCTCGTCTCTTTTAAGTAACTAAATAATATCCAATAATCAAATTTGCCATCAAGACATTATTTAATTTATCTGCGCTTGATGTCTCTTGATACAATTAGCGGCGTCTTTCATCGTTGTTTACAACCAACAGTCGTTTGAATGTTTGATTTTTATGCAAATAAGATGTTTAATACCCAGATGAAACACACACAAATAACATTCAATCCTTAAAAAATAAAAACGTGTTACCGCAAAAGAAAACATGATCTATCAGTATTCAAATTTAATAAAATTTAATTATTTTTTTAACATTAAATGGATTCCATAAATTAGGCCTGCAGGTAATAAAGTAAGTTTATTGGACACTTAGCAACGACACATCAAATGCACTAGGGCAGCTCACAACCACTAGAAAACCTGCTTGGGATTCTAAATGCAAGGACATTATATTTTTGTTGTTGAATTGTGCCTTTAAATCAATTTCATTAGCGTACACAATCGATTATCAATCAATGTATGTTTCATTTTTACACTGTGTCCTCAATTTCGTACACGTATATTCTGAGTTAATTTTCAAGGCCAAAACCACTTATGTAGTGGTGCATTTCGGTTTTCAAAGGAAACTTCAAGAGCTCTTGCAAAGTAGCTCAAGCCGATGATATAAATCAAGATAATAATCTTATACTAATTAGATAAGAATAAAATAAGACATGTTGGAAATGTTGAGGGTATGCCGTTTTATGTATACATCCAATTTATCAATGTTTACTCTTACATTCTCTTAGAGTAGTGTCAGTAACACTAAGCTTGAGTTATACAGAGGATACAGGGATACAAGGACTTTAACTGAAGTGGTAGAAATTAATAAAATTAATTAAATTACCTTGTGTTGATAACTATTTTATTGTTTTTTTTTTCCATTATGCATTTTTGAAACCTGAATATATTAATAAATATTTGTCATAATAAAACATTTACTCCTATTACTTTCACCGCTACTGCTACTTTTTCTTCTTCTTTATTATTAATTTTATCAGGAGAAGTGGAGTAAATGTGGTAGTAGATAGTAAAAGGTAGTAATAGTAGCAAAGCAGTGGTGGTAGTAGTAGAAGCAGCGACAGTAGTAGTAGTTGTAGCAGTAGTTATAACAGTACTAGTGGTAGCAGCAGTAGTAGCTGTAACAGTAGTGGTAGAAGTATTCGTAGGAGTAATAGTAGAAGCAGTTGTCAACATCTTCATTATTTATATTATTATTATTAGTATTTATAATTTAAGCATTGGGTTATGCATTTATTTATGTTGTTCTTTTATTTGTTAATTTATTTATTCAGTAATCCTTTATTTCTAACTTTGAAACCTGAATAATACAAATATTTTTTTTAAATATTTTTGTATATTTTAGTGGATTGAGGGTACATGTCTTGTTCTTGGAGGCTATAACTCTAACGATGTCAAATATGTGCCTAATTTTACGGCATGACGTCAAGGTCAACAATAATAACCAGCGACAATTTAATTGCTCTCGTGATTTGTAAAAAGTTGTAGAAGAATGAAAATGAAGAGCCGTTCCTTAGTGGTTTATATTTTTAAAAAGGCCAACTGGGGTAACGTCAGTTAAGAGTTTAAAGATACTGGTTTAGATAAGTAAATTCCCTGTCAGATTAATATTTACTGAGAATAAAGAGGCTCTTGCGTGCTCTTGGTAAAGCTTTTTAAAGGGCTTCCAGCTGGCCCTGGTTACAGCCTGACAAACAACGCTGGCAGCCAACGTAAACGGGATGGAAAGTGATCACTCCACATGGCCCCACCCTTCCCCCACCATTCCGAGGGTATTCCGAGTAAAGGGGCGAAACACCTTATGACGATGACACTCGGCTGAAGACGTCTACGTAAGCAGTTTACCACAGCTGTATTGCTCAACTTGATTAAAAAAAACTGTTAAAGAAAAGAAGTAAAATTTTTCCCTGACATGTTTTATCAATCTTCTTATCTAGTATGCACCACTAAGTGAGGTTTAGACACTATGGCAATCTCGCGTTAGGTATCTTGCTTAAAACCGTGCTATATCTTATGGTATCTATATTTCTCGTTCTAATAGGTTTGCAAGCTTTTCTGGTAGGGTTAAATAATTTATAATATCATAAATTATTTTATAACCAGTATGTTATTTCAGCAATGTGTTACTTAACAAACCTTGAGAAAGGTGGTTTCATATTTTTTTCGTTACTCCAAGAAACGAGTGAAATAGCAGTATGAAAATAACTAACTCCATCTGGATCAATCATGTATAACAAGTTGAAGTTAAAAGAACATTTTTCTTTGTGGGCCATTTAGTTAACTGAAAGTGGCTAACAATCTGAAGCCATAAAACATAGAAATATCAGGAGATATCTTTTAACTTAACTCGTCTCGAAAAAGAAGTCTAGTTAAAATGATAATTAATAAAGATGGCAACTTTTACATTGAAAGATAGTTCAAAGATTGGGTCATTAACAGAGTCAGCCGGATATATTCTTTTGCTTAAATTAAATTGTTTCTACATCAAAGGCGCATCCTTCTAAATTAGGTAAATTGAAACTAAAATAGTACAGTAACTGAATCAGATGTAGCTAATTTAAGGCGTACATTTGACAATTTAATGTGTATAAATAGTTAAAATAATCAATATTGCAGAAATTATACTCAGACTCACTTTTGATCTCACGAGGATGGTCTATGACAATCATAAGTCTGCCTTATGTCTACTTTACTGCTTGGAATATCTGCACTCAAAAGCATCGAGCAGAATAAATAGATGTCATTTTTTTTTAATTGGCATTGAGGAGTTGTAATGAGCAGTAACGTATGTATATGTAATGCAAGATATGTTCCAGTTTGTCTTGTTTCTAGGTAGCTGTCACAGCTTTCAATGAATGAGTTTGGTATTGACTTTGCAAAAAACAAAACAAAACAAAACACAACACAATTATACAATTCCCTTGACATTTGCGACTGAAAGAATGCAAGATTATTATGACGATATATATATTGTTACGACCGGTGTTGCTATATAAGTTTATTTATAAAATGGCACAAACTAGTACAATAATGTTTTATTTTAATAAACAATTAAATCTATGGCGTAATAAAACAATAATAAATAAATCAGACAAAATTGCAGAAAGCACAATAAATGTTAGCTTACAGTTTGTCCCTTTAGGAGGTGTCCCTTTAACAGTCCAATTAATAATCCAACGTCGAATAATCCTGAAGAGTTTTCGGTAGAATGTCTCGTAGATAAGCACAGTTGAAATAATCCAAAGGTAGAACCAAACACGAATGTAAATGATATAATTCTAAATTCAACACTTTAATATTTATATCACTGTAGAATATAGTAAGTCCACGTAAGTTCCAACACAGAAAGATTAAATATAGAAGCTGCAAGTGTTTCCAAACTATATGTCCAAACTCTATGTCCAAACGTTTATCCAAATTTCCTTTATATTAGCTAACATGCCATTATATACCCCAACGAATTTCTAGAACATTCACGAAACCCAAAACATTCTCGAAACCCAGATAAAAAACAAATGAACTTTCTAGCATGATCCTTATTTTCTAGCAGTTACGCGAATGCTACGTCATCGGTAAACGGTAAACAACCCTTAACCTGACTAGCGTAACCTTAAACGCTGGGGTACTACTGTACATAACAATATATATATATATATATATATATATATATATATATATATATATATATATATATATATATATATAGTATACCTCATTTGCATACGCCCTTCTATATTTAATATGACGTCATCCAGTCCATAAATCGCATATTGACCGGCTACCCGGTCCATAATTCTTATATTGACTGTTTATGACGTCATCCAGTTTGTTTGACTGTTTAAACGCGACTTTCACGACGTGCGAATTTTACAACAACACAAACAGACGATATTGTCAAACTGTCAAAATGGCTAAGTGATTCGCCTCTTTATCGGAGACAGATTTAGTTAAACTCAGCGAATCTAAGGATTCAAAAACACCAAAACCGCAACAAAACTGAAGCTCTTCCGAACATATTTAGCAGGGAAAAAAGCCACGATTATTCTTTGAAACCTACACGAACGAAATTCTAAAAGTCCGGGTCTTTTGTCTGGTAGCATTTACTATTTAATTTTATCAACAAAAAGGGAATATTAAAAGAAGAGCATGATATTTTGCTGCATCGCTTGAAAATAATAAAAAAAAAACGACTAGGGTTTGAGATATTTCACACACTGAACAAATACAATTATTATTTAAAAGCAAATCATACTAAAATGAAAGCAACAAAAGGGATAAAAGGATTAAGTTTCGGTATAATATAACAAATAAAACATGGCCTTGCGGGCAATATGCAAGTTTACGGACTGGTTGGTCAGACCTCGGAGGTTATATGGCCCTCAGATGCGCTTCGGGCCATATTCCTTCCTCGGTCTGACCAACCAGTCCGTAAACTTGCATATTGCCCTCAAGGCCATGTATTATTTGTTAAATATAGACCGGCCGCAATAGCTCAGATGGTAGAGCGTCGGCTTGCGGATCGGGAGGTCGTGGGTTCGAACCCCGGCCGGGTCATACCAAAGACTTTAAAGTTGATAGTAGTGGCTTCCCTCCTAACGCTCGGGGCTACGGGGACAGCATTACGCCTGACTCGTCGGTGTCAGTATAATGGACCGGCCGGGTTCAGTCCCTGGGCACCTCATAAGTGCCCCTGTGCTGTATTGATAGAAATGTCGCTGCGCAGTATCGGCAAAAATGCCGGCTAATCCCAATCCCATATATATATATATATATATATATATATATATATATATAAAGAAAAAGCAACAACATTAGTTAAGCTTAGTGTAAATGTTGGTTGAAGTGTGATGTATGAACAGACTGCTTGTCTAATTTGTGTATTTGTGATAAAAGTATGACATTGTTTGTTGATCGACAATTTCAGTTTTTTGTTGTGACCGGTTAAAAATGTGTTAAGTTTTTCCTGATTGGATTTACAGGTTCACTGAATAGACCTGATCGATCGCTTTGCGAACATCCTTTATAACATTATTATAATATTTTAAAGCTATTTAAAGATATTACTTTGTTGCTTTGAAGGTAAGTTTAATTAATTATGAGACCTCATAAGCATGAAGAAAAATGTCAAAAAATTTGATTTTAGTACGATGAATATTTGTAAGCTGGTACATTGTATTTGTATTGAATGTTTATGTCTTTAGCCAACTCCGTTCGTTTTCGGCTGATTGTCATTTATTTAATGTGTAAGATTAATATGTCGACCCGTTCATTGGAAAAAGAAAACACTTCAGCGGTGTAATATTATTAAATTAATTAAACTACAACAGACGTACGTTCTCCAAAAAGTCATTTGACTTGCTAGATTAAGGCTTGCTGCTTAGTACCTTGACTCAAAAAGATGTATTACCCTGGGGATTTAAAGACGACATTTTACGTATTTTGTCTTTTAATTAATTCTATCAGGAATGTGATGTTTTTTTATCTTAACGTACATTGGACTTTTTTATTTAAATTCCATCTACACATGAACAGAGTGTTACATTTACACTTCTTTACTTGTCACCATGTGAATATAAGTTTTAATATTCACCGCTACCTTTCCTTTAAAGACATCATGACTTAGATTTAAAACAACGTCATCACTTGGATAAGTTTCGTTAATATAGATACGTGTTCTTTTACCTAGTTGCATCAAATTTAAATATAAGTCGCAATACTTATAGAGCCTTGTCATATTTTCTTATTCTTAAAGAACAATTGTTAATATACTTAGTGCATTTCGTAATTGAACTTCGTCTGAATTTCGTGATAACAATATAAAAGCTTAATCACGACGTAGGTCTTAACATATTTGCATCATTTTATTAACAAAGATTTATTTTCCCTGAAAGAAAATCTAAATAATTATTATTGTAAGGCCATTGACACATTTTGACTAGCCATGCCCACATATGACCCAAAGATCTTCGCTTATATGAACAAAGTAATAGGTTCTCTTTATTTCTTTTTGCGATAATGTTGGCAATATTGGTGAAATGTCTTAACATCATTTGTATATTGGGTATTTTTTTGTTTTTAATTGATCATGCTGTTGTATTCTCTAGCATCGCTTCTGTTTTCCGCTCGGTAAGGCACATTGCATATTTGAAACAAACACCATTTGCAGCACATAAGTGCGCTTTGATGTTGCTAATGTCACAGTGTCTTTACCGGGAATTACGCATTAAAAGTCTGTCTGATTCATGTTATGATGATACCAGGAAGCCCAATGGCTAAACCATATCCTTTTTATAACTGTTTCTGTTTTTGTATCTTGTGTCACTAGCCTTGACAGTTCATGGCGCAAACATTAAAGGAGTATATCAAATGAAGAATTAATTTTTATTTTTGTTTTTAAATAATCATTCTTGGTGTGCAGATATTCATAAAAGATAGGTGAAGAAATAGGGACATCTTAATGCGTTGATCAATGAAAATAAGTGAATGAGCATAAGCTATTTTCGTTTTCTCCGAAATAACCGAAATACAAAGACGTTCCGACTTTGGTCGCTGTTTAGAAGATTTTAACATCTCCCTGCCTGACGGTAATCAATCATATAAATGTTTCTCCTTAAAAACACAACATCAACGTATTTTTAAATATTAAGTGATGGTCGAGTTATTAAATGTATTGTTCTTGCTTTGCAACGTTTGAAAGGAACATCTCGTATTGTTAAACAACTATTAGGGCAAAATAAATAATAGTCGTAATTGTTAATCCGCTCTAAATGAATAAAATGGTCTTTTTGATTTTACCCTTCATTTATTCGAATCTCTTTTTTTCTTTCACAATGTAGGAAAGGTAGAATTTGTTATGATAAAAGCTAACAAGCACCCTCTTTTAGATGCGACATGTTAAGAAATAATCAATAAAGTGTATTATTTTATCAATTATGGGAAATAATTGAAAAGGTTTTGTTACTTTGACTCAAGCAAGGCTATTTTTACTTTTTCTAGTGTTAATTACTGCATGTTATTATCAGTTGAAATAGAATGAAATTAAAGAATTCTGGCCGCTAGAACTTTTCCGTACACAACACAAACAACAACACACATCCCACAATCGAACGCATTTTGTATATTGGTCTGACGAAAAAAAGGTTTCAGAAATAGTGCGATGCATTTGGAGAGTATAATTGCGACCATGCTGTTGCGCATATCCTCATTTTATATTTGTGAGGCTTATTTTGAGTGTTTTATAGTTACAACAATTTTAGTCGATTGTTTTGATGTTTACCTACGATAGTAAAAATGAGTAAGCAAAAGAAAGCAATCATGGCGACGTACACTTTTATGTACAATACATACTAGAATATATCTTGTCACTTTGAACAACATATCACTACTACAGGTAACTGTAGCCTATATCATTAAAACTAATCCAATATTCCTATAAGGGGAGTTTGTCGAATGTTTAGCGTTACTGTACACTATACTATACGTTATAACTTGACTCCAGTAGGTAGAGAATGTGTACTATTTCATTTAAGTTTCTGTAAATATTTTATACATTATTTTGTTTAGTTATTATATTGTCTCTCTATTGTTTATTTTCTTTGTTTAAATGTTTGTTGTATGTCGTTTAATTATATGTATTTTGTTGTTTACAGTAGAAATAACACCGTTAGGTAAATTCAAAACCACGATTAGAAGGAAGATATTACAACTAGACAAACAAAGCAGCTGTATGAAACGTCACAGCTTACTGTAATAAAGTCAGAAATAGAATTACCCAGGTATATCGAGTTCTCAGTAATATCCTGACAAAGATAAACAAAACTTATAATGATTGTCAGTTTAATCCTGTCAGACAATTTTCTACAATAAGGAACAGCACAAAATAGAAATAATCCTTGATCTTCCTAAATGTGCAAGCCTATAATTGTCCATTCTATTTCAGTCATTATAAAATGTTAATTGGTTAAATCAAAGTGCCTGTACATCAAAGGCACACTCCAGATAAATGACAAAAAAGCATTGATGCACAGCATCAAAGGCTGTCCAATATGTGTTTACAACAGACAATGTGTTATTTCATAAACGATGAGGATTCAGACTTAAAGTAAGCTGAACACAGATCGAATTATTTTCTCTTACATGGACACGACATGTACTGCATAATTTGTTTTGCATTTTAGCTAAATGTATACAGAATTCATTAAATAACGCAACCAATCTTTTAAAGTAATATATGGCTTTGGAATGGACATTTCTGTCACCAAATACTGCGTGTTGGTTTCTATGACCTTGTAGTGTGAATGTTTAGATGCTCAAAACGAGTAAGATACAACCTTAATTCCTCTCACTTACCATATATAACTAAAACCTTACTTTCTCGTTCGTCGCTAAAGCCGATCATAGCCGGGCATTTCCGTTAAACACGCCGAAAGTAAACGGTGTGGTCAGTATTTTCTCCAAACATATGTGAATTCCTGATTTGTGCTGTTTCATCCTACGAGTTAATGATAATTCTTTTTCTTCCCGAATAAGACATGGCTGGCCTTTCTATCTTCCGAGCCGGGCTTCCTTCATCCGCCATTGTTATTAAGAAATAAAGGGTCATAGACGAAAATAAATGCGGGTCACAGGTTATTCGATCGCTTGCGTAACCGATCGGAACATTTTGGGATTTGACCGAAGAAATTTAAAATCTTTTTTTAACTCCCCAAAGCTAAAGGATTTTATCAATTTATTTTGTTATTTTTTATCGACTCATTTGAAGAAATGTTTACAACTATGGACAAACAGCCATTATATATTTTATATAATGTGTTATATATGTGAAACGTTATTAATCTAACGAGAATTGCCTTTAAGGATGATTGATGGCTGGTGAATATTACTTTACCAGATATTATCAAGCATCTTTTACATATGAAAACATAAGTAAAAACATATGAAACTACAATTATAAAGACTTTGCTTTGCCGAGCGGTTGTAGTTGCCGACTCGTACATCCTTAGCCGTTAGTTCGTAGGTACAAGTCCTTGTCCGGGCAATGACCTATTTGGCTGTGAAGTGTTGCACCTGACTTGTAGTTCGACAGTGGTTTAACTTACATGAAGATACCTTTCTGAGAACATTCTTCAGTTCTCTTCAATACTTTCTGCATGACCATATTTATGACCTTTTTGAATAAATCAAACATTAAATGAAGTTAAATGGGTGATTCTTCTTTACAAGTCCAGTACAAAAGTAACATTTGATTGGAAAACAGTAATCTATAATACCTAAAGTGAGAGTATTCCGTCCGGCACTTTGTACCGTGTGTTTTAATCATCTATAATGCCATCTCCATGGTAGTCTCATTTCTTGATTAAATGCGACTGATTGAAAGTGTTATTGATTGTAACGTCCTGTTTTAAAGACACGCGTTCGATACTAATTTGTGATATTAAAGTGACGGTTTGTTTAATATACATTTAATTGCAAAAAAAGGAATATTAAAATTGCCCTTTTACACAATTAAATTGTCATAAATTCCCTCTGTACTACCATGACACATGTCTCACGGATGTTAAAGGCAAACTGGATAAAAGGCATTTGTGACCATGACAGTAATATTTTATGAAAACTTGTTTAATAGAAATAATATAAAATTATAATTTTCGATTCAAAAAATCTGTAAAAAAATATTCATGAGATTTTTAGTTCGAAGTCCAAACCCATTACTAAATAGGTCCTCATTTTCTTGTTTATTTATCGTTTGTTTTCCACTTGAAACATTAACCGTTACTATCATCAGAACCTGCAGAACCTTAATTACATGGCAGTGCATGCTTGTGGAGAAATTTTGATATTATTTATGACCAGTGGTAAATACACATGTCAGCAAATATTTCACATATTTAATAAGAACTACACTGTACAGAACTCCACTTTTTATTTAACCCTGGTTTATGGAAATATACTTATGTTGTATATCTCCCCTGACCATAAAGAGGTCGAATCTTCATTGTTTCGTATGAGTAAACAATTTCAAAACAACGAATTTGGCTTCAAGACAATGATTAATCTGTTATATATGAGCTTGATTTCTAGGAACATAGACATAATTAGCGACGCTTCTCATCTTCGATGTATCCCCAATCGAATCCACGAATAAACGTCGCGTGCGTGGGGGTGAGCATCTGGTTTTCATCAAACTGTCTTTATTATACTTGTACCGTTCTCGCCACGGACACAGATTGTTTATTGCTTTTGGTTATAAGTCATTTGATATTTTGTAGTATTTCTGTTCTATATTGAATGACATATGATCTTTCATTTGACAGCAATTTTTTTTAAGTTGTATTTCTAACAACAGCAGCATATACTGACTAATAACATTGCTTTGTTACAAGATTAGTTCCATAAAAAAACCCAACTTGTTTAAGAAAATGCTACCTAAACAATTATGATTTGTGTTATGTGAGGCTGCATCACATGTGTATTTTCTGTTTGTACACTTTAGTTTTATAGTTAATTTTAATAATGTTGGTAACTGTTTTTCTTCTTCTACGTATGTAACATCTTGGAAAACCTATTAAATGGTGTCAGGTTTTGCTTTTAATTTTGCTTTAAATCATTCTGTGGTGTTAGGAATTGTCATTATATATACTTTTCTGGAGATTTATAGTATCCTGTTTTAACATGTTCCAGTTTTTTTGTCACGACATATCATATTTGTATTTGTAATATAATACAGCCACAACGATACGAGTGAGCCAGTAATCTATGTTTCTCGTACAAATATCACTTTAATGTTTATGGCGTTATTATTAAAATTCATCATTTCTGCACTTAAAACAAGTACAATGTGCATGCTAACGCCATAATTTATCGAATTTTACATGTCCCCTATTTCCATCAGTTAAACAAATGTTAAGGTTCTCATTTTTAAGGCTTATCGCAAACACTAAAATGGGGTTTGCATTAAAAACTTACAACTTTATACATGTATGTTTTTAAGCATTCCTTACTTTTTATGGTACCTAAGTAAGTTCAAAACGTGTTACTAGAAAACATATGCCTTCAAGAACAGCTTTCTGGTACTAGTGTTGTTTACGCTGTGACGGCATTTAAGTAGTTTTTCGGTCGTGATTTGTTTTTCTCGGTCAAATAAAACAATCTTTTTTTTTTGCAATTCACTTATCCATAAACCGCAGGTGCAAACTATAAGTTTATGGTCTGTAAATCGCTCTGTTCTGTTAATAAAGTTTCCAAAGATTTATTATTAATGACTTAAATAAGCACGACCTACACTCCCAATGCAATACTCACAAAGTAAATCGAATGGACTCAAGTCGATGAAACATCAAAGAAGCGCATGTCATATGTTCAAACCCCAAAATAAAATGTCGACGTATTCAATTTAGGCATCACCAATGTCGACATCGATTATATATTTACTGCGGTTTAATATGTTAAGACCGGTTTTTAAGATTTATTATTAAAATGGCACGTTTACTGAACGACGAAATGGTGTCACAGAAAGAACAAGCCAGCATCAAACTAGTACAGTAATGTTTTTTAATAAACAATTAAATCTATGGCGTAACAAAATAATAACAAATATATCAGACAAAATTTGATAATGCAAAATAAATGTAAGCTTACAGTTTGTCCCTTAAGGAGGTACCCTTTAATAGTCTAATTAATAATCCAACGTCGAATAATCCTGAAGAGTTTTCGGTAGAATGTCCTCGTAGATACGCACAGTTGAAATAACCAATAGGTAGATCAAACCACGAATATAATTAATATAATTCCAAATCCATCACTTTTATATTTATATCACTGAAGAATATTATATTTTCTTTCTAGCAGTTACGTGATTGCTACGTCATTAATACGAGGGATGATCCAGAATTACCCGGAATTCTATAAATTTTCCCAAATTTTTAAAGACAAATATATGTATTTCATATCGTTATAATGATCTAAATCTCTACTAACAGTGTCCGTAATATTTTTCTGTTTGTATAATTATGCCACGTGTAAGACGATTTCAAATAACCATAGTAACGGCGTAGCGGCGCAGCGCAAAAACGTTAACCGTTAATATCTATTTTAATGAATATACATCATGAATAAATTAACGAAATCACCTCAAATTACGCCAAAATGTACAATTACGTTTAGATGACGTCATGTTAAATTTTTACGTCATTAACGCCTTGGATTCAAAAGAAAACATCTTTTAACCGTCAATAGCACCAACGCTCTATTTGTATGGCTACTGTATTGTCGCAATGTCTTAAGGAATTTAGTGGTAAAATATAAGACACTTAGATAGAAGACGAATGTGGCGTGACCAGATTGCCAAATATTCAACTCTCTTAAGCCTTACCCATGCATACAGGCTTAATTATTTTTCTTAACATGTTGTATTTATGAATGTATTTAGGAATTAGTAGTGTACTATAATATGAGGCTTCGTATCGGAATGCGATATATATCGAATACCGATATTTTAGGTTATTTAGATATATTGGATCGTGCGTTTCTGTATCGGACAAAAATATCGATCATGAAGAAAGAAAAGAAATGTAATGTTAATGCATTATCATGAATTGCTTATTTTATGATATAAAATAATAAAACCGAGACTTTCTTGGAAATTTCCTGGCTAATAAAGAAAATTAAATCATGAGAACTGTGAAATCATGATAATCTTTTTAAAGCAGAAAATATATTTCAGTGCCATGGCCACTTCAGTAGATTCAGTGAATTCTAGCACAGGGCCTCTAAGCAGTCTACGATTTTGTTTATAGGTAGTGTAAATCGTTTTATTACACTTTCCGACTGACTGGCACAATGTTTGCATACAGCTTTGACGGGCTTCTGCCTGAGGTAATCAGTTTGTTTTAAATAGAGCCATGCCGAAAAAATAAATAGTTTTAGTCATTATTGTTTTATATACATCTTGCTTTTGATTGTTTTGAAATTTAACGTTGTAACAAGAATGCAAATATGGTTTAATGGCAGTATCTTCATTCTTGTCACCAACTGCCAGGAATTTTAAGCATTCCATAAATATATGTCTAAAATGGATCAAAGTGACATAAGTATTGATTAATTATATAAGTACTTAACATTGCCCGCTGCATTTTGTCGCGGAGTTATCGCGTTCTTACCAAAAAAGCATCAAACAGATCGAATTGTTTACATTAAAATTCATGTATTTGTAGTTACGATGATACATCCAAGGTAATGCTATAGGCATTGAATTATGTAGATTGTGGTGATATCTAAACAAACTTGGAAACTTGAGCGAAACCTAATTAGAAAGAACAATGTTACCGCATCAATTAATAAATAGATAAATATGTAGTTGCTGAAACTGTGAACTTGAGTTGAATGACATGACACGTCCATTCCGTTTAGGCCTACTGATTGTCAGATCTTATATATGTCCAGATTGTAGTCATCAGTGTTTTTGTAACTTTAACATTCAACTGGCATGTGTATACATTTAAATGGTATATTATATTTGCCAAATGGTAATGTATGTGGTAATATTCATTTGGCCTTGTCGTATTTTCATATTTTAAACAGATGTTTTAGTTTAATTAATAAATTAAAATGGCAAAATCCCCAGCTTTTCTTTTCATTGAATTATTTTGGGTTAATTTGTAATGAAAGCAGCACTAAAAAAGACTTGCAACTACTGGTAAATAGGTGTAAAATAGAGGTTGAAAATCATTACTCAAGCATACAATGTGAATAATTGGTTAACACTAAGTATGTTTTGTTAGGTAAGATTGTAACGGTACCAAGACAATCTTTAAGCTGTGGCATTTGAGAGCAAAAGGTGATTACAGCTTGCATCGTTTGGTAAATACATATGAAACTTTAACATGCTACAATTTTGACAGAAAGCATATACTGATTGTGTCTTTAGTAAACTGCTGTAAAACCCAACCATAATAAAAACTGTAATCATCAAATGCATGTTAATGCCTGATACAAGAGATTATTTCTATAAAACTAAGGCAGACAAAAGGTTGAGATCTTAAAGTGCAAAATTGTCTAATTATCTTGGAACTAATCTGTGGGGTAACGACCTGCAGAAAGCTGATAATACGCCAATACAGTACTTATGTACTTTATTTAGCAGATAATGTTGATGTCAGTTTGATCCATCAAGTGAGAGCCTCTGGTCCAGACATAGAACCTATGAATGTCTTCTAGACCTACAGTCGTAATGCGATGTTAAATATAACTGGCAATCGGTGAAAGAAACGAAATAGCTGTCTTTTTATGATTGCAATTAGACATCTCTGTACATCTTAACAATAATCTAGAAGACAAAGTTATACTTCTAATAGCCTCTCGATAGCAAAAATTCAAGATTGATTGTAATAAATAACCAACACGGAGCTTTATACGTATATAAACTGTTCCCGTGTTCACTCAAAACTTAAATGAAACTGAACTCAGCCTTATAGGATACCAAACTCAGATAGAAGTACCGACACATCACAACGTTTATTACACATTTAAGCCGTTAAAATTCAAATATTTTCCTTGGTGATTATGCAACATATTAATAAAACGTGTCGTTTTTGCACAAGAAAAAAAGATAAAAATGAAAATGAGCAATAACTTACAGTTTTATTGTCATTTAAATACAAAATATCATATTAATTTTGAAAAGTATTTAACACCGAATCTGGGGATAGAGCCATGGGGAATTATCTTATTGTTAAACCTATAGTACTCTTCTACAGAACTTTGTCAAGAGCTATTTTGAAGAACAACATGCATCATTTTATTTTCTTGACTTCTGATAAATTTTAATCATTTGCCAACGACAACAACCTGGTGGACAAAAAAGAAGTTTACAAGTCACAAGTCATTTATAATGTTGTCATTAAAGTTGGTAAATCGTAAACAATGAATAAATACGCTTGTTTATATAATCCGTCACATAATCCGTGTGATAATGCATGCGGACAGCGACAATCTGTTTTAAACAGTCAACATAGTACAAAAACCTAATATATAAATAATTGCCATTTGCATAACAACATTTTTACAAAAGCTGTTATGATCGGTTTAAGGATATACAACAGGAAAATCAGTTTAGAGTGAAACAATTTTGTCATCAACGCCAGTTATTATAATCTTTGCTAATGGACCAGAATACTTCGACAATCTGAATCTGACAGTGATAGCAAACGGCAATTTATTTAGAAGTATACTTTGGTACCTCGACATGGCACACTATATTGTCCAATGGCAGACTGGAGAAGCAAATGATATTGTAAACTGAACAAGTGTTGTTTTTACTGCCGCTGTACCATCATAAATACGTTTCTTTTACTTGTGCTACATCCGTATTCAACTAGAAGGTTTTGTATAGATAATCGCTGTTTAAAAAGTAAATACATAATATAAAAATTTAACACTTTTTAAATGGATTTTAACTGCATATATATATATATATATATATATATATATATATATATATATATATATATATATATATATATATATATATATATATATATATATATATATATATATATATATATATATATATATATATATAGTCGTTCCAAACATTTATCTATTAGAACATTAAAAATAAGAATTTATATCCCGAGTCTCTAAGAAAAAAGTGTGTTGGAAAAATTGTATTGGCAAAATGTAACGTATTAAGTATTTTGCAACACGATGTGGCGTTCGGGTAACATCGGCTTTCCATTTAATTGAATGTAGAAACCACCGATATAGGTAACAATGCAGATTTAATTATGTTGGCATCTATAATTATATATAAAAATATTAAATCACTGTTTCCAATTTTTCGGTGTGGATGGCATATAACGTTCAAGAATCTTAGTACAAAACGATATAAAGCAAGAAGTATAGGAGACAGGAGACTATCCAGAAATAGCAATTGATCACTTTTTGGACCCTACTTTATTCCAAAGGAACATACTAGCGTCGGTTGGTTACGAACAACGTTAGCAATGTGTATGTGTAGTTATTATAGTTTAATTGAAATATATCCTAGCGGATGCGAGTTTATATCTTATATGTCCAGAATTAGTATAGAGACTGTTTGATGTGTTGTCATATATTCACTCCTACTACTGCATGCGAACGTTATTTTTTAGGAAAAGAAACAAAAAGTAAAAGCAGCATAAGTTGGAGGTAAATCATGTTCGAAATCTTGTTAACATAACTTTTGTTTTACGTCGTTCATTTGATGTGAGAATTTAATTCATATATGTGTAAGAAGGAGAATCTGATCTAGCGTCATTTGTAAATTAATGAAAGTGAAAAACATATTTTACATCTCATTTACCAACCAAAGAAACATCTTCATGAAATACTCTTACAATATTATAAACATATTCAAACCTTCAAGAATGTCTAATTATACAGATATTCTTATAGACTGTATTTCACATTTGTTATAATTTCCATAACAAGAAAAGAAAGTTTAGTCATATTCGCTACATGAAAACGGCACAGAACGTAATGAAGCAAAGGTCTGTTCTCACGTATCCCAAATGGCTGGTTGTTATAAAGGAGCATATGAAAGCCTCAAACTCCATTGCATAGATTAAGAATGCGAGAATAAATGTGAGAAATCATATCAAATCATAAATCATTTTTGACAATGTCTGCACCACGAACTGTTGATAGCAGTGGTATAAGAAACGAGCGTGTCTGCACCACAAACTGTTGATAGCAGTGGTATAAGAAACGAGCGTGTCTGCACCACGAACTGTTGATAGCAGTGGTATAAGGAACACGCGTGTCTGCATCACGAACTGTTGATAGCAGTGGTATAAAAAACACGCGTGTCTGCATCACGAACTGTTGATAGCAGTGGTATAAGGAACACGCGTGTCTGCATCACGATCTGTTGATGGCAGTGGTATAAGGAACACGCGTGTCTGCATCAAGAACTGTTGATAGCAGTGGTATAAAAACACGCGCGTCTGCACCACGAACTGTTGATAGCAGTGGTATAAGAAACAAGCTTGTCTGCACCTCGAACTGTTGATAGCAGTGGTATAAGGAACACGCGTGTCTGCATCACGATCTGTTGATGGCAGTGGTATAAGGAACACGCGTGTCTGCATCAAGAACTGTTGATAGCAGTGGTATAAGAAACACGCGTGTCTGCACCTCGAACTGTTGATAGCAGTGGTATAAGAAACGAGCGTGTCTGCACCACGAACTGTTGAAAGCAGTGGTATAAGAAACACGCGTGTCCGCACCAAGAACTGTTGACAGCAGTGGTATAAAAAACGAGCGTGTCTGCACCACGAACTGTTGAAAGCAGTGGTATAAGAAACACGCGTGTCTGCACCTCGAACTGTTGATAGCAGTGGTATAAGAAAGACGCGTGTCTGCACCACGAACTGTTGATAGTAGTGGTATAAGAAACGAGCGTGTCTGCACCACGAGCTGTTGATAGCAGTGGTATAAGAAACGAGCGTGTCTGCATCACGAACTGTTGATAGCAGTGGTATAAGAAACACGCGTGTCTGCACCACGAACTGTTGAAAGCAGTGGTATAAGAAACGAGCGTGTCTGCACCACGAACTGTTGATAGCAGTGGTATAAAAAACACGCGTGTCTGCACCTCGAACTGTTGATAGCAGTGGTATAAGAAACGAGCGTGTCTGCACCACGAACTGTTGATAGCAGTGGTATAAGAAACGAGCGTGTCTGCACTGTTGATAGAAGTGGTATAAGAAACGAGCGTGTCTGCACCACGAACTGTTGATAGTAGTGGTATAAGAAACACGCGTGTCTGCACCACGAACTGTTGTTAGCAGTGGTATAAGAAACGAGCGTGTCTGCACCACGAACTGTTGTTAGCAGTGGTATAAGAAACGAGCGTGTCTGCACCACGAACTGTTGTTAGCAGTGGTATAAGAAACACGCGTGTCTGCACCACGAACTGTTGATAGCAGTGGTATAAGAAAGACGCGTGTCTGCACCACGAACTGTTGATAGCAGTGGTATAAGAAAGACGCGTGTCTGCATCACGAACTGTTGATAGCAGTGGTATAAGAAAGACGCTTGTCTGCACCACGAACTGTTGATAGCAGTGGTATAAGAAAGACGCTTGTCTGCACCACGAACTGTTGATAGCAGTGGTATAAGAAAGACGCTTGTCTGCACCACGAACTGTTGATGGCAATTTTAAACTAAACGTGAGTCTGTACATTATTCGTGTGCTGTCCTTCTCAAGACAGTGTGACAGCGCAAAGATCAAAGCGAATTGATAATTGATTGTATTTTTAACAAATCCTACTCAGCCGATTGCAAATGCGTCTAATGTTGTCGACTTTAACAGCCTATTCAAGTAGAAATGTTCAGACAACTGCCTAGCGACCAGTAATGTTGTTTTATTTTTCAATGTTTTTAAAATAATTTTAGCAAAAGATAAAGGAAGGTATTGTATGTTCATATAAACGAGATCTCTAATTGTCAATTAAATAAATACATCATAAGAACGCGTAACCGTTTTGATAATAATTCGGCAGGATTTTTTTTATTTTAATACATGCCTCATAGAATGTGTTTCGATGGCCTTGTAATAGTGTATTTATGATTATATTCAAGTGTTATTGTCGAACTTTTCTTGGTGATGCAAACAAATTAAGACATGATTTTTTTTTCAATAGTCTTATCTTGAACTTTAACAAAATTTGTTTCACGAAGTGAACCAAAGATATGTTTAATTCAATTATTTTAAAATAGTAATTTACCTCGTAAATATTTAATATACCGTCTTTAAGATTGAGTAACACGTTTTCTCAAGTCAAGTAAATATGTAGTTGTCTTAAATCTGGTTAAGTAATTTTTTTTTTGATTTTTTTATTTCTGAGATTTAAATATACAGGTACGGATTTTCATTTCTAAAGTAAATGATAACATAACAGGTTATAACAAATTGTAAACAATATAGCATATTGTAGATATACAAAACATATACATGCACAGCCAACACACTATTGATAGTGGATGGAATAATTTGGTAATAGGGCTTAAGTTTTTTTATTTACTTGTTTGTGTGTCTTAATTATTGAATATTTTATTATATAAACTGGATTTTATTTTTCCAAAGTACGTATTGAGATCTTGTTTGAATGTTAATTCATGTTCATTCCATTGCTATTGATTTAAAATTATCAGATTATCTGTTGTCTTAATATATTTGATACATATTTAAATTTTACTGGTGTGCATGGAGTATATCTGTATATTAAATCTGTTGCAATTACACTATTATTTGTGTTTGTTAAGTTTGTTATCAAAACTAAATTAGACAATTAGATAAGATCAAGATCAATGTTGGGTAATCAATAAATAGAGAAACATTTAAAAAAGTGATATGCAATGAGATTGGTTTTGAGCACAAATGTATAACCAATATTTATTTGTATACATCATTAGCTAATTAACAGAAGAATAGTTGTACAACATATTGATGCTTGTACAAGACGATATGTTAGTGAATAATCCGTCTTAATGTACTACAAATTCACTGTATATGGTTTATTAAATTTATGAGTGGGCTCCAGTAGTATTCATTGACTTCTTGTTTTAGATTTTCTCTTGTTAAGTAATTGATTTACTGACTGAGGCAGTCCTTTTTACGTAATTCAGTGATACATGTAATACACTTCTGAATTGTTCTTCTTCCTTCTGATGAAATTGCAATCTTGTTTGAGTATGGCTACAAGATGAATGAAAACAGTCGTAATTATTTTCACTTTACCAATATTAACAAAGAAATCTTCAATTCAAAAAGATCTTGTTAAAGTTCAAGATAAGATTATTAAAAAGATATTAATTCATGTCTTAATTTGTTTGTGAATATGACTAAACTTTCTTTTTTTTTGTTATGGAAATTAAAACAAATGTGAAATACATTCTTAAGAATATCTGTATAATTAGACATTCTTGAAGGTTTGAATATGTTTATAATATTGTAAAAGTATTTCATGTTTCTTTCGTTGGTAAATTAGATGTAAAATATGATTTTTACTTTCATTAATTTACAAATGACTCTAGATCAGATTCTCTTTCGTACACATATATGAATTATAATACTCACATCAAATGATCGACGTAAAACAAAGTTATGTTAACAAGATTTCGAACATGATGGACCTCCAACATATGCTGCTTTTACTTTTTGTTTCTTCGCTGGGGACAGAAAATAATTGTTACATGAGATATTTAATTATTTGCACTGAATTATACCATTACGTAATATTAGACTGTTCAGGTCAAGTTATTCCTCAGCCATTTATGACGTTAAGCATCAAGACACCAGCAAATCCACTATAAATGCCGTTACATTATATAAGTGTTTATATAATTAGTAGCGTGTTTTATCTGTGAAAAGTTCTACACCAACGTCTCTTTTCCTAAAAAGCATGCAGTAGTAGGAGTGAATATATGACACATCAAGCAATCTCTATACTAATTCTGGACATATAAGATATAAACTCGCATCCGCTAGGATATATTTCAATTAAACTATAATAACCACACATACACATTGATAACGTTGTTCGTAACCAACCGACGCTAGTATGTTCCTTTGGAATAAAGTAGGGTCCAAAAAGTGATCAATTGCTATTTCTGGATAGTCTCCTGTCTCCTATACTTTTTTTTCTTAGAGACTCGGGATATAAATTCTTCATTTTAAATTTTTTAATAGATAAATGTTTCTAACGTCTCTCTCTCTCTCTCTCTCTCTCTCTCTCTCTCTCTCTCTCTCTCTCTCTCTCTCTCTCTTTAAAAAACCCCCACGTCTCTCTGTTGTACAGGCTTTTGTATAGTCACGAAATATTTATTCTCTGTTGTACAGGCTTTTTTATAGCAAAGAAATATTAAATGTGATGTTGTCGAAGTGGTCGTGGTTTAAGCTGCTAACGAGGCAATGTTGCACAAAGTACCTTTATGCACTTTAGTTGTTCACTAAGGCACAGGTGCGAATGTACATTATTCATGTTCTATATTTAATCAAGATTAAAAATATTCTGAATTACCAAGGCCTATTCTCATAAATGTTCGACAAAAAGTCAACAAGAATACGTGTGCAGTTAAAATCCATTTAAAAAATGTTAAATTTTTATATTATGTATTTACTTTTTTAACAGCGATTATCTATACAAAACCTTTCAGTTGAATACGGATGTAGCACAAGTAAAAGAAACGTATTTATGATGGTACTGCGGCAGTAAAAACAACACTTGCTCAGTTAACAATATCATTTGCTCCTCCAGTCTGCTATTGGTTAATATAGTGTGCCATGTCGAGGTACCAAAGTATACTTCTAAATAAATTGCCGTTTGCTATCACAGTCAGATTCAGATTGTCGAAGTATTCTGGTCCTTCAGCAAAGGTTATAATAACTGGCGTTGATGACAAAATTGTTTCACTCTAAACTGATTTTCCTGTTGTATATCCTTCAACCGATCATAACAGCATATTTAAAATGTTGTAATACAAATTGCAATTATTTATAAATTAGGTTTTTGTACTATGTTTAAAACAGATCATCAGATTATCACACGGATTATGTGACGGATTATATAAACAAGCGTATTTACTCATGGTTTATGATTTACCAACTTTAATGATCACATTATAAATGACTTGTGACTTGTATACTTCTTTTTTGTCCACTAGGTTGTTGTCGTTGGCAAATGATTAAAATTTATCAGAAGTCAAGAAAATAAAATGATGCATGTTGTTCTTCAAAATAGCTCTTGACAAAGTTCTGTAGAAGAGTACTATAGGTTTAACAATAAGATTATTCCCCATGGCTCTATGTACAGATTCAGTGTTAAATACTTTTCAAAATTAATATGATATTTTGTATTTAAATGACAATAAAACTTTAAGTTATTGCTCATTATCATTTTTATCTTTTTCTCTTGTACAAAAACGACACGTTTATTAATATGTTGCATAATCACCAAGGAAAATATTTGAATTTTAACGGCTTAAATGTGTAGTAAACGTTGTGATGTGTCGGTACTTCTATCTGAGTTTGGTATCGTATAAGGCTGAGTTCAGTTTCGTTTAAGTTTTGAGTGAACACGGGAACAGTTTATATACGTATAAAGCTCCGTGTTGGTTATTTATCACAATCAATCTTGAATTTTTGCTATCGAGAGGCTATTTGAAGTATAACTTTGTCTTCTAGATTATTGTTAAGATGTACAGAGATGTCTAATTGCAATCATAAAAAGACACTATTTCGTTTCTTTCACCGATTGCCAGTTATATTTAACATCACATAACGACTGTAGGTCTAGAAGACATTCATAGCTTCTATGTCTGGACCAGAGGCTCTCACTTGATGGATCAAACTGACATCAACATTATCTGCTAAATAAAGTACATAAGGACTGTATTGGCGCATTATCAGCTTTTTGCAGGTCGTTACCCCACAGATTAGTTCCAAGATAATTAGACAATTTTGCACTTTAAGATCTCAACCTTTTGTCTGCCTTAGTTTCATAGAAATAATCTCTTGTATCAGGCATTAACATGCATTTGATGATTACAGTTTTTATTATGGTTGGGTTTTACAGCAGTTTACTAAAGACACAATCACTGTATGCTTTCTGTGAAAACTGTAGCATGTTAAAGTTTCATATATATTTACCAAACGAGGCAACTTGTAATCACCTTTTGCTCTCAAAGGCCACAGCTTAAAGTTTGTCTTGGTACCGTTACAATCTTACCTAACAAAACATACTTAGTGTTAACCAGTTATTCACATTGCATGCTTTGGTGAGGATTTTCAACCTCTATTTTACACCTATTTACCAGTAGTTGCAAGTCCTTTCCAAATTCTGCTTTCATTACAAATTAACCCAAAATAATTTAATGAAGAGAAAAGCTGGAGATTTTGCCACTGTAAATTATTAATTAAACTAAAACATCTATTTAAAATATGAAAATACGACAAGGCCAAATGAATATGACCACATACAGTACCATTTGGAAAATATAATATACCATTTAAATGTATACACATGCCAGTCGAATGTAATAGTAACAAAAACACTGAAACGAGCCATGGCACAAATAGGAGAACTCTCAACAGTAACCGCCTTAGAACGACCAAACGGCGAAGGTCCGGCTGGTTTCTTTAACCGGTTTACATACCGCTAACCTCGCACTTCCTAGGGATCTTTTCAAATTCAAACAGTGAAGAAAGACCAGACAAATCTGCAACCAAACAGTTCAAGTGATAAGATATCATTACGCCTTAATGGAAACAGAAAAGTGATGGCACCATACGGTTCCATTTTGATTTTAAATAAAAGTATGAATTTAGGCAAGGTCTAGTCGCAGAATCAAGTGCGGAAACCTCGATAACAAAATAAATATCCTAGTGAGAGTGATAGAACACAATTTTCGCCCGTGACAGTTAATGTTATCCGGGATGTAATCGAATATCAATATTAGTTTTGATAGTATATAAATGACAAGTAACGCTTCATTTTAATATGGCAAATTGCGATGGGGTGGGATTAGCCGGTATTTTTGCCGATACTGTGCAGGACATTTCTATCATTATAGCCCAGGGGCACGTATGAGGGGCCCAGAGACTGAACCCGGCCAGTCCATTATACTGACACCGACGAGTAAGGCGTAATGCTGTCCCCTTAGTCCCGAGCGTTAGGAAGAAAGCAACTAATACCAACTTTAAAGTCTTTGGTTTGACTCGGCCGGGGTTTGAACCCACGGCCTCCCGATCCGCAAGCCGACGCTCTACCACCTAAGCTATTGCGGCCGGTAGGGGCGTATTGGTGTGACGGGTGTGTCAATAAGAATTCGATTTGGTACGTGGCAAAAAAGCTATTATATGATTAAGAAAAAAGTCGTTAATCTGAAAGTCCTCGAAAATATTAAAGCAAGGGCATTTGTCATCTTTTATTCAGTGAAGTTAAAAATTTGACTTAAATGCAGAGAGTTTCAATGAAATGCAATGATCGAAAGTAAGGCCATTATTTAGATTTAATCTTACTAATAATCTCATCAATAATTATTTGATATTTTATTTCACAGTTTATCAAGACCCAAAACCTAATTGTCAATGGATATTTTTGGTTTGAACCCAGTTAACGATCCCTAATTGTATTATACATGTATGTGTAAGAGGTGAATGTTTTCAAAACACACCTTTCTCGTGAACATAGGAGTACTGTAGTCGGAAGTACAAAAGTACATTATTACCCTAGCAGCATTAATATGATATGTTCTAGTTTATTTGTTTACACTCTCCAATTTATTATGTGCAGATAACAGAATATTATATATTTCATCTCGTTGACTAATGTAACTTGCTCTACCTAATTAATAATTCGTTATACAAAGTATAGCGTTTGTCGTGTGCAATTCGTAGTTTGCTCTTTCCATTTACGAGTTCGTTATGAACCTTTAAATTTTCGTACAAGTTTGTGTTGTCCAGTTTTCGTTTACAAAGTTATGGTTTGCTACATTATGGCTGTTTTTCACCGTGAACATCTATCTGTCTTGCACGTTTACTAGGTTGTTTTCTCCCTTTTATTGTCCATTAAACGATTCATTTATGATAAATTTTAATTTAGACTAATAGTTTGTGACAAATGTTTTGTTAAATAATTCATGACATTAAAATTATCATCATTAGTCTTATGAATATTAAAGTGCTTAAATATATTATTTAAACGTATAAACATTTAAAAATATATCATACTTTATAATCGTAGTTTAGTTCTTTCTATTTGTTGTTTTGATGTCTTTTTGCTGTAATTTTACTCTATCTGTCTCAGAGAAACCAGGAAGCGCGAAGTTGTGGGACCTTAAATTTCAAAACAAACTTACTGGTCTTTAGGACACATTGTTCTACAACAAGCTAAGTGTTGACTTTTCTTTCCTATGTAACACCTCGTCTATGTTTTTCCTGACGTTTCCAAAGTTTTGCAAATACGCGTTCTTAAAACCAGTGTTGGTTTATTTTTATTATATGTTAGACGCTTAAGCTTTTTAAATAAATTTCAGATTGACTGTATGTTTATCGATTAGCACTGTTACATAACGTTTATATGAACCACACATTACGTTTATTTCCTTTGATGGACATTGGACTTTGGTTCTTCAATTCCATCTTCACATGAACAGGATGCTACAACCATTTTATAGTCTCTGGTCATGTTTGTTCATGATTAAGAAAGTTAATTTTATTTATAGTCAACCATTTTTGTGTAGTTTTTTTTTCAAATCGAAATAATACCATATTCTTTTCTTAACACTATGTGGACATTTTTCAATGACGTCACTACTTTCGTCATAACGTATAGAAAATATCAGCGCTTAGACATTTTGTATTCAAATAGATCGTTTTTTTTTTCATTGCTTGCATTAAAGAAACTCGTCAGGAAGTGCGAGGTTAGAGCTCTGTAAAACCGGTTTAAGCACCCCAATCGGTCAATATTGCCGACTGACCGTTCCAAGGCGGTGACTGTCGGGTTTGCTCTTTTCGTTAAATGACTCATCACAAGTTTGTTCTTACTTTTCGCATGGCTTGCATGTGAAATACCTTTGTTCTGTGCCTTTTTGGAGTTTGGTATATGTTGCAATGCTCATAGGACTTTGTCATACATTCTTATTATTGTTTTGAATACTAACCAATTATTATTGCGAATCTTCAATCGGGTCAATGACTGAAACAAACAAATTGCCCTTTTCAAGAGTTAAACATAAACAATTGTTTTCTTTTTGTATTTGTAAACGTTCATATGCGTTGCCATATTAGAAATTATTTTGGTCTGTTACAATTTGATCTTCGTGAAGGTTTTATATGTACATAGCTCGCTCTCACTGGAGGCGTGGCTTTTAAAACTGACTGGAAAGTTTACATATGTGTTGTTTCCTTATATGGCACCAAAAACGTGATAACATTATTACTGTCAATGATTGCGCCGCTCTGGAGAGTGGCGCCTGTTATGAAGCAACATTTTCATGTGTACAATAATGCAACAGGCAATAAAAGGAAGTCGCAGCTGTTCGATAAGACCCTTTTTAGAAAGGAAAAAAGAAAAAAAATGATGCACAGCATCAATGTCGCCGGAAATAATATATATGAAAGCTACGCATATTTAGCATAGCAGCATTTAACACCAAATCATTTGCTATTGTAGAATCAAAGTTTTTTCAAAAAGCTTACGTTGTTAACTGAGTAAATGTGTAAATGTGAATGACACTCTTCCTAGGGCAACACAACAACATTTGTGAACATTTGTGAACAACACCTACTCAACAAATGCCGTACGAAGTTTCCAAACAAATAATCGTGGTACGGCTTTAAAATGATACGAAGTCAGCAAAATCCGCATTAGCGCGCGGAACCCTTAAATACCAAGCAAAAATGACATATACGTCTATCAAAGTATTCAAGAAAATGTGATTGATAATTAGTGCATTATTTCTAATCCCAAACAAAACACACCACTAATTGTTGTAATGTTCACCGAGCTGTTATTGCGCGATACACCCCAAAGCTTTTGTTGGGTTGTAAAAAAGAACAAACAAGCCATTACTGATTATTAAGAAAGAAAACAATAAATCTTTTATACGAAGAAATGCTTAACCGTGAATATGGTACTGAAAAAATTGTGGTCTAATAAGTGCATTCGTTTAAAACATACGATCGCTTCTTAAAAGCTGTGACATATGCTGAAGAAAACAATACAGCTTGCAATTATGAAATCTATGCAGACAACTATAATCAAAAATAGTAGATAGGCTTTTTCCCGGCCTATTATAGCGTAGTATAGAAGCAGAAATGCGGTGTTTCGGTGATATTTCTGGTATGACCTAAACTAATTTTCAAACTACAATCAATTACGCGATTATCATTTGAATCAGTTAATATTTATCAATATTTATTGTTCAGTAGACTTACTCCTTCAATGTTATTGTCATTATAAGCAACCGAACTACCCTATTTTTGGTACATTTATTTTAAATTCCGTGCCCTCTGTGGTGTTTTTGATATCTCACATCCATGCTCTTTCCTTTACTTGATATTTTAAATCAAGCTTACTCGACATAGACATGATCCTACAATAGTGCTTTTTATACTGTGTTTATGAAACGAGTCTACCTAAAAAATAAGCCGAGCGTCTTTTTCGTTTCAGTTGACGAGTGTCATAAAAACAATACAAAAATGTGAATGCAAGATTCTTTTTATAACATAACACAGGAAAATGAATGTTTTCAATCTCCGGAGGGACATATCTTTCTCTGTCCTTATATACACAGCGACCGAAGTTTACCCCAACGTTCTAATGCATCCTCCTCTGTGAGATGTAGTTCCTAGCAGTAATTTTCATTTTGTACAAACGCAACAACATGACAATTACAACGTTTCATTTATCGAAATTTATGTTCTTACAACAACTTGTGTACATAAGTTTTAACATTAAGAATGGTTGTAAACAATATGCTGTCAAGATCCAATGTTTATTGCGTCATTCAAGTGACGTCATACTAGTCTACCCAACATGTATACACTTGTTATATCTAGCTGTGTACACACTGATTTCCTCAACTTTGATGTCGGATTTGTATGAATCTGAGTTTTTCTCGGCTGGATGAGTGAAGACATTGGAGACATTTTGTGTTTTTATTTGGAAATTTCCACCGTGCAGTTGTAAAGCAAATATACTGTTAATGCCAGCATGTACCTGCATATAGATTGCGGATCCTATGCATGACATAGTATTCACATTTTGTGGAGGTATTTGTGCTGGATTGGTAACAGTTGTAGCAAATGATTGCATGATGAAGAAATATATTGTTTTTAATTTAAGTAGCTGTAAATATTTATTTGATGATACGTGTTCTGGTCAGGTATCGGAATAATTTGGTTAGAATGTTGTTACCAAACAGCTTTTGAATATGTTTTTTTTTGTGCTATGGTTTGATAGACGTTTCTTGGCGGAGATTCTAGAAGTTTTCCTCACTGTAGAGAGGTTATTTCCACTGACTGGATTGCTCTTGAACCAGACATCTGTATAAAAAGGTATGTGCTTAGTTGTTGATGCTATGTAAAATGAGTGCTCTGAAAGGGAATAACAATGCAAACGCTTAACTCTGCGAATACATGCATGCAACTATGATGCACGAGAGTTTATGTAACTTGTTGTTTATGATATTTGTGTCAGTGTTTAAGGCACTCCTGGAGAGAAACTATGTGATAAATTATCCTTTCCAATGGTGTCTTTTGAAGTAAGATCTATGACAAAGCGGACGATTTCAATGAATTGTTAACACAAGGCTTTTGACTTTATTAATTTAGAATGATGTTTCTGCACGACTTGTAATTGACCCCCAACATCTTAGAGCTTCCATTACTCTTAAATTTCAAGAAGTCATTAACGGTGACTAATAAGTCTTATTTTGGAAAAAAATATGTTAGTATTATCCTTTGTCCGTTTTCATAGGCGAAAAAGCACTATAGCAAGGTCTTCGGAAGGTTTATTGCCTTAAGCCATAATGTCTCTGTGAATCAGGAAAAAAAATAAGATAAAGGCAACAATGTCATCAAAACAACAAAAAAAGATTTTTTCAGAACAATTAAAATACGTTTCCACAGAAGCAAGCAACGCACATTATACATCTTCTCCTCGGAATGCACGTGACTTATAATATCAATAATAGACTGTTTCTTGATTTACACTCCAATCATACTCGCTGCTGATTGGCCTACGATAAAGGTGAACGGTGAAGAAGAGTGCAAAAAGCGCACCCTTCATGACGGTGCATGTCACGATTAGCCACATTTACCTTGTCTTATTTAGAATTTAGAATTTGTCACTTGAAAATGCCCGTTTGGACTATATTCAACTTGATCTCACTTGCTAGTAAGTGCAAATCATTACACAAATCTCTAAATGTTAATTCCGTCATAGTCTATAAATAAGTACGATGTGGATTTCTGCTAATATAAATATCGACGACACAGCACATAACCCGGATGATTATGTAACATAGTTTTCTTTGATCAGTTTCAAAGTCCCGATGCATGTGCTTACTGTTATTTGTCTCGCTGTGATAGGATATTTTTATTTACACGATTTGACTTGACTGTGGGAA
Organism: Sinonovacula constricta; assembly: GCA_007844125.1. NCBI lineage: Eukaryota > Metazoa > Mollusca > Bivalvia > Cardiida > Solecurtidae > Sinonovacula > Sinonovacula constricta. The sequence goes on from CM017562.1 coordinate 39,568,809, forward strand.
AAATCTTCAGAAAGTGCGAGACAAAACCATGTTAAGCAATCCGGTCGGTCCTTTTGCAGACTGATCGTTCTAAGAAGGCGGCAATTGTTGATTTCCTCTGTTTGCGTGTGTGCGTGAGTGTGCGTGAGTGTGTGCGAGTGCGCGCGGGTATATGTTATGTCCAATTTTGTGTTTCTGCCCCCTTTTACATTTCTTTCTGTGCTTTTGTCTAGTGGTAGCCCAATCTTAATAGTTGGGGTTATTCGCAAAGGACATTTTCTTGTTTCCTTAGAATTTTCTAAATAGCTCTAACATTTTTATTGATTTCATTCTTAGAAATCGTAAAGGCAGATGCAGATGACGTTGTTTGTAACCCTATAAGTCAACGCAATTGAAACCTTAAGCTTATCATTATTTTCCCATAAACAGTGTCAGCTCGGATTTGTTGCCACGGTTATTTAAAGCACTACAACGTTACGCTAATACTCAAATTAGTTCAACATAATCATTCAACATCAGACCATATGTCTGCACTTTTGCAGAATAAAGTTGTTTTTTTAAACAAATTTTCTAATTTGATGATCATGATATTAACAACGATTGAGCATATTTACAATAGAATCCCAAGGTTTGATCGAAACACAGCTGTCAAACAGAATAAAATATTAAATAGTGCAGCTCATACTTATTTTATATCAGCATATGGCTTATCAAGAAAAGCAAGTACATGTTACTTTTTTGATTCTGTAAAATAAATGCGAGAGTTTGTTTACCGGTGGCCAATTAAGTTCTTCCAACTGTAGATGGTGTGTCTGTACCGCGAGGTTCTGCTTGTAAATCACCCGGTTTCTATAAAGGTTTTTAGAACGAAATTTGAGATCGAATTATCATAGCCTTAAAAGCGTTTACTACAGCCATTTGCCATTAACACTGACATAAGACGTAATTGCAGGTATTCCCATTGTGACAAAATCTATAATTCTTAAAACCGATGACCGGAAACTCTTCTTACTGTTGTTTATTACAATATTGGAAGGAACTGTAAAACAAACTGAATACAAGGGTATTTGGGCAAACTTATTGATAAAGATCACAATAGTTTTATAGAGTAGCTCTTTTTCGGAGAAAGCACAAGTCCTGATATTCTGCATATAATGAAGAAAATGAAATACCAGAAATAACTTGTACTCTGCGTGAAAAGCCCTTGACTCTGTATTGGTGGTTTATAAAACAATGTATAAGCATTTTATTGTTGGCCAAGATATTAATATTATTACAATAATTCTACTTATTCGATGTCTTCAATATAAAACATGAGTTTGTCAAAAATTAAAGAAAAGATATTAGACTTAAAGACAATAAGTATTAACTTACTTAGAACGCTGACGACTAAACAGTGAAACTATTTTCCAATTTCATAACTATCGAGGTTTGCCTTATAACTTATCTAAGAAAACGTCAGCGCTTGGACGTCACATGTTTTCTTTAAACAGATCAGTTTTCTTGTCATAGTTTGCATTTGAGAAACGTCTCAGGAAGTACGAGGTTAGAGCTCTGTAAAACCAGTTTCAACACCCCAGTCGGTCCCTTTTGCCGACTGAGCGTTACAAGACGGTAACTGTTTAATGATTTGTTCTTACATTTATATTTGGCCTGAATGTGAATACCTTTGTCATATTCCTTTTCTAATTTTTGTATATGATGCAATGCTCATATTTCCTTATTGATGGTTCCAGTAAGTCTTAGCATGAAACTCTTGACGTGTCGCCAATTTGCTAAATTGACTGGTTTAATTTTTTTTTTTACAAGAATGTTGTGAATATGGATAGGTCAAACTAACAAAGTGCACAAACAATAAAATACAATGGAAATTTATATGAAATCAACATGCTTTAATCCTTGGACTATAACATTTCCCAGTCGATGTAACGAAAGCACTCGAGATTAATCATATAACACACCTGTTAAAGTCATTTTAATATTGCAAAATAGAAAAGGAGACATCTTACTCCAATCCGAAACTTAGTTCAACCGTTTTTAGCCACCCTAACGCGCCATCATCAATATTACTTAAAATGAATCGTTTGTTCATTCTGACCTCCTACATATCATTATTCCCCGGGATTGTGTGGTATTTATACAATGAAAAACAAGAAGGCATGTACTGATTGTACAAGAAATAAGAGCATTTAACCTTCTTGCTCATTATTTCATAATACTGTATCACTTGCGCTTATACAGCTTGTGACATAAGTATGTGCCCTCAAGTAACCAATCACGACGCACTGAAAAATAGAGCCTTGTTGCTAGCAAAGTAAACGAATATAAATATGCATCTAGGAGGAACGTTTTCTTAAAGGATTTACTTACCAAACGATAAAAAACTTGAGCCTTTTACTGTCATATGTTAGCTGGCATTGTACGATTTGGTAGCATCAGAAACGACAACCTTGAATTTGACTGCTTTGGTGCGAGCTTATTTTAACCGCAGAATGTGGTTTTGTCTCATGTTGACATTAAAACTTAGGATCCACATTAATTACACAATACTATATAAGATTTTTAACAAGTATGACCGACACAACAAATGTTTATCCAAGGTAACCCAAATGAAAGCCAGAACGACTAGCATTGGCAAAAGTTCCGTTCCAGGTATCACCATACATCGCATTTTTCCTACTAAATGTCCATGGGCGTAACAATTTCAAAATGTAAGTTATAAAAGTCATAAACGTCCTAAATTAATTCCAAAATTTACGCGGCGCGTATAAGATGTGTTTTTTTATCCATTTAGTTCCAATAATGTGAGTTGTTTCAATTAAGAAGCGCAAAGTTTATTTTCTTACCAACGTCGCATATACGTTAAAAATATTTCTTGTCAAAAATGTCAGCTCTTAAAATTAAGACGGTGACATTGTCTTAACAAAGTTATGACAAAGTGCGTCTATGTTTTATCTCTGAACATTTTGTAGATATTGTGTTCAATTAAAATGTTAATAATGGATTATGTTACAAGTTATCAACTTCTGGATATATTGATGTTCTTAAATTTTTTAAGAGCTAAGATTAACTGGGTGAGAGGCTCTCAAAGGAATCGCCATTTTTTTGACAATGTAGTCTTTAATAAAATGATAAGTATGCTTTTTAGGGAAAATAACTCATATAATCAAACATAGATTTTATTTGATATATCATGAAGCTGGGCTGTTTAAAGATAATTGGCCGGCTTTCAGTATGTCAGGTCCTCCATTTATTTAAATTAGAAAATAATCTTCGCAGCTGATAAAAAACATAAGACTGCAAGAGTGTTATATACAATTGAAATTATGTGAGAAAAATGTATTTTATGAAAACATAAATGCTCCGGTCATAAGGATAACAACCCCTGTGATACAATTGTCATTAACACGCCAGTAGGTAATATATCTCGGACTTTATTTTCGTAATATTAACTATTTAAATTCGCAATAAACCAAAAAAAGGGGCTTTACATGTTACGCTACAACTGTGAAAAAGTGTGATATATCAAGGCAATGTGTTGTTGCCATTGTGACTAAATGGGTGTTAATCTATTACTTAGGAAGTTGTAGGAAAGTAGGCACAGACCGTAGCTTTAGGACACCTCCTCTGTATCCTTATACCATTAATCATTTTTGGGTGATATGAGGATTTCCCAAACAAAAAGTGGTACGAATTCGGCTGTGTCATTTACACATCAACTCTGACCATTTTGTCCTCAATTTAGTTATTTAATTTCTTTTGCAACCTGTAATTTTTATGTGGATCTTCTTGAAATTAACACATTTTCCCTCACCCAAATACATTGTGCATATTTTATTTTATTTACGTCACTACTTTCTTTAAATGACTTCAAAACTTTGCTCGAGAATATGCGTCATCACATGAATTTGACATGTTTCTTTTCACTTCTTTCATTTGATAAACCATCTAGGAATTGCGGGGTTACGTCTCTGTAAAACCGGTTTAAGCACTCCATTCGGCTTATGACAAGATAACTGTTGGGTTTTGGTTTTCTTAATTTATAATAATGTCCCATAGTATAGTAACATTTGACTTGCAAGTGAATACCTTTGTCCTGTTCCTTTTTTTAAATTTCAATATATGTTCCAATACTCGTATTGCCTTACTACTGTAAGTATTAAATATATATGCTGTATTGAACGTTACAAATCTAACTCATTATTTCATCCTAAAGTCAGTCATGCTTGAATTTGGACTTAATCATTTTTAATGAGATACAGCAGTGTAATCAGGTGTGATTTCTGCGACACTTGGCTTGGTAACTACCTACCGGTGCGTTGGATGAATAATTATCAAAATATTTCCAATGTAGCGTTATCCTACGTGCCGGAAAGTTTCATTAATTGCAGTAAGTAAATAATATATATTATGTAATACGGAAAAAAAATAGAAAAATGAATGAAAATAATTAACATTTTATTATCAAAATGTAAGGGTCTTTGACAATGTTATTATAATATGATAAATGTCATTGTCACAAAAGTAATTGAAACCAACTAACTTTAATCTCGTCTATTTACGAATTGCAGTTTAGAATACTCCTGACTAATATTGCTTAATGAGCGACTTCAATATATCATTCCTGTTGATAGTATCCGCCCTGGACGGTTGAGCAGATGATACGCCTGTCGACGGATCTGTCTGGAGTAATTGAGGCCGATGATCACCCTGGGCCGATATGTGGTCGCCCAAACAATAGGACCGATGTCATATCGCATGGCTCATGTTCCTCGACCCTCCTTCTTGCAGATGATATCATGACGGCACCTTGTATAAAATGATTTGCAACTTCTTACAAGTACATCTGGCTTTGTCATCGTTTCTGCTATAGGTGTGTGTCATTTAATATTAGGGCGGTAGGTTTTCTCCCGACACGAGTCTTCCGTTGACAACTGCGACGACCGGATTGTGCATATGTTGATTTATAACGGATGAAGCCTCCTTTGTCACAAACCTGAAATCTGAAGACCAATAAAGTATTGTCAGAAGTCTAGTTACTTTACAATCATACACCACCTGGGTTTCTTTGCATAAAATTCCTAATCATAATCATAATACAGTTGAAGAAAATAACATAAGCATATTATTGTAACGTTTGAAAAAGAAATAAGGTTTAAATGGCTGCAACATAACTGAAAGATTATTAATTGAAACCGGGATTCATCGTGACTATAAGAAATGGAACAGTACAGTTAATCAGCTGCATATAGTTTAATACAAGTGACAGGTAATTAAATTACATAGAAAAACATTATTTTTGGTAAGCACCTTATTCTTTTGAAAACATACCTAAACGGCAAGGACAGAACAGTTAATGTGAGTTTGGAGGTGTAGGCGGTCTTCTGATTAATGAATGATATATGTGCAGCCGTGGTTTCAATTGAAATAGTAAGTCAACATTTAGTTCTGTCATTGAGCACAGAACAAACTTATATAAACCTTATTTAAAACATAACAATTGAAGTTAAAGAATAGACTCCATGTATATTTAAACATTAAACATATTAAAATGTGTACTATTTTACATATCTTAATAATGTATGAACACATACGTTGTAGTATGTGTTTTTATAAATGACGTGACTTGACGGGAAAAAGCGAAATACATTTTTTTTGGAGCTATACATGACAATGATGTTATTGTTCCATGTTTATGAGCGGCGATTATCCAATCTGAGATTTTCTTTACTAAAGTCATTCTTTCACATCACGAAAACGCTTTTTAAAGAAACTAACTTTAAAGTAATTAAATAAATCTGCCAATATATATAACAGGTTTGAAAAAAACAACACAACTACTTATAATAATTGTTATGCAAGAAATCATTGTAAGAAGAGTTTTGAATAGAAAAAAAGTTTTGTTTGATAGATTATTCAACAAAAGGTTTATTGCATCCAATGTATATAACGAACATTTTCTGGATCAAAATATAATTTCTTGCTAACAGCTAAACACACTATAAAGGAAAGTTTGGAGCTGACAACCTGTAAAAATGTATTTGGGCTCTACAAAAGTCCGTTAAAATGGTATACATAAAAGTTTAGCGCCAAATTTAAAATGACAATTTCCTTAACATTTTTTTAACAGGTTAAACCTTACAAAAATGAATAATGGTATGTTAACAAACAATCAAGTGGAATATTTATAGATGGTGTATATTTGTACAAACGATATGCTAAAATTTATCTGTCAAACATAGTCGCTATTGGTTTAATAAGTATTTCATAGTACGATCCGTTCATTGGTCCCATTAACTCGTTTAACCCTTAAATATCGAATACAACAGGCTAAGACAAACAGTGCAGACCCTTAGCAGCCAGTATTAGCTCCAGCTTGTGGCGGTCTGATCAGGGTGTGCATTATTTGCTGCTGCTTTACATAGCAACCTGTCTAGGAAGATGTGCAAATAGATGTTATTATCTGACTATGAAAAAGTCTTTGATATTAACCAAATATAGCATGATACGGTAAAATCTAGAAGTGTGAACAGCATGCCAGTTGTCACATACCCGTGTTTTGATTGTATGGGTTATCTGTATCGTGTTACAATACATTGACATGTTCATCGTTTTGGATCGCAGCCGGTCCATCCGATACTCTGATAGGATGTCGTCGTACAATCACATAACTGGCACTGACCGGGCATCGAGCTCTGGGTCTATAGTATGAAATAGCTGTAAATATACATACAAACAATGCATATCAAGCTAACAAATTAATATGTTGAACAAACTATTGGTACAATGAATTGTTAATTGTTGCTGATACTTTTGATGATATGAAAGATATAGTTTGACGTTTATCGAGTAAAATTATCAAACCCGGTCATACCACGCCCTGCTTTAGGAAGCGCAGTATAATTATGGAAGATAAGACAATTGTGGCGTAGATTGATAACTGTTTTGTTTCGGCAGACATGTCTCTAAACAAAGAAATAGAAATACAATATAATTATTAATAAGTGGCCAGTTGAAATCCTTTTCGATTTTGTCGTTCGCGTAAATATTATTGACGTCAATATTTTTAACAGGTTGGTTGCACTTTTAGTTTAAGCTTATAGTATATTGTAGTTGTATGTAACTCCTCACCGACACAGACGCATTGAAGAATACAGTTATATTGTAGTTTTGTGTAACTCCTCACCGATTGAGACGCATTGAATATTATAGTTATATTGTAGTTGTATGTAACTCCTTACCAATACAGACATATTGAAGAATACAGTTTATACTGTAGTTGTATGTAACTTCTCACAAACACAGAAGTATTGAAGATCACAGTTATATTGTAGTTGTATGTAACTCCTCAACGACACAGACGCATTGAAGAATACAGTTTAAATTGTAGTTATATGTAACTTCTTACGAACACAGTAATATTGAAGATTACAGTTATATTGCAGTTTTATGTAACTCCTTACCGACACAGAAGCATTGAAGATTACTGTTTATATTGTAGTTGTATGTAACTCCTCACTAACACAGAAGTATTGAAGAATACAGTTATATTGTAGTTTTATGTAACTAATCACCGACACAGACGCATTGAAGATAATAGTTATATTGTAGTTTTATGCTTTCTCAAACGTGTATTGGTCTTTATAGATATTATTATATTTTGTTGTATAATTCAGAACCAAAGTTAATAATATTAACAGTAGTGTATCCTCGTTTTTCCTTTAACACGACTGTTCTTAACGCTTGATGTATACGAGATTGTAGTCTAGCTGACAATAGTCATTTATCTACTGGACTGATAATGGTAAGCATCGTCTTCTTCCACTTATTATCTACTCTTTAATTTCATGTCAAGAACGCTTCGTGTTATTGCTTTAAATATCGTTAAATTTCAGCGTGTCATTTTATCAGATCATTTCTTCGCTCGTTTATCACTCATAAGGTAGTGGTAACATTACTTTGATAAAAACGAACAGTCAATCATGCTCTTCCCGGCATCTTCGCTCTTTAAACTAGAACTAATTGTGCATTTGATTGCATGGGCAATGCAGCACACCGCACAACACCGAACCCTCTAGAAATCTCTAGAAATAGAAACAGAATGAGAAATTCCACTTTTAATTTCTGTAACTAGAATTTGCTTGTGTTTCTTCTATATTCTTTTAATTGATAGTTTTATAAAGTTTGTACTAAAATAATAAAAGAGATTGATTCACGTGGAGATAATTAGCTGATAATTGATATTATTGGATATGGACACTGGTTAGTTGTTATTCTGTTTTATATTGCACGCTGTAACAAAATAGACTGTTTAATTGAATAATTGTAATGAACAGGGATTAAAAAGGGTTAACCTGGAGAAATTTGTTTTTGCTATTAAGAAACACTTGATAACAAATGATTCATAAATCAGAATTACTTAAAGTATGATAAAATTGTAAATGAAATTCAGAAAAAAAAAAAATGAAATGCGACCAGGGAAAATTAAACAAAATATAACATAAATCGATAACATTTATGGAAATATCCATGTTGCACATACTTATGCTTTTGTTCATCTTTAGATTGTAATATATTTGTATAGGTAAATAAGAAAAGATCCTACCAAAATTTCCACAGATATTTAAATCTAATCGACCTCTAGAGAAAGGCAATCAGGGTAAATGCAAATGTGACAAAAACACAGAGACGAAACATAACACACAAAAAGAAAAAACCAGCAGATACCACCTTGGAACGGTCAGTCGACAAAAGGACCGACTGGTGTGCTTAAACCTGGTTTGTGGAGCGCTCCAACCTCGCACCACCTGAAGTTTTTTTTCTGTCAAACAAAACTGTGTAAATAAAAACATAACGTCAAAGTTAGACAACTAACAGTAAGCACCTGCATCGGGAGTTAAAACAGTTACAATGAACTTATATACATACAAAATAGCTAGTAATAACATATGTACAGTAGATAAAAGCCTCGGCAACCTAAAAATCCCACGGCCGCAATAGCTCAAGTGGTAGAGCGTCGGCTTGCGGATCGGGAGCTCGCAGGTTCAAACCCCAGCCCGGTCAAACCAAAGACTTATTCCCTCCTAACGCTTGGGGCTAAAGGGACAGCATTACGAATGACTCGTCGGTGTCAGTATAATGGACTGGCCGGGTTTAGAACCTGGGCGCTTCATAAGCGCCCCTGTGCTATAATGATAGAAATGTCGCTGCACAGTATCGGAAAAAATGCCGGCAAAATCTCTTCCTCTAAAGTCCAAATAAGATAGTAGTTTGAAACAAAACAGCCCAAATGGTCTAACCTTAAGTTAGAAGATCGGTGCTTTAAGTCAGCCATTTCAGGGAGAATGGTGTCAATGGTGGGAAAAACTTTTTTTGTTGAAAGTCAACTACTAATTCAGTAAAGTAAATATATTTTCTTGTATTATATGCTTTGTATATGAGATAACCACCTAGCCGCTAGTTTAAGCCACCTGCTTCTGGTCTATTTTTGTCCATGCAGTCGTTAGAGCAACAACAGAATATTCCTACTTCTGATATAAATGCTTTAAAGGAGGAGTGTTGCAGTAGACTTAGTGGTATCATTTTGTCAACGAACAAGTTCATTAATGTATTTTCAAGCTTTTGCTGTTTTGTAACAGACATGTGCTTCTTTCGTGGTTTGTGAGCTGGTAAGTGTGGTCTGCTGTGGACCTTTCTTGCTTGCTTGTACGCAGTCCCCGGACAAAGTAAATCATTCAGACTGGACTTCAGACTGAAGTGGGGATGATCCTGTTGGATGTAAAATATCATTGTTGTTGTTGCCTCTGAAAGAGAAAGCATTAAACATATAATTGCATGATACTTAATAAAACAGACAAGGCAAGCATGTTGCCATTAAGAAGATAAACACAAATTTAGTGTAAATAATCGTTTCTAGTAACTCAGTGGGTATAGCAGTGGCATTTAGATCACACAACGGCAAGAGGTCACTATTTCATAGCTTCATTTTCCTTCGGCAGTTCAAAACAAAATGATATAAATGGCCTCCTTACCAGTTACACCCTAGCCAGATCTTTAACTTAAGTATACCAAATAATGTAGATGTTTATAGACTCATATGTGTAACAATTAAAAATAAAAGGCATACATGGTTAGTCAGTTATATCTTACAGAAAAACTGCAATCTTTGCATTTAGATCACTCGTCATCCGTTAAAATTTTCAATAGTGTACATTTATTGCACGTAGCACAGATCATCTTACGATGGTTATTGTAACCTTTTCTGCAGTAATTACAGAGTATTGTAGTGGTATTTATATTTTCGGTGGTTTGGAACTGTCATGGAGTTTGAAGCCGAAATGCTTCCACACTACCGACTTCTTTTGCCGATGTTAGGCACCAGTTACAGCGTCTCGCTTGTTGAGGTGGACGCCATCTTTGGATGACAGTCTACATGCTGCCAGTTTGTGTTTTTAATTGGAGGAATAATATCTTGCAGACCAAATAGAGCACGTTTAAAAGTAAATGGGACATAAGAAGACAACTCTTACGAATTCAATAATTCGTTGACGAATTGCGAGTATTGTCATCATCACATCAACACTTAATCGTCTATGATTTGTTGATTAAATGATTAATCAGAACATCACGATCAAAATATGTTGTTTTCCCGCCATTGACACCACTCTTCCTGCAATGGCCGACTTAAAGCAGCGATCTTCTTACTTTAGGTTAGACCCCTTGTAAGCGCTGACATATAATACGAACAATTTAATGACGTCATAAAATGCCATGACGTCATATACCAAAAGCGTCAAAAGTTAATTACGAAAGAAATAATCGAATTTTAGAAAACAACCCAAACCAACTAAATAAAATAAAGTATTGTTAGAATTTACCAGGTAATAAGTTTTAAAAAACATTTCATAAAAGGGGAAATATATGCTTAAATGAGAACATAACTCAGTTTGAAGCAAAGGTTCACTGATAAAAGTATACATGTACCCACAATAAATGATCTATCACCCGAAGTAAACAAATATAACAGAACAGAACAAATTTATTTAGGCTTAGACTGTGTTCAGTCTCTTGCCATCGTAATACAATGTACAGTTATAAAGGTGTTTAGGTACATATATGTATACATTGGATAGCATATTTATGGAGGTTGAAACTCCAGGATAATAAATCACATCTCAATCACATCTTATACTAAAATAGGTATACAACAAAATGAGTGAGGAAAACCAGCAAAAAAATGAAATTGTAACGTATAAACATAAATAGACACGTTGTATTTTAATGTCACATATCTAACATGTAAGTAAGGATTTGCGTCGGATAAATGATTCTCTGATGTATTTACATAACTTAATTAGTTTTGATGTGTTTTCTATTTTTGACAGTTCAGTAAATTTAAAGGTTGATAGTGTATTATAATAGTACTGATTTATATATAATTTACGGCAGTCAATACAGGACATTCCAGTAAAAAGTGGTATTCATCTTCAATCACATTTCTGTTACAAATGTGCAAATCCGCAAATGTCCTTCTTCCCTGTTTCTACCATACCTGCCAGTAACTATTCTTAGGTCATGAGAAGATAGGCGGAATCGGGCTAATATGCTTCTGAAGGACTTTGGTAGAGTATTTAGGTAACACTCGAGCCCGAACGTGGGCTAAAATGTTTATAAAATAACAAGGAATTACTACTGTTCAGTTCATGATACCATTGTTGTACAAATGAATTGATAACCCTAGTTTGGAACTGAATGTAAAATGATTTACAATTGACAGAAAAAGGATTTTCCTACACAAACGAAAATCCATGGCTATCGAGAATAGTTTTTACTTGTGTAGCCCAATTCGTTAGTCCATATGCACTGTCAAATAACATGTTTCTATAAATCGTAGATAGTAAGACATTATCAGTATTAACAAGTATACACCAGTATTTTATGATACGAACATGCCTTAGAACACACAATGGATAGCGCCCAAATTCGCCGTATATACAGATACTAGGAGTAGATGACTTAACCCGAATAATACTCTTTAAAAACTTGAGGTAAATTCTTTCGATCTGCTTCGATTTGTCAAAGCCCCAGATCTCGCAAGAAAAGCTTATTATGCTACCAGCAAATGCATCAAATATCTGGCAAAGAACTTTAGAACTCAGTGGGTATGACTTAACTTTGTAGCATAATAAGTTTAATGCTTTCAACCCTTTTCCTATTAATGTAGATTGATTTAATAAAAAAAGAGCCTGTGTAGTTAAACACAGACCCAAGACAATTAAAATCATTGACGACTTCAAGAGTACGACCGTCATAGTTCCCTGATTCACCGTCTCTTAAGCCACCACGCTTTCTAAATACAACAATCTTAGTTTTTCAGTGTTGACTTCTAATTGCCATTTTTACGATACAAGGATAGTTGATCTTAGTTTTTTTAAGCTCTTCAGGACTCTTACCCAAAAGACACATGTCATCTGCAAAGAGTGAAACCATTAAAGACATATCTTCGGTGGTAAGATCTGAAATACCACCATTTAGAAATTTGTCAATATCTTCGATGAAGAACGAAAACAAAATTGGGGAAAGTACTTCAGCTTTTTTTTAAGCCAACAGCACAGTCGAAAAAATTAATTATATGGTGACCCTTTGACACAACATTTTACATCATTATATATACTTTTTATTATTTGCAGCATCTTTGAATTGATCCCTAATTTGAACAGTTTAAACCATAAACCAAATAGAATACAATAAATAATGCTAACTTCCCACAATGATGTCAGCATACGTTCCCATCCTTCCATCGTTCTTATATTTACTCTACGCACTCTTATGACAGTTTATTATCTCAATTATTTATACTTACTCTCTTATATTTATATTTGTTTCAATAAAAAATATAAGCACAATTTTATTGACACGACATAGTTAAAAATGAAATATTTTGGAATTGGCCTCTTTATTTGAGTATTGTAAGTGTAAAAGCAAGTTGAAAATAACTTTAATATATGACTGTCTTTGTTGTTATGTATCTAGGTCAATTTAGCATAAAACTTACAATTGGGTAATTAATCCTATTAACAAGTGCTAGTATTTTTACAATAAAAAAGGACAAATTTGCCTATAAAGATTATTTCCCTTTCATTTTTAGTTAAAAAGTATCGACGGTTAAATTAAAGATAATATTTTTTCATTTAAATCAAATTTATCTTTCCAGTGTCATGATGATCTTTGTTATTGTCCCCACCTAGGTAAGTGACTAGAAATGTACGATTTAAACTATATTTCGAGTATAAAATCATTAACATATGTTACCCAAGGTAGAAGAGTGTTATGTGCATGTATCATCTGCACATGTATAACAAAAATGTATACTACCAAGTTAATTTTGACAAATATTAATAAATAATCGATACTTTTGAAATATTTTTTCTAATAATATTTTATAAACATTATTAAAAGTAAATATTAATCAATAGCATTAAGTTTTTATCTTCCTATAAAACATACTGTAAGCAATATTAATATTGATATTTTATAGATATATTTTGAATTGTGTTAATTTTAAGTAACATTGGATCAGTAAAATGAAAATTACAAAATGAAAAACACCAAGAACACAACAACACCAGTCAATATCGTTGTAAACAGTCTTGTAATAAAATAGGTTAAACGCTGCAGCCTTAATAACCTTTGTCCGGGCATTAATATCTATTTATACGCGTCTGGAATGTGATAACTGCCTATGTTGAGGCCATTTTACAACGTCGACGTTGACGTTTAAATGCTTCCACGTCATCGATGTTACTATGGATAGTTTATAACCGCACAAGTTGGATTAAGATAATCTCGCATTGCTGGGATTCCGGAAATAGTAAGTCATCCGATGAATCACAACCATATAACATGAAACAATGCAGATGTATATACGTCAGAAATGGAACGCTTGGAATAGGTTACAATAAATTCTAAGAAAAAGAATACTTACAAAAAATAATCGTAAAGATATTTTACAAAACGTTTCATGGCATTATTTGTTATAATCTGCTTTTATATTGGTGTATAAATTTGTGTGTACTTTCTTTGGTTAGATATAAGTGTTTATCTTAGTATATTACAAGCTTTTTTTGAGCAGAACTTTACGCGAATCGTAAGTTAAAAAAATGCATTTGCTTAGTAGCAGCATCAGCAGCAACAGCAGCAACAACGTGTACCTGTACACGTCGTTTTCATACCTTTAACTGACTTTATACTAAACAATCGAGTGTTTTGTCTATATTTATATAAAGTTAAGGCAACCGATTTGCCACGCATTCGAAAAATACACAATTCTTTCTAACAAAAAACAACAACAACAACACTAACCTCTGTAATGCTTATTTATTTCTAAAAGAATAAATCCAAACAACATTTAAAAAAATAATTAAATCTATTTGACATACTAAGAAGCGACCTTCAGAGAAAATCTCTATTTCTGTTTATGATGGAATCCCTGAAACAATACTTTTTATACCGTATTTTCAGGTAGCAGAAGGTCACAACTTATACCAATAGTTGAGATAACGCTGTGACAAATGTATTTTTTATTTGTCAGTGTCTTCCAGAAATCATATTCGCTTTAGTAGCTTAATAAAGAAATAGCGGCCATTACAAACCATTAGACGTTGATAATACCTGGTAGTCAGTTTCCCAGTTTAGATCCCCAATGAAATATAAAGGTTTTAGGTTAAAAAGGTATCACCCAATTGGCTCGGTTTTGTTTTAATATAATCGATATGATATTTAATGAAAAGGTAAGATTTTATTATTCAGTATAAAATATACTTATAGATCAGCACAGAGGGGATTAAAAAATGTCTGTACCATTTGGGATTTGAATCCTGGACCAGCAAGCTTATTACCAAGTTGACTAACTCTATATCCACAGAGCATTATTCTTAATTAAAATGTATGTCTGCTAATTTTCAAAGGTGATGTTAACTTAGTATTGACGTCCTACAATCTTCAAGAGATCACACAATCTCTTCTAAAACTATACATTCGTGGTAACCCGTATATAAGCATTCATATGTGCATGTACGACAATAAGCAAATGCGCGTTTCTGTATAATTAAGATAAGATAAGATCGGTTTAGATTAGCTTATCCAAATATTCACGTCGTTTTCACACGTTGTACTTTCCACCCTGTTAAGCTAATTGACGTAGACAGCAACGTATCGCCCTGCACGAATATTTTCCAAACTTGCTCCAACTGCGTGCTGGTAGTTGTCTCACATGGGATTTTCACACTCTTAAGGAAGTGCGAGGTTGTAGTTCTACGTAAACGAGATTATAATTTGCCATATGTCACTTGATTGTTCAAATGCGGTAATAATTGTGTGTTTTTTTCCTGAAATTATTTTAACGGTTGTTTATGAACACATTTTTTAAAATTTATTTAGTAAATAATGTAATTAGAATGATAAAGTTATTTGCTTTAAAATGTATCTTTGGAGAAACAATATACATAATTTCCGGTCACATTTAAATAACTTACATACAGAAGGCAACACGCGTAAGTTGATGTAAGAAGTTCTTTGTCTAAAGTTACATGTATCTTAGAGTTTTGGTGACCCAATTCAGTTTAAACTCTGCCGGTTAATCCACGTTGCATTTGATACATCATATCAATGTTAATCATAAAATGTTTGGACAAAATACAATATATTGCTCGAAACGTAAACGTTGTTTGAGAAAACAATTTGGGCTAAACTGCCGGATACCACTTTAGAAAATCTAAACCTATTGTAATTTTATTAATCAATTCTTTTTACTTGACGATCATCACCGATAAATGAAGGCACACTGTCACTCAAAATGCTGTCTTGTGAACTAAAATTTGGCACTAGTATGACTTCTCACTCATTCATTGACAGGTGAACCTGACGTTACCTTCCAACTTCCAATGCGAATTTGGCAGTGCGGCTGTGAACATTGTGCTTTACGGTAACTGACTATGATTGCTTTTAATGGGAAGTGTATGTAAGATCAGTACTGTTTGTAATTTATTTTTTCATTGTTTAATATCTGTTATAAATGTTATGAAAAACGTTTCCCTACACTAGCAACACTTAACAGACACGAAGTCGTATCTATAATTTCTACAATGCCACAGCTGTCACAATCATTAGAGGGTAGATTGAAAACTGGCGGCATTCTTATCGTTTTCATTGAGGTAAAATAGCAAACGAGGGAGATACAATTCATGGAATTGTGTATAACTTTTTTATTTGACATCATACAAATTTGAAATATTAGATGCATGTAAATATACCCCTTTAAAGCAAGAAAACCAAAAATTATCGCAGTCGAACATCAAGTAGTAATTGAATGTAACTACAAATTGCGTACAAGTTTGTAACCCGAAGCAACCCAAGATTTATTAACATATACGGAACTATTATGCTAACATTATCACGTATGTCTATAAAGATATGGGGAATTTTGGGAGCGTATAACAAAGTTATAGCTTTTTTTTTGACACAGGGCATTAAAACACAATGTATAAACAACTTAACTTGAGCGCTACTTATTTACCTCAACGTAAATTTTGGACTTCCCTAATATAAAGAATTGAGTGCAACCGTAAACTTTTGGGATATTTTGCAACACAAACGTATGCTAAATGGCAAAAAGAACCCGCATACAAAAGAAAAGCAGAAGATCGTCTTCAAGTGGTTCAAGCATGTTAAAGATGAAAATACAAGCTTATCTAACGTCGAGCGTCCTGGGCACATTACATTTAAAATGGTGACAAGATCTTTGTCATATTGTGGGTAATATCGCGCTTGTTATAAGCATCTCATTTTTTGTCGACTGAAGTCTTAAAAATTACTTTGGTTTTTATTTAAATTACATTTAAAGATGTTTTTCATCTGAAAAGGAGTCGATTTGTCTGACGAATAATAAGGTTTATTTAAAAATAAAAATGGCAGCATTTATATAATAACAGAAACCATTATGTTCCTTATTTATATTTGTTATATGTTTCATGTGATGACAAAACGCGCTATCCGAATGTTTTTCTCCCTGAAGCAATTGGAACCAATGTTGTTTTCAGGCTTTTTATAACTTTTTAAAAAGTTGTGTATATTTAGCGAGAAAGCAGGTTGTGATCGGAACTTTAGCGACGTCAAAACATTTTAAGATATTTGACATTTAACTGCTTTTTAATAATCGATAAAAAAATAAAGGGTGTAAAAAGGCAATAATTAATCATTACTACTGCCGCATATTCTTTTTAAGATTTTTTGTTTATCTTAAAATAATCTAAGCTATCGTAGCTTAGACAGTTGATTTAACAAAACATTTCCGAAGTGATTTCTTTCCGGAATGTTCGAGATTATAAAAGCTGGTAAAATGTCACCACACTATAATGTTGAGGTTTAGGTTTAAGCGTAGGAAGAGTATTCTTTCGACGGAAATCTCCCCCTTATGCTGCATTTATTGTATACCTACATATACGGGTACTGGTGTCAGGTCTCACTAACATGAGCTTTGATCTTGAAATTAAAACGGAAATTGAATTCATATAATTTTCTATAACATATTGATTGGGAGATATTATATGACATCTTGATTTATGTTGATGTCACAAGTCAACGTGAATTATGACTGTTGCATCTACTAGGGCGTGGCACCCAGGACTAGATTTATCGGATGTGACAGTTGCTGGCTGATTGGACGCCTTTATTTGCAATGTCGTGCTTCTCTTGTCGCATAGACAAACCCATTATTGATAAAACCTTGAGCAAGACAAATAAAATCTGAAGGAACAGTAACATTTTTTAAGTTTTATACTGAACGTTGAACCCTGTCCATAAAACTGAAACTCTCATGCTCATACCTCTTTATTTATTGCATTGAATACAATGGCTTTGGCAAACATGTAAATCGATGCAGCTTAACTTGACATAGACTAATAGAAGTTTGTAAAAACAATATACAAAATATAAACAGGCCAAGTGATTAGGACAATGAGTCAAAGATTCATTAAACAATAACACTATAACAAAAGGTTGTTCTTTTTAAACTTGCACATGTAGGAAAGGTTAATTTCTGTGGATTTTTTAAACATGTAAGTGAACTTTTATTTTCTATTTGTTTTGGTAAATGTTGCATAGTGTCATTCCCTAGACGTTTAAATTAGCATATATTCATTTTTGAACCACTTTATAGCTATTTCTTTTTCTACTTTGACAGCTTTTCAATATTGTTATTGTCATTATCGTTAATGTTGGCATAATAATCGCTAAGTAAAAATGATTCTGACATAAACATTATTTTTAAGACAAGCACGAGAATAAAACAAATCAAAAGGAGTTGGGGTGTAAAGATTTCTAAATTTCTCAGTCATTTTTATACAATGACAGACTAACAATTAATCAATGTGTTATTTCTAAGTTGTCTTACGTTTATTATGTATTTTATTTGTCAATTAGGTTCTCCCAGAGTTCTCCTTCTTTTTTCTATATTTCAAATCGCTCCAGTAGATCACCATTGTGATTTTAGAATTTATCTGCATACTTTCGGAGTCTGGGTGATATATTTTATTTTCAGTACAAACATATGAAATATGTGTATACTGCAATATATATTATTTTTTAGAAACACAAAAGGCACATATATATCAGCTAGTTGCACGCTGTAATTAGACAAAACTCACACACTACAATTCAATATCAAAACATCTTTTTAAAATATTGCAATTGTTAGTCCGGTAGTTCATCGTATATTGCATGCAAAGTTTTAATATTTTTACAACTAATAATTTTGGACAGCATTTAAAATGGATAGATAATTAGACAGATTCATATCGGTTGTGGAAGCATATACAGCATGACAAGAATATACAATGTAACACAAAATTTAACATATGAAAACTTTGCTATAATATTTAAGAATATAATGCTAAGACATATATCAGCAACATTGACAGCACAAAAAAGAAACTTATTTCCATTGTGTTGTTTTAATGACTTCCGTATTTAGACATTTGTGGAAGTACCAAATTATTTGAATATTTAAGTAACAAAGGAGTTATTTCATTTGTTTAATTCATTTTAATAATGTTATGTACGTCTGATTAAAATGACAAAAGAATTGTGTATAAAATAAAAGGCTTTTCGCAATTTATTATTGCGTTTGGTTCCAAATAGTCCATTTTAAGAGGTTCAGCCCGAGATATTAACACGATGAAAAGAATTTACTAATTCTAGTCTAGTATTTTAGAGGATAAATCGTAAAAATATCGTAAAAGTGTGCCTTACCTCTTCAAGCACCATTATTGATATTTTGACTTTTAGATACAAAGTTGTGCAGTTTCATTTTACATCAAACGGAACTAGCCATAGGGACTTTAGAAGTTCGTTTGCGAAGATGATAGCATCGCCATCAAAACATATAAGAGTTGTAAATTGATTCCACAATTTCCGTTCAAATGTATGCTATTAATTATCCCCTCGCTTTACGCCCAACATTTGAATTGATTTGATTTAGTCGGATTTTGAGCTGTTGAAATGAGCCTGTGCCTTAACTTCTGAGTACCAAAATTGTATGGCCTTTTCTTATTGCTAAATATTCATCTAGTTTACACCCACATACATATTCGGTCTTAAGACATCATACATATTATAACAATGTTGTTTTGTTCTTCACTTTTTCTTTTCATTATAACATGTAGAATAAATAAGTTATTGTTGTATTCTTTTTTTTTTAACCACATTGATTGCTAATAACTTTTTAAGGTATTTTTACTTCTTTTTTCTTCAAACGACTTGAAATGATTGTGAGTCTATTTTGATATGGCATTTTAAAGATTAGAGTTACGGCGCAAAAATATAAGGTTAATTACTTCCTATTTTAAATCTGGATAAAGTTTGTCATTTCACCATGCTTCTTGGTAACAATAATATGAATATATTTTCTTGAAAAAAGTTAATAAAAATAGATAAACAAATCAAAAGTATGCTTCAAGATTTTGGTATTCGACTTTCTGTTCTGTGACAAATTTGAATTGTTCTTAGAACTATTTAAGTCATTATTTCAACACTTTTATGCTAGATGAAGAAAGTGATAGAGAACCGTACATATATTAAAATGGGAAAACTTGTTTTTTTTTAGAAACTTCGTGTGTCGATTTTGAATTGTGTATTTTGAATAAAGTGTTTTCAAAATGACGTTACACCCTCTTTTGTCAGCTTAAAAGTGCTATCATTGCTTGTGTATTTTTTTTTTGGCTTTACCTTTTATTTGCTCATTTGTTTAGGAAATTCTTATTTGTTGTGTTTATATTTTAAATACAGACCAAGGACACGGAGACATGACCAGATAGCCCATCAGAAAGGCACCCACATTTGTTAGTCAATTACGTTTACTTACAGTACTTGGACAAATCAACGTTTACTTACAGTACGTGTCCAAATCAACGTTTACTTACAGTACGGGGACAAATCAACGCTTACTTACAGTACGGGGACAAATCAACGTTTACTTACAGTACGGGGACAAATCAACGTTTACTTACAGTACGGGAACAAATCAACGTTTACTTACAGTACTTGGACAAATCAACGTTTACTTACAGTGCTTGGACAAATCAACGTTTACTTACAGTACGGGGACAAATCAACGTTTACTTACAGTACTTTAACAAATCAACGTTTACTTAGAGTACATGGACAAATCAACGTTTACTTACAGTACTTGGACAAATCAACGTTTACTTACAGTACATGGACAAATCAACGCTTACTTACAGTACGTGGACAAATCAACGTTTACTTACAGTACGTGGACAAATCAACGTTAACTTACAGTACGGGGACAAATCAACGTTTACTTACAGTACATGGACAAATCAACGTTTACTTACAGTACGGTGACAAATCAACGTTTACTTACAGTACATGGACAAATCAACGCTTACTTACAGTACGGGGACAAATCAACGTTTACTTTCAGTACTTGGACAAATCAACGTTTACTTACAGTACTTGGACAAATCAACGTTTACTTACAGTACATGTACTTGGACAAAGAAATGCCCAATGATCTGTTACAAGTAAAACCAACCTATGGTCTTGTATTTAAGGACAATGTACAATCAGACTTCAGCTGATCTTCATCTTACTTTTCAAATTCGCCTTTCTGTGATTTAACTGGAAATGTTCAAAAATTGTATGGTTTTGATTTATGGAAAGTTCTTATTAGGATTTGAGTATCGCATGTCTGTGAATTTTTCTCAATTGTATACAAATAATGATGGAATTTCCCGTATTTGAACGTTAAGTTTCAATTATGAATAAAATGATCAGAAATCAGTTAAATTATCAAGCATTTTTACACGATAAATACTGTATATGGTTCAATGTACCGAAAGGGAAAATAAAAGAAATTAACAGATGTTACAATGAGCTTGCTTTTATTAATGATAACAATCAAGTTTGCATTGAGTCCAAACATTAAACTTACACGGACATAAGTTTTCACATTAGTTTTAATTACTAGCTTGTACAATACATTTCTTAGCCACCATTTTATCGTTTCAACTATGAGTAAGATGTAAAACCATCTACTTGTGGTAAATTGTTGTTTTTGTCTGAAAATGTATAATGTATTGGTGTCTTCTTACTATTATAGGCCAAATACCTTTGAAAAAAATCCATCAGTCAATTTTGTTGATTAAACCGTCATTAAAGACTTCCATAACTCTTTGAAGATGCTTCTTATTCCTATAAATCTCATGTCTCGTCTCGGATATCATCGACATTTGTCCTGTACTGTACTGTGCTTAGTGGATTGTTATATTTTGATGATTCTCATAAAACCTCGCCATATATTCGTGTTACTTTATAATTTAAACTCGGTGTACGTGCGATGTTTCTTAGATAAATATATGTGTTAAGAACTTGTTAAGCTATTTATGTTTGCGTATTCTAAAGGTTACATTTTAATCGATTTTATAAAGCAATTTAAGCTCTAATATTTGTCGCAATTACGTAAATAGCACCGTGAGGTTAAAATCCAATTAATCGACATATTTTTTTTACCAAGACAGTTTTGTTTTTGCGAAACTCGTTTGATAAAATAAATTTCAATTAAACTTACCTCATTAAACGACTTCTCTCTGTATCTTTGATTGTTAAAAGGACCATTATTTGGTTTATTAGTTGTTCTTATTTCGCCATTATTTAATTGTTGGAGCCTGAAACTGTAATTATGTAGATGGAAGGATGGATGACTTTCTTTCAGCTGTAGCGTACAGTATTTGCAATAATGCGTGTATACTTTTCTGTCTTGATAAATAAATGATGACGTTTTTTTTTTCTTCATAAAAATATCTGTTAATGTTGATAAGTTGGTTTCAAAGAAAATGGTTGTTGATTTGTTGTTTGTTAAGTTCGGTGTCTTTATACGTGAAGGACGAAGAAAAGGTAATGTTTACTTTCTAAGCATTATTAGGCTGTCATTTAATTCCTTACGTACTATCCTTCATAGACACTCATGCCATTTCAGTTTTACCGGATTAACAACAACAAAAACTTTAATTGTTACAACACGGCCATAGATGTCAGAATTGATTGACGACGTTTTTTTGTCTGTGTAATTTCCACAATGATTTTTTGTCTGCCATGTATGAACTCAGTATAAAAACACCTATAAAACAAGGCAAAAGTCATCCAGCAGTTTTTCATCAGATGAATAAATTGAAAGCGGAATTTACTTTTCTGACTTCTTTGATTCTTACTTTCTTTCAGAAAATCAAATTATGATGGTTGCGACTTTGGAATTCGTAGGTGTACAACATTTTCTGCAATTGATCCTTCACAGTAACACTTCCACCACTTTTGAATTACACATGAGAAATGGACATGTTGCTGAGACTGCATGATACAGATACATCATACTTTTAGCCTTGTTTGTAATTCGTTGGATTTATGTCTCTTTACCTATCTAGACATGTCAATTATATGTAAGACAATGTGAGCAGTCTCGCTGTCTTTCACGCGAGATTGAACAAGAGATATAACTTTATGATAATGTCACCTTTGATTTGCATTACGTCATTTTCAGAATAATACTCGGTCCATTTTCTTTTCTTTCTTTTGAGTGTGTTACATTAAGGTATGAACGTTAATTAAAAAAGACCTTTCTGTTCCTTGTGAGAAAGATTGCTTGTTCTGTTTCTTTAAAAAATCATCCAATTCTTTGATATATGCCAATTTCGAAGATATGTTTTAAAGTCGTAATTACATACTTTCACCTCTGACGTCACTATTAAGATTCTATATACGACATTCATCGGACATTTTGTTTGTATTTGAAAAGCTGTATTTTTCTTAATGAGATTCTACTGGTCTGACCTACGCCGACAGTACTTGCAAGCAGTTCTGTACTAAGATCGAGTCTCTAATTGTAAACATCAAGAAAGTAGAGGTATAAAATATAGAAATATATGTGATTGATGTCGCGTACATGTACGATCCATTTTAAAGGTACCGAAAGTGTGCCCAGTTTCACCATTAAGTACAAAAAGTAACAAATATTCATAAAATCATACGATAACTATTATAGTCAATGGATTTAGTGATTTAAATATCTGAAGTAAAACAGCTTTTCAATATTTGACACGACGAATCCAACTTTTTCTTCTTAGTTTATCATGAATTGATCTGCCGTTTTTAATCCAGATAGCCAGCCTTACCAGTGAGCTGTGAGCTGAAAATAATATTCACTATTTACTGCATGGATTATATCAGTAGGTCTTGCTGTAATTAAGAAAAATAACCGACAAAGAATTAAGTACTATTTATTTAAAATAGCTGTAGGCTGTAATTTTACAGGGGAGAGTACTGCGGTTTACTTTTATAACAGAAAGTACACATACCGATCTTTCTCTGTCGTACATCGTTCTCCAAAATAACTAATTTTACAGCATGACATTGCAAAAGTCACCAAACCATAAATGAGATACAGCTATGTAAATAAAGGCTCTCTTTAAAGGATGATATTATTTAAGATGCATAAATGTTATCACATGGCAAGATAAAATCGAGAAAACCATTTAACGTCCATGTTTATCGAGGTGGAGAGCTTCATAAAATGTTTCATATGTGGCGGGGATCCTAGACTCCGCATGCCGGCGATCGACTGGTATTTCACTAGAGTAGAAATCTGTTTATCATCATATTAATATTATTGAAGCGGATTTATTTCTCATTTACGCAATTTAACGTATTTTAAAGCTATTTCTAAATCATCTAAAAGTCGGTTTAAGGTTCTTCAATACGATGGAAGTGCTTTTGACAAGAGTAAAGGAGCATGGAACAAACTGAAAATTGCCTGTTTTAGTTATTGTGTTATTGAAGAAAATTGTAACAAAGCTGCACATACACTTAGTGCAGTTTGCACACCTTTTAAATATAAACACTAGAACAGAAGGGAAGGGGTAGAGTGGGGGCGCAGGGGAGGTGCAGGGTAGTTTTGGCCACAACATTGTACGAGCAAATGTTTATTGGAATTCATAACTAAAGGTTTTACTACCCTTGTTATATACAGCAACTGTCATGCAAGTAGATCTTCAGCGCCTTATATAACAAGAGAATTCACTCGCAGTATACTAACATTTTTTTCGACTAGGTCGATACACATTCATTATGAGGGCATTTCTTCTGCTTAAGGAGAAAGCGGTAAAGAATCGTCGCATATCTTGCTCAGCTTAGCCATTATAAAATCCTTTACATAAAATAAGTATTTATAACGCAACACATACGCCCTGAGACTGGACATTTCGCTTAATGAAGAAAACCAAATAGTTACCGCAATGGAATGGTCATTTTGCCGGTTTCTTGAGTTCCAACATCGCACCTCCCTATTTATTTACTTAAAAACGGACCAATTTACATTTGAGCATTCTAAACGGTGTTGTATAATTAAGCTTAGTAAATATAGATTAGGTTTAAAGGTAGACGTCATCTAAAACAAAGATGTTAAGGTAAAATTAAATTTGACCAACAACAGAAAACAAAAGTTCTAAGATCTGTGGTGTGTGTATATGCAAATGAACCTCCATTAAAACTAAAATCCTCGACAACTAGTTGTACTTTCATGATGATTATCAGTGTTTAAACAGCGAAAATCATGATAGATTCATCTTGTATTCTCGTTCATAGCCATTTTAATCGAGGAAAACCATTAAAATAGCTTAAGATTTGTCAATGCAAAGATTTTTTTTTTGTATTTACTGCCGCCTGTTTTTAATATTAATAATGGCGGCGATGGTTATAATGTTGCTACTGATAACGATGGTCAAATAGGTTGTTAATCATAATAAAAAGACAACAAAAATGACGATGTTGCTGCTGCAGATGATATTGATGATAAAGATGATAAACGTAACAATGGCGGTTATTGTGATGACATCCGTTGAAAGTTATAATGATGATGAATAAGATGATGAAGAAGAAAAATATGATGATGATGATGATGATGATGATGATGATGACGATGACTGATTCTGCTGCGGCTGCTGCTGATTATGATGATGATACAGATACTGATGTTGATGCTGAAAATGATGATAATGATGATAATGATGATTATTCTGATGTTGATGCTGCTGCTGCTGATGATGATGATGATGATAAATGATAATCATGTTGAATATTATGATGTTGATTATAATGATACGAGCAGGAGGAAAACCTTAACAACAATGGTGGCGACTTATGCTGAGGATTCATTTTGTTGCTTTAGATTAGATTATTCTTAATGTATTCTTTAAAAAAGTTCGCCACATTATTTAATATCCCATTTTCGTTCTGCTTCCATGAAGAATGTATATGCAAAAGTCACTGAGGACAAGCGATGTGCAGATAAAATATTGCGCATTTAAAGGATTAATTGTATACCTATATCTTACAAATTTAACGACAGCGTCTGACACGTATAGTTTGTTGAGCCTAACGCAATCTGGAGAAGGACGTGTGCTCCAAATTAGGTAGAATTAACATAGATGCGCATAGGTTATACTAAAATAATGATGTATTTTTGTCATCTATTTGTTCAAACTTTTTTTCATTTTGACGCTGCTCTACATAATCATAGCTTTTATAGATATCAAATGATAAATAAGTTGCGAGTTTATATAAAGTTCTGCCTGAGTGACTGACAATACAGCTACATAGACACTCCGCGGGGAAGGACTGACAATACAGCTAAATAGACCCTACACCGGGACGAACTGACAATACATCTACATAGAAACACCACTGGTAAGGACTGACAATACAGCTACATAGACATACCACAGTGATTGACTGGCAATACTGCTACATAGACAAACGACAGGGACGGACTGACAATACTGCTACATAGACACACCACCGAAACCGGCTGACAATACAGCTACATAGACACACCAAAGAGACGGACTGGCAATACAGCTACATAGACACACCACCGAAACCGGCTGACAATACAGCTACATAGACACACCAAAGAGACGGACTGGCAATACAGCTACATAGACACACCACAGGGACGGTCTGACAATACAGATACATAGACACCCCACAGGGACGGACTGACAATACAGCTACATAGACACACCACAGGGACGGACTGACAATACAGATACATAGACACACCACCGAGACAGACTGACAAAACAGATACATAGACATACCACAGGGACGGACTGACAATACAGATACATAGACACACCACCGAGACGGACTGACAATAGTCCTACATAGACACACCACCGAGACGGACTGACAATACAGCTACATAGACATACCACATGGACGGACTGACAATACAGCTACATAGACATACAACAGGGACGGACTGGCAATACAGCTACATAGACACACCACCAGTACGGACTGACAATACAACTACATAGACCAACACCGAGACGGACTGACACTACATCTACATCGACCAACACCGGGACGAACTGACAATACATCTACATAGATACACCACTGGTAAGGACTGACAATACAGCTACATAGACAAACCACCGAGACTGACTGACAATACAGCTACATAGACCAACACCGGGACGAACTGACAATACATCTACAAAGACACACCACCAGTACGGATTGACAATACAACTACATAGACCAACACCGAGACGGACTGACAATACAGCTACATAGACACACCACAGGGACGGACTGACAATACAGCTACATAGACATACCACAGGGACGGACTGGCAATACAGCTATATAGACACACCACCAGTATGGACTGACAATACAGCTACATAGACACACCACCAGTACGGACTGACAATACAGCTACATAGACACACCACAGGGACGGACTAACAATACAGCTGCATAGACACACCACCGAGACGGACTGACACTACATCTACATAGACACGCCACCGGTACGGACTGACAATACAGCTACATAGACACACCACCGAGACGGACTGACAATGCATCTACATAGACATACCATAGGGACGGACTGACAATAGAGCTATATAGACACACCACAGGGACGGACTGACAATACAGCTACATAGACATACCACCGAGACGGACTTACAATACACCTACATAGATACACCACTGGTAAGGACTGACAATACAGCTACAGAGACACACCACCGAGACGGACTGACAATACAGCTACAAAGACATACCACAGGGACGGACTGACAATACAGCTACATAGACATACCACCGAGACAAACTGACAATACCTCAACATAGATACACCACTGGTAAGTACTGACAATACCGCTACAGAGACACACCACCGAGACGGACTGACAATACAGCTACATAGACATACCACAAGGACGGACTGGCAATACAGCTACAAAGATACACCACAGGGACGGACTGGCAATACAGCTACAAAGACACACCATAGGGACGGTCTGACAATACAGATACATAGACACCCCGCAGGGACGGACTGGCAATACTGCTACATAGACACACCACCGGTACGGAATGACAATACAGCTACATAGACATACAAGAGGGACGGACTGACAATACAGATACGTAGATACACTACAGGGACGGACTGACAATGCAGCTACAGAGACACTACAGGGACGGACTGGCAATACAGCTACATAGACACACCACAGGGACGGTCTGAAAATATAGCTACATAGACAAACCACAGGGACGGACTGACAATACAGCTACATAGACATACCAGAGGGACGGACTGACAATACAGATACGTAGATACACTACAGGGACGGACTGACAATGCAGCTACAGAGACACTACAGGGACGGACTGGCAATACAGCTACATAGACACACCACAGGGACGGTCTGAAAATATAGCTACATAGACAAACCACAGGGACGGACTGACAATACAGCTACATAGACACACCAACGAGACGGACTGACAATACAGCTACATAGCCATACCACAGGGACGGACTGGCAATACATCTACATAGACACACCACCGGGACGTACTGACAATACAGCTACAAAGACACACCACCGAGACGGACTGAAAATACAACTACTTAGACACACCACAGGGACGGACTGGCAATACAGCTACTTAGACACGCCACCGAGACGGACTGACAATACAGCTACAAAGACACACCACCGAGACGAACTGACATTAGTCCTACATAGACAAACCACCGAGACGGACTGACAATACAGCTACATAGTCACGCCACAGCGACGGACTGACAATACAGCTAAATAGACCCTACACCGGGACGAACTGACAATACATCTACAGAGATACACCACAGGTAAGGATTGACAATACAGCTACATAGACAAATCACAGGGACGGACTGACAATAGAGCTATATAGACACACCACAGGGACGGACTGACAATACAGCTACATAGACATACCACCGAGACGGACTTACAATACACCTACATAGATACACCACTGGTAAGGACTGACAATACAGCTACAGAGACACACCACCGAGACCGACTGACAATACAGCTACAAAGACATACCACAGGGACGGACTGACAATACAGCTACATAGACATACCACCGAGACAAACTGACAATACCTCAACATAGATACACCACTGGTAAGTACTGACAATACCGCTACAGAGACACACCACCGAGACGGACTGACAATACAGCTACATAGACATACCACATGGACGGACTGACAATACAGCTACATAGACATACAACAGGGACGGACTGGCAATACAGCTACATAGACACACCACCAGTACGGACTGACAATACAACTACATAGACCAACACCGAGACGGACTGACACTACATCTACATCGACCAACACCGGGACGAACTGACAATACATCTACATAGATACACCACTGGTAAGGACTGACAATACAGCTACATAGACAAACCACCGAGACTGACTGACAATACAGCTACATAGACCAACACCGGGACGAACTGACAATACATCTACAAAGACACACCACCAGTACGGATTGACAATACAACTACATAGACCAACACCGAGACGGACTGACAATACAGCTACATAGACACACCACAGGGACGGACTGACAATACAGCTACATAGACATACCACAGGGACGGACTGGCAATACAGCTATATAGACACACCACCAGTATGGACTGACAATACAGCTACATAGACACACCACCAGTACGGACTGACAATACAGCTACATAGACACACCACAGGGACGGACTAACAATACAGCTGCATAGACACACCACCGAGACGGACTGACACTACATCTACATAGACACGCCACCGGTACGGACTGACAATACAGCTACATAGACACACCACCGAGACGGACTGACAATGCATCTACATAGACATACCATAGGGACGGACTGACAATAGAGCTATATAGACACACCACAGGGACGGACTGACAATACAGCTACATAGACATACCACCGAGACGGACTTACAATACACCTACATAGATACACCACTGGTAAGGACTGACAATACAGCTACAGAGACACACCACCGAGACGGACTGACAATACAGCTACAAAGACATACCACAGGGACGGACTGACAATACAGCTACATAGACATACCACCGAGACAAACTGACAATACCTCAACATAGATACACCACTGGTAAGTACTGACAATACCGCTACAGAGACACACCACCGAGACGGACTGACAATACAGCTACATAGACATACCACAAGGACGGACTGGCAATACAGCTACAAAGATACACCACAGGGACGGACTGGCAATACAGCTACAAAGACACACCATAGGGACGGTCTGACAATACAGATACATAGACACCCCGCAGGGACGGACTGGCAATACTGCTACATAGACACACCACCGGTACGGAATGACAATACAGCTACATAGACATACAAGAGGGACGGACTGACAATACAGATACGTAGATACACTACAGGGACGGACTGACAATGCAGCTACAGAGACACTACAGGGACGGACTGGCAATACAGCTACATAGACACACCACAGGGACGGTCTGAAAATATAGCTACATAGACAAACCACAGGGACGGACTGACAATACAGCTACATAGACATACCAGAGGGACGGACTGACAATACAGATACGTAGATACACTACAGGGACGGACTGACAATGCAGCTACAGAGACACTACAGGGACGGACTGGCAATACAGCTACATAGACACACCACAGGGACGGTCTGAAAATATAGCTACATAGACAAACCACAGGGACGGACTGACAATACAGCTACATAGACACACCAACGAGACGGACTGACAATACAGCTACATAGCCATACCACAGGGACGGACTGGCAATACATCTACATAGACACACCACCGGGACGTACTGACAATACAGCTACAAAGACACACCACCGAGACGGACTGAAAATACAACTACTTAGACACACCACAGGGACGGACTGGCAATACAGCTACTTAGACACGCCACCGAGACGGACTGACAATACAGCTACAAAGACACACCACCGAGACGAACTGACATTAGTCCTACATAGACAAACCACCGAGACGGACTGACAATACAGCTACATAGTCACGCCACAGCGACGGACTGACAATACAGCTAAATAGACCCTACACCGGGACGAACTGACAATACATCTACAGAGATACACCACAGGTAAGGATTGACAATACAGCTACATAGACAAATCACAGGGACGGACTGACAATAGAGCTATATAGACACACCACAGGGACGGACTGACAATACAGCTACATAGACATACCACCGAGACGGACTTACAATACACCTACATAGATACACCACTGGTAAGGACTGACAATACAGCTACAGAGACACACCACCGAGACCGACTGACAATACAGCTACAAAGACATACCACAGGGACGGACTGACAATACAGCTACATAGACATACCACCGAGACAAACTGACAATACCTCAACATAGATACACCACTGGTAAGTACTGACAATACCGCTACAGAGACACACCACCGAGACGGACTGACAATACAGCTACATAGACATACCACAAGGACGGACTGGCAATACAGCTACAAAGATACACCACAGGGACGGACTGGCAATACAGCTACAAAGACACACCATAGGGACGGTCTGACAATACAGATACATAGACACCCCGCAGGGACGGACTGGCAATACTGCTACATAGACACACCACCGGTACGGAATGACAATACAGCTACATAGACATACCAGAGGGACGGACTGACAATACAGATACGTAGATACACTACAGGGACGGACTGACAATGCAGCTACAGAGACACTACAGGGACGGACTGGCAATACAGCTACATAGACACACCACAGGGACGGTCTGAAAATATAGCTACATAGACAAACCACAGGGACGGACTGACAATACAGCTACATAGACACACCAACGAGACGGACTGACAATACAGCTACATAGCCATACCACAGGGACGGACTGGCAATACATCTACATAGACACACCACCGGGACGTACTGACAATACAGCTACAAAGACACACCACCGAGACGGACTGAAAATACAACTACTTAGACACACCACAGGGACGGACTGGCAATACAGCTACTTAGACACGCCACCGAGACGGACTGACAATACAGCTACAAAGACACACCACCGAGACGAACTGACATTAGTCCTACATAGACAAACCACCGAGACGGACTGACAATACAGCTACATAGTCACGCCACAGCGACGGACTGACAATACAGCTAAATAGACCCTACACCGGGACGAACTGACAATACATCTACAGAGATACACCACAGGTAAGGATTGACAATACAGCTACATAGACAAATCACAGGGACGGACTGACAATACAGCTACATAGACACACCACCGAGACGGACTGACAATACAGCTACATAGACATACCACAGGGACGGACAGGCAATACAGTTACATAGACACACCACAGAGACGGACTGGCAATACAGATACGTAGATACACTACAGGGACGGACTGAAAATGCAGCTACAGAGACACTACAGGGACGGACTGGCAATACAGCTACATAGACACACCACAGGGACGGTCTAACAATACAGCTACATAGACACCCCACATGGACGGACTGGCAATTCCACTACATAGACACACTACAGGGACGGTCTGACAATACAGATACATAGACACACCTCAGGGACGGACTGACAATGCATCTACATAGACATACCATAGGGACGGACTGACAATACAGCTATATAGACACACCACAGGGACGGACTGACAATACAGCTACATAGACATACCACCGAGACGGACTTACAATACACCTACATAGATACTCCACTGGTAAGGACTGACAATACAGCTACAGAGACACACCACCGAGACGGACTGACAATACAGCTACAAAGACATACCACAGGGACGGACTGACAATACAGCTACATAGACATACCACCGAGACGAACTGACAATACCTCAACATAGATACACCACTGGTAAGGACTGACAATACCGCTACAGAGACACACCACCGAGACGGACTGACAATACAGCTACATAGACATACCACAAGGACGGACTGGCAATACAGCTACAAAGATACACCACAGGGACGGACTGGCAATACAGCTACATAGACACACCATAGGGACGGTCTGACAATACAGATACATAGACACCCCGCAGGGACGGACTGGCAATACAGCTACATAGACACACCACCGAGACGGACAGGCAATACAGTTACATAGACATACCACAGGGACGTACTGACAATACAGCTACAAAGACACACCAACGAGACGGACTGACAATACAACTACTTAGACACACCACAGGGACGGACGGGCAATACAGCTACTTAGACACGCCACCGAGACGGCCTGACAATATAGCTACAAAGACACACCACCGAGACGGACTGACAATACAGCTACAAAGACATACCACCGAGACGGACTGACAATACAGCTACAGAGACACACCACCGAGACGGACTGACAATACAGCTACAAAGACATACCACCGAGACGAACTGACAATACCTCAACATAGATACACCACTGATAAGGACTGACAATACAGCTACATAGACCCACCACCGAGACGAACTGACAATACCTCTACATAGATACACCACTGGTAAGGACTGACAATACAGCTACATAGATACACCACAGGGATGGACTGACAATACAGCTGCATAGACACACCACCAAGACGGACTGACAATACAGCTACAGAGACACACCACCGAGACGGACTGACAATACAGCTACAAAGACATACCACCGAGACGAACTGACAATACCTCAACATAGATACACCACTGGTAAGGACTGACAATACAGCTACATAGACCCACCACCGAGACGAACTGACAATACCTCTACATAGATACACCACTGGTAAGGACTGACAATACAGCTACATAGATACACCACCGAGACGGACTGACAATACAGCTACATAGACACACCACAGGGATGGACTGACAATACAGCTGCATAGACACACCACCAAGACGGACTGACAATACAGCTACAAAGACACACCACCGAGACGGACTTACAATACAACTACTTAGACACACCACCGGTACGGACTGACAATACACTTACATAGAGACACCACAGGGACGGACTGCAAAAACAGCTACATAGTCACACCACAGCGACGGACTGAGAATACAGCTTCATAGACACACAACAGGGACGGACTGACAATACAGCTACATAGACACACCACAGGGACGGACAGACAATACAGCTACATAGTCACGCCACAGCGACGGACTGACAATACAGCTAAATAGACCCTACACCGGGACGAACTGACAATACATCTACATAGATACACCACTGGTAAGGACTGACAATACAGCTACATAGACATACGACAGTGATTGACTGGCAGTACTGCTACATGGACATACCACAGGGATTGACTGGCAATACTGCTACATAGACAAACGACAGGGACGGACTGACAAAACAGCTACATAGACATTCCACAGGGACGGACTGGCAATACAGATTCATGGACACACCACAGGGACGGACTGGCAATACAGCTACATAGACACACCACAGGGACGGTCTGACAATACCGCTACATAGACAGACCACAGGGACGGACTGACAATAGAGCTGCATAGACACACCACCGAGACGGACTGACAATACAGCTACAGAGACACTCCACAGGGACAGACTGGCAATACCGCTACATAGACACACCACAGGGACGGACTGACAATACAGCTGCATAGAAACACCACCGAGACGGACTGACAATGCAACTACTTAGACACACCACCGGTACGGACTGATAATACGGCTACATAGACATACCACAGGGACGGACTGACAATACGGCTACATAGACGTACTACAGGGACGGACTGACAATACAGCTACATAGTAACACCACAGGTACGGACTGGCAATACAGCTACATAGACACACCACAGGGACGATATAACAATACAGCTACATAGACACACCACAGGGACGATATAACAATACAGCTACATAGACATACCACAGGAATGGACTGACAATACAGCTACATAGACACACCACAAGGACGGACTGATATAACTGTTACACAGACACACCACCAGGACGGAATGACAATAGAGCTACATAGACACACCACCAGTACGGACTGACAATACAGCTACATAGGCACACCACCAGTTCGGGCTGACAATACAGCTACATAGACACACCACAGGGACGGACTGACAATAGAGCTACATAGACACACCAGCAGTTCGGGCTGACAATACAGCTACATAGACACACCACAGGGACGGACTGACAATAGAGCTACATAGACACACCACCAGTTCGGACTGACAATACAGCTACATAGACACACCACAGGGACGGACTGAAAATACAGCTACATAGACACACCACCGCTTCGGACTGACAATACAGCTACATAGACACTCCACCTCTTCGGACTGACAATACAGCTGCATAGACACTCCACGGGGACGGACTGACAATACAGCTACATAGACACACCACATGGACGGACTGACAATACCGCTACATAGACACACCACAGGGACGGTCTGACAATACAGCTACATAGACACACCACAGGGACGGACTGACAATACAGCTACATATGCAGACTGTCGTGACGGTTTGACAATACCGTTGTAGAATGAATGTGTTCAGACAGGCACCACAATTCCTGAGAGAAGCTGTACAACAAACATAGGAGACAGATTGACATTTAAATGGTAAAGACAGGCTCGGAACCAAGACAGACTGACAACAATCATCAAAGAATGGCTGTTATGACAAATGTACACATATACAACATAACAACATATACGGCTTGTAAAGACATGTCAACAAAAAAGACAATCAAGTCGGACCGTTAAAGAAGATGTTCACACATCCAGCTCAAGGAATACTTAAAAGAGAAGTTCAGACTAACAACCAATACAGACTGTCTAGAAAGATGAATAAAACTCAATCAAGACGGAGTGAAAGACAAATGTAAACACAAACAAACAAGATTGACTATCAAGACAGCCAAACAAACAAACACACAACCAAGACGGACTGTTAGGACAGATGTTTAAACAAACAAACAACCAAGATGGACTGTTAGGGCAGATGTTCGAACCAACATGCAACCAAGACGGACTGTTAGGGCAGATGTTCAAACCTGCACACAACCAAGACGGACTGTTAGGGCAGATGTTCAAACCTGCACACAACCAAGACGGACTGTTAGGGCAGATGTTCAACCCAACACACAACCAAGACGGACTGTTAGGGCAGATGTTCAAACCTGCACACAACCAAGACGGACTGTTAGGGCAGATGTTCAAACCAACACACAACGAAGACGGACTGTTAGGGCAAATGTTCAACCCAACACACAACCAAAGACGGACTGTTAGGGCAAATGTTCAACCCAACACACAACGAAGACGGACTGTTAGGACAGATGTTCAAACAAACACACAACCAAAGACGGACTGTTAGGGCGGATGTTCAAACCAACACACAACCAAGACGGACTGTTAGGGCAGATGTTCAACCCAACACACAACGAAGACGGACTGTTAGGACAGATGTTCAAACAAACACACAACCAAAGACGGACTGTTAGGGCAGATGTTCAAACCAACACACAACCAAGACGGACTGTTAGGGCAGATGTTCAAACAAACACACAACCAAGACGGACTGTTAGGGCAGATGTTCAAACCAACACACAACGAAGACGGACTGTTAGGGCAAATGTTCAACCCAACACACAACCAAGACGGACTGTAAGGGCAGATGTTCGAACCAACACACAACGAAGACGGACTGTTAGGACAGATGTTCAAACCAACACACAACGAAGACGGACTGTAAGGGCAGATGTTCAAACCAACACACAACCAAGACGGACTGTTAGGGCAAATGTTCAACCCAACACACAACCAAGACGGACTGTAAGGGCAGATGTTCGAACCAACACACAACGAAGACGGACTGTTAGGACAGATGTTCAAACCAACACACAACGAAGACGGACTGTTAGGGCAGATGTTCAAACCAACACACAACCAAGACGGACTGTTAGGGCAAATGTTCAACCCAACACACAACGAAGACGGACTGTTAGGACAGATGTTCAAACAAACACACAACCAAAGACGGACTGTTAGGGCAGATGTTCAAACCAACACACAACCAAGACGGACTGTTAGGGCAGATGTTCAAACAAACACACAACCAAGACGGACTGTTAGGGCAGATGTTCAAACCAACACACAACGAAGACGGACTGTTAGGGCAAATGTTCAACCCAACACACAACCAAGACGGACTGTAAGGGCAGATGTTCGAACCAACACACAACGAAGACGGACTGTTAGGACAGATGTTCAAACCAACACACAACGAAGACGGACTGTAAGGGCAGATGTTCAAACAAACACACAACCAAGACGGACTGTTAGGACAGATGTTTACACCAACAAACAACCAAGACGGACTGTTAGGGCAGATGTTCAAACAAACACACAACTAAGACGGACTGTAAGGGTAGATGTTCAAACCAACACACAACCAAGTCGGACTGTTAGGGCAGATGTTCAAACCAACACACAACCAAGACGGTCTGTAAGGGCAGATGTTCAAACCAACACACAACCAAGACAGACTGTTAGGACAGATGTTCAAACAAACACACAACCAAGACGGACTGTTAGGGCAGATGTTCAAACCAACACACAACCAAGACGGACTGTTAGGGCAGATGTTCAAACAAACACACAACCAAGACAAACTGTTAGGGCAGATGTTCAAACAAACACACAACCTAGACGGACTGTTAGGGCAGATGTTCGAACCAACACACAATCAAGACGGACTGTAAGGGCAGATGTTAAAACAAACACACTACCATGACGGACTGTAAGGGCAGATGTCCAAACAAACACACTACCAAGACGGACTGTTAGGGCAGATGTTCAAACAAACACACAACCAAGTCGGACTGTAAGGGCAGATGTTCATACAAACACACAACCAAGACGGACTGTTAGGGCAGATGTTCAAACCAACACACAACCAAGACGGACTGTTAGGGCGGATGTTCAAACAAACACACAACCAAGACGGACTGTTAGGGCAGATGTTCAACCCAACACACAACCGAGACGGACTGTAAGGGCAGATGTTCAAACAAACACACAACCAAGACGGACTGTTAGGGCAGATGTTCAACCCAACACACAACCGAGACGGACTGTTAGGGCAGATGTTCAAACAAACACACTACCAAGACGGACTGTTAGGGCAGATGTTCAAACAAACACACTACCAAGACGGACTGTTAGGGCGGATGTTCAAACAAACACACAACCAAGACGGACTGTTAGGGCAGATGTTCAACCCAACACACAACCAAGACGGACCGTTAGGGCAGATGTTCAAACAAACACACAACCAAGGCGGACTGTTAGGGCAGATGTTCAACCCAACACACAACCAAGACGGACCGTTAGGGCAGATGTTCAAACAAACACACAACCAAGACGGACTGTTAGGGCAGATGTTCAAACAAACACACAACCAAGACGGACTGTTAGGGCAGATGTTCAAACAAACACACTACCAAGACGGACTGTTAGGGCAGATGTTCAAACAAACACACAACCAAGACGGAATGTTAGGGCAGATGTTCAAACAAACACACAACCAAGACGAACTGTAAGGGCAGATGTTCAAACAAAGTCACAACCAAGACTGACTGTAAGGGCAGATGTTCAAACAAACACACAACCAAGACGAACTGTAAGGACAGATGTTCAATTAAACACACAACCAAGACGGACTGTAAGGACAGATGTTCAAACAAACACACAACCAAGACGGACTGTAAGGGCAGATGTTCAAACAAACACACAACCAAGACGGACTGTTAGGGCAGATGTTCAAACAAACACACAACCAAGACGGACTGTTAGGGCAGATGTTCAAACAAACACACAACCAAGACGGACTGTTAGGACAGATGTTCAAACAAACACACAACCAAGACGGACTGTAAGGGCAGATGTTCAAACAAACACACAACCAAGACGGACTGTAAGGGCAGATGTTCAAACAAACACACAACCAAGACGGTCTGTAAGGGCAGATGTTCAAACAAACACACAACGAAGACTGACTGTTAGGACAGATGTTCAAACCAACATACAACCAAGACGGACTGTAAGGGCAGATGTTCAAACCAACACACAACCTAGACGGACTGTTAGGGCAGATGTTCATACAAACACACAACCAAGACGGACTGTAAGGGCAGATGTTCAAACCAACACACAACCAAGGCGGACTGTTAGGACAGATGTTCAAACAAACACACAACCAAGGCGGACTGTTAGGGCAGATGTTCAACCCAACACACAACCAAGACGGACTGTAAGGGCAGATGTTCAAACAAACACACAACCAAGACGGACTGTATGGGCAGATGTTCAAACAAACACACAACCAAGACGGACTGTTAGGGCAGATGTTCAACCCAACACACAACCAAGACGGACTGTAAGGGCAGATGTTCAAACAAACACACAACCAAGACGGTCTGTAAGGGCAGATGTTCAAACAAACACACAACGAAGACTGACTGTTAGGACAGATGTTCAAACCAACATACAACCAAGACGGACTGTAAGGGCAGATGTTCAAACCAACACACAACCAAGACGGACTGTTAGGGCAGATGTTCATACAAACACACAACCAAGACGGACTGTAAGGGCAGATGTTCAAACAAACAAACAACCAAGACAGACTGTTAGGACAGATGTTCAAACCAACACACAACCAAGGCGGACTGTTAGGACAGATGTTCAAACAAACACACAACCAAGGCGGACTGTTAGGGCAGATGTTCAACCCAACACACAACCAAGACGGACTGTAAGGGCAGATGTTCAAACAAACACACAACCAAGACGGACTGTATGGGCAGATGTTCAAACAAACACACAACCAAGACGGACTGTTAGGGCAGATGTTCAACCCAACACACAACCAAGACGGACTGTAAGGGCAGATGTTCAAACAAACACACAACCAAGACGGACTGTAAGGGCAGATGTTCATACAAACACACAACCAAGACGGACTGTAAGGGCAGATGTTCAAACCAACACACAACCAAGACGGACTGTAAGGGCAGATGTTCAAACCAACACACAACCAAGACGGACTGTAAGGGCAGATGTTCAAACCAACACACAACCAAGACGGACTGTAAAGGCAGATGTTCAAACCAACACACAACCAAGACGGACTGTTAGGGCAGATGTTCAAACAAACACACAACCAAGACGGAATGTAAGGGCAGATGTTCAAACAAACACACACCCAAGGCGGACTGTTAGGGCAGATATTTAAACCAACACACAACCAAGACGGACTGTAAGGGCAGATGTTCAAACCAACACACAACCAAGACGGACTGTAAGGGCAGATGTTCAAACCAACACACAACCAAGACGGACTGTAAAGGCAGATGTTCAAACCAACACACAACCAAGACGGACTGTTAGGGCAGATGTTCAAACAAACACACAACCAAGACGGAATGTAAGGGCAGATGTTCAAACAAACACACACCCAAGGCGAACTGTTAGGGCAGATGTTCAACCCAACACACAACCAAGACGGACTGTAAGGGCAGATGTTCAAACAAACACACAACCAAGACGGACTGTAAGGGCAGATGTTCAAACAAACACACAACCAAGACGGACTGTTAGGGCAGATGTTCAACCCAACACACAACCAAGACGGACTGTAAGGGCAGATGTTCAAACAAACACACAACCAAGACGGACTGTAAGGGCAGATGTTCATACAAACACACAACCAAGACGGACCGTTAGGGCAGATGTTCAAACAAACACACAACCAAGACGGACTGTAAGGGCAGATGTTCATACAAACACACAACCAAGACGGACCGTTAGGGCAGATGTTCAAACCAACACACAACCAAGGCGAACTGTTAGGGCAGATGTTCAACCCAACACACAACCAAGACGGACTGTAAGGGCAGATGTTCAAACAAACACACAACCAAGACGGACTGTAAGGGCAGATGTTCAAACAAACACACAACCAAGACGGACTGTTAGGGCAGATGTTCAACCCAACACACAACCAAGACGGACTGTAAGGGCAGATGTTCAAACAAACACACAACCAAGACGGACTGTAAGGGCAGATGTTCATACAAACACACAACCAAGACGGACCGTTAGGGCAGATGTTCAAACAAACACACAACCAAGACGGACTGTTAGGGCAGATGTTCAAACAAACACACAACCAAGACGGACTGTTAGGGCAGATGTTCAAACAAACACACAACCAAGACGGACTGTTAGGGCAGATGTTACTTACAAATCTACTTGATCGGGCTGTCAAGACAGCGTTACAAACAAGTCCAAAACTAAGACGGATTATTAAGACAAATGTACTAACAAACACAACTAAGACGGATGAGAAAGACAAATGTACAAACACACAACTAAGACGGATTAAAAAGACAAATGTACAAACACACAACTAAGACGGATTAAAAAGACAAATCTACAAACACACAACTAAGACGGATCAGAAAGACAAATGTACAAACACACAAAACTAAGACGGATTATCAATACAAATGTACAAATAAACACAAAACTTAGACACATTATCAAGACAAATGTACAACGACACGACTAAGACGGACTGTCAAGACAGACCCACAAACAGGCAACATAGATGGACTGTCGAGGCAACTGTTCACTCAATAAAGCGGACTGTCAAGACTGATGTACAAACAAACACCCAACCTAAAGGGACTGACAAGGAACTGTTCACACAACAGCACAACTAAAGCGGACTGTCAATGCATATGTACAAACACACAACCAAGACGTACTGTCAAAACAGATATACAAACACATAACAAAGACGTACTGTCAAAACAGATGTACCAACACACAACCAAGAGGGAGTGTCAAGACAGATGTACCAACACACAACCAAGAGGGAGTGTCAAGACAGATGTACCAACACACAACCAAGAGGGAGTGTCAAGACAGATGTACCAACACACAACCAAGAGGGAGTGTCAAGACAGATGTACCAACACACAACCAAGACGTACTGTCAAAACAGATATACAAACACATAACAAAGACGTACTGTCAAAACAGATGTACCAACACACAACCAAGAGGGAGTGTCAAGACAGATGTACCAACACACAACCAAGAGGGAGTGTCAAGACAGATGTACCAACACACAACCAAGAGGGAGTGTCAAGACAGATGTACCAACACACAACCAAGAGGGAGTGTCAAAACAGATGTACCAACACACAACCAAGAGGGAGTGTCAAGACAGATGTACCAACACACAACCAAGACGTACTGTCAAAACAGATGAACCAACACACAACCAAGACGTACTGTCAAAACAGATATACCAACACACAACAAAGAGGGAGTGTCAAGACAGATATACAAACACACAACCAAGAGGGAGTGTCAAGACAGATATACAAACACACAACCAAGACGTACTGTCAAAACAGATGAACCAACACACAACCAAGACGTACTGTCAAAACAGATATACCAACACACAACAAAGAGGGAGTGTCAAGACAGATAAACAAACACACAACCAAGACGTACTGTCAAGACAGATATACAAACACACAACCAAGAGGGAGTTTCAAAACAGATATACAAACACACAACCAAGAGGGAGTGTCAAAATAGATATACAAACACACTACCAAGAGGGAATGTCAAAATAGATATACAAACACACAACTTAGAGGGACTGTCAAAATAGATATACAAACACACAAACAAGAGGGAATGTCAAAATAGATATACAAACACACAACCAAGAGGGAATGTCAAAATAGATATACAAACACACAACCAAGAGGGAATGTCAAAATAGATATACAAACACACAACCAAGAGGGAATGTCAAAATAGATATACAAACACACAACCAAGAGGGAATGTCAAAATAGATATACAAACACACAACCAAGAGGGAATGTCAAAACAGATATACAAACACACAACCAAGAGGGAATGTCAAAACAGATATACAAACACACAATCAATAGGGAGTGTCAAAACAGATATACAAACACACAACTTAGAGGGAATGTCAAAACAGATATACAAACACACAATATAGACAGACTGTCAAGACAGATATACAAACACACAACCTAGACGGACAGTCAAGACAGATATGCAAACACACAACCAAGACGGACTGTCAATACAGATCTATACAAACACACAACCTAGACGGACTGCCAAGACAGATATGCAAACACACAACCAAGAGGAAGTGTCAAGACAGATATGCAAACACACAA
This sequence comes from Sinonovacula constricta, assembly GCA_007844125.1. Lineage (NCBI taxonomy): Eukaryota > Metazoa > Mollusca > Bivalvia > Cardiida > Solecurtidae > Sinonovacula > Sinonovacula constricta. The sequence goes on from CM017562.1 coordinate 39,612,219, forward strand.
CCTAGACGGACTGCCAAGACAGCTATGCAAACACACAACCTAGACGGACAGTCAAGACAGATATGCAAACACACAACCTAGACGGACAGTCAAGACAGATATACAAACACACAACCTAGACGGACAGTCAAGACAGATATACCAACACACAACCTAGACGGACAGTCAATACAGATCTATACAAACACACAACCTAGACGGACTGTCAAGACAGATATGCAAACACACAACCTAGACGGACAGTCAAGACAGATATTTCAACAAACAACCAAGACGGACTGTCAAGACAGATATGCAAACACACAACCTAGACGGACTGTCAAGACAGATATGCAAACACACAACCTAGACGGACAGTCGAGACAGATATACAAACACACAACCTAGACAGACTGTCAAGACAGATATACAAACACACAACCTAGACGGACAGTCAAGACAGATATGCAAACACACAACCAAGACGGACTGTCAATACAGATCTATACAAACACACAACCTAGACGGACTGCCAAGACAGATATGCAAACACACAACCAAGAGGAAGTGTCAAGACAAATATGCAAACACACAACCTAGACGGACTGCCAAGACAGCTATGCAAACACACAACCTAGACGGACAGTCAAGACAGCTATACAAACACACAACCTAGATGGACAGTCAATACAGATATGCAAACACACAACCTAGACGGACTGCCAAGACAGATATGCAAACACACAACCTAGACGGACTGTCAAGACAGATATACAAACACACAACCTAGACGGACTGCCAAGACAGATATGCAAACACACAACCAAGAGGAAGTGTCAAGACAGATATGCAAACACACAACCTAGACGGACTGCCAAGACAGATATGCAAACACACAACCAAGACGGACTGTCAATACAGATATACAAACACACAACCAAGAGGAAGTGTCAAGACAGATATGCAAACACACAACCAAGACGGACTGTCAATACAGATATACAAACACACAACCTAGACGGACTGTCAATACAGATATACAAACACACAACCAAGAGGAAGTGTCAAGACAGATATGCAAACACACAACCTAGACGGACTGCCAAGACAGATATACAAACACACAACCAAGACGGACTGTCAATACAGATATACAAACACACAACCTAGACGGACTGTCAAGACAGATATACAAACACACAACCTAGACGGACAGTCAAGACAGATATACAAACACACAACCTAGACGGACTGTCAATACAGATATACAAACACACAACCTAGACGGACTGTCAATACAGATATACAAACACACAACCTAGACGGACTGTCAAGACAGATATACAAACACACAATCAGACAGACTGTCAGGACAGATATACAAACACACAACCTAGACAGACAGTCAAGACAGATATACAAACACACAACCTAGACAGACTGTCAAGACAGATGTGCAAACACACAACCTAGACGGACTGTAAAGACAGATATACAAACACACAACCTAGACAGACTGTCAAGACAGATATACCAACACACAACCAAGACGGACTGTCAAGACAGATATACAAACACACAACCAAGAGGGAATGTCAAAATAGATATACAAACACACAACCAAGAGGGAATGTCAAAATAGATATACAAACACACAACCAAGAGGGAATGTCAAAATAGATATACAAACACACAACCAAGAGGGAATGTCAAAATAGATATACAAACACACAACCAAGAGGGGAATGTCAAAACAGATATACAAACACACAACCAAGAGGGAATGTCAAAACAGATATACAAACACACAATCAATAGGGAGTGTCAAAACAGATATACAAACACACAACTTAGAGGGAATGTCAAAACAGATATACAAACACACAATATAGACAGACTGTCAAGACAGATATACAAACACACAACCTAGACGGACAGTCAAGACAGATATGCAAACACACAACCAAGACGGACTGTCAATACAGATCTATACAAACACACAACCTAGACGGACTGCCAAGACAGATATGCAAACACACAACCAAGAGGAAGTGTCAAGACAGATATGCAAACACACAACCTAGACGGACTGCCAAGACAGCTATGCAAACACACAACCTAGACGGACAGTCAAGACAGATATACAAACACACAACCTAGACGGACAGTCAATACAGATATACAAACACACAACCTAGACGGACTGCCAATACAGATCTATACAAACACACAACCTAGACGGACAGTCAATACAGATATACAAACACACAACCTAGACGGACTGTCAATACGGATATACAAACACACAACCTAGACGGACAGTCAATACAGATATACAAACACACAACCTAGACGGACTGTCAAGACAGATATACAAACACACAACCTAGACGGACAGTCAATACAGATCTATACAAACACACAACCTAGACGGACAGTCAATACAGATCTATACAAACACACAACCTAGACGGACAGTCAATACAGATCTATACAAACACACAACCTAGACGGACAGTCAATACAGATATACAAACACACAACCTAGACGGACTGTCAATACAGATATACAAACACACAACCTAGACGGACAGTCAATACAGATATACAAACACACAACCTAGACAGACTGTCAAGACAGATATACAAACACACAACCAAGACGGACAGTCAATACAGATATACAAACACACAACCTAGACGGACAGTCAATACAGATATACAAACACACAATCTAGACGGACAGTCAAGACAGATATACAAACACACAATCTAGACGGACAGTCAAGACAGATATACAAACACACAACCTAGACGGACAGTCAATACACATGTGCAAACACACAACCTAGACAGACTGTCAAGACAGATATACAAACACACAACCAAGACGGACAGTCAATACAGATATACAAACACACAACCTAGACGGACAGTCAATACAGATATACAAACACACAATCTAGACGGACAGTCAAGACAGATATACAAACACACAATCTAGACGGACAGTCAATACAGATATACAAACACACAATCTAGACGGACAGTCAAGACAGATATACAAACACACAATCTAGACGGACAGTCAAGACAGATATACAAACACACAATCTAGACGGACTGTCAAGACAGATATACAAACACACAACCTAGACGGACAGTCAATACAGATCTATACAAACACACAACCTAGACGGACAGTCAAGACAGATATACAAACACACAACCTAGACGGACAGTCAATACAGATATACAAACACACAACCTAGACAGACTGTCAAGACAGATATACCAACACACAACCAAGACGGACTGTCAAGACAGATATACAAACACACAACCTAGACGGACAGTCAATACAGATATACAAACACACAACCTAGACGGACTGCCAATACAGATCTATACAAACACACAACCTAGACGGACAGTCAATACAGATATACAAACACACAACCTAGACGGACTGTCAATACGGATATACAAACACACAACCTAGACGGACAGTCAATACAGATATACAAACACACAACCTAGACGGACTGTCAAGACAGATATACAAACACACAACCTAGACGGACAGTCAATACAGATCTATACAAACACACAACCTAGACGGACAGTCAATACAGATCTATACAAAAACACAACCTAGACGGACAGTCAATACAGATCTATACAAACACACAACCTAGACGGACAGTCAATACAGATATACAAACACACAACCTAGACGGACTGTCAATACAGATATACAAACACACAACCTAGACGGACAGTCAATACAGATCTATACAAACACACAACCTAGACGGACAGTCAATACAGATCTATACAAATACACAACCTAGACGGACTGTCAAGACAGATATACAAACACACAACCTAGACGGACAGTCAATACAGATCTATACAAACACACAACCTAGACGGACTGTCAAGACAGATATACAAACACACAACCTAGACGGACAGTCAATACAGATCTATACAAACACACAACCTAGACGGACAGTCAATACAGATATACAAACACACAACCTAGACGGAGTGCCAGGACATATATGCAAACACACACAACCAAGAGGGAGTCTAAAAACAAATATACAAACACACAACCAAGAGGGACTGTCAAGACAGCTATACAAACACACAACCAAGAGGGACTGTCAAGACAGATATACAAACATACAACTCAAACAATCTCTCAAGACAGATATACAAACACACAATCAAGACGAAGTGTCAAAACAAATATACAAACACACAACCAAGAGGGAGTGTCAAAATAGATATACCAACGCACAACCAAGAAGGAGTGTCAAAACAGATATACCAACACACAACCAAGAGGGACAGTCAATACAGATATACAAACCTACAACCAAGAGGGACTGTCAAGACAGATATACAAACACATAACCAAGAGGGAGTGCCAAGACAGATATACAAACACACAATCTAGACGGACAGTCAAGACAGATGTACAAACACACAACCAAGAGGGAGTGCCAAGACAGATAGATATACAAACACACAAACAAGAGGGAGTGCCTAGACAGATAGATATACAAACACACAAACAAGAGGGAGTGCCTAGACAGATAGATATACAAACACACAAACAAGAGGGAGTGCCTAGACAGATAGATATACAAACACACAAACAAGAGGGAGTGCCTAGACAGATAGATATACAAACACACAAACAAGAGGGAGTGCCTAGACAGATAGATATACAAACACACAAACAAGAGGGAGTGCCAAGACAGATATACAAACACACAACCAGGAGGGAGTGCCAAGACAGATAGATATACAAACACACAATCCAGACGGACAGTCAAGACAGATGTACAAACACACAACCAAGAGGGAGTGCCAAGACAGATAGATATACAAACACACAAACAAGAGGGAGTGCCAAGACAGACAGATATACAAACACACAATCCAGACGGACAGTCAAGACAGATGAACAAACACACAACCAAGAGGGAGTGCCAAGACAGATAGATATACAAACACACAAACAAGAGGGAGTGCCTAGACAGATAGATATACAAACACACAAACAAGAGGGAGTGCCAAGACAGATAGATATAGAAACACACAACCAAGAGGGAGTGCCAAGACAGACAGATATACAAACACACAATCCAGACGGACAGTCAAGACAGATGTACAAACACACAACCAAGAGGGAGTGCCAAGACAGATAGATATACAAACACACAAACAAGAGGGAGTACCTAGACAGATAGATATACAAACACACAAACAAGAGGGAGTGCCAAGACAGATAGATATACAAACACACAACCAAGAGGGAGTGCCTAGACAGATAGATATACAAACACACAACCAAGAGCGAGTGCCAAGACAGATATACAAACACACAGCCAAGAGGAAGTACCAAGACAGATATACAAACACACAACCAAGAGGGAGTGCCAAGACAGATATACAATCACACAACCAAGAGGGACTGTCAAGACAGATAGATATACAAACACACAACCAAGAGGGAGTGCCAAGACAGATATACAAACACACAACCAAGAGGGAGTGCCAAGACAGATATACAATCACACAACCAAGAGGGAGTGCCAAGACAGATAGATATACAAACACACAACCAAGAGGGAGTGCCAAGACAGATAGATATACAAACACACAACCAAGAGGGAGTGCCAAGACAGATATACAAACACACAACCAAGAGGGACTGCCAAGACAGATATACAATCACACAACCAAGAGGGAGTGCCAAGACAGATAGATATACAAACACACAACCAAGAGGGAGTGCCAAGACAGATAGATATACAATCACACAACCAAGAGGGAGTGCCAAGACAGATGGATAACAACACACAACACAGAGGAGTGCCAAGACAGATGATATACACCAACACAACCAAGAGGGAGTGGCCAAGACAGATAATATACAAAACACCACAACCAAGAGGGAGTGCAAAGACAGATAATTACAAACCCACACACACCAAGAGGGAGTGCAACAGACAGATATACCAAACACACAACCAAGAGGGGATAGTTGCCAGAAGTGCAGAACAGATATACAAAACACAAACCAAGACGGAGTGCCAGAACAGATATAAACCACAACCAGACAGGCCCCCAACACACACAAGACGGAGTGCCAGAACAGATATACAAACACACAACCAAGAGGGACAGTCAAGCCCACAACATACCAAACACACAACCAAGAGGGAGTGCCAAGACATATAGATATCTAAACACACAACCAAGAGGGAGTGCCAAGACAGATAGATATACAACACACAACAAAGAGGGAGTGCAAAGACAGATATACAAACACACAACCAAGAGGGAGTGCCAAGACATATAGATATATAAACACACAACCAAGAGGGAGTACCAAGACTGATATACAGACACACAACCAAGACGGAGTGCCAGAACAGATATACAAACACACAACCAAGACGGAGTGCCAGAACAGATATACAAACACACAACCAAGACGGAGTGCCAGAACAGATATACAAACACACAACCAAGACGGAGTGCCAGAACAGATATACAAACACACAACCAAGAGGGACAGTCAAGACAAACATACAAACACACAACTCAGACATACAAAATAGACAGACCCTAAGACTGATGTACAAACAAACATGTCACTAAGACGGACTACTTCATCAGTTTTACAACCAAAGACCCAAAACAATCGCATTTTAAGACTGATGTACAAACATACACACCACCAAGACGGACAGTTAAGACAGGCGTACAAACAAACAAACAGCCCGGACGGACTGTAAAGAAAGATGCAAAAAACACAAAACTCTATCGGACTGTAAGACAGATAAGCTAACACACAACCAGGATTGACTTTTAAAACCTATATATTAAAAAGTACAAAACCTGTGTTTTCACCTGAGTACATTTACGCTATTGACAGGCTAAACTGGAAAATGGATAAACAATTTGAAACATTTCGCCAACGTATTAGAGCTTTAGTACTGTGATGTCGACAATAAGTGTCAGTATACCACTGACGATATTACTTTTTATTAACTGCTTTAGAAACAATAAACTAACGTTTAATATCAAACGCGATGCAGTCTTGTTTAACACATTAACATTACGTCAAAAGAGCAGAAATGCGCATAAATCGTTAAATAGAATTCACATGACAAGTGGCTATGATGTTCACAACAAGACCTGTGATTAATTTATCTTTACATGGAATGCCTGCTATGCTAGGTGAAACAACTTTAAATTCATCTCATGTTTTGGAAGCTAAATCTGACAAATGATGTTCAGGTTGCACAGTAAAATAACTGTACATACCTACATCTAATGGTGTAATTCGTTTTAATTTTCTAGATTTGAAAGATGGGGCGTTTAAACGTCGCGCTTAAGTTCTGATAATAATTGTTTCGCACTCTAATCGGCTGTTTTAAGCAGTTATTACAAAGATTGCGCAATTTAATACTAATCAATTTATAAACATTAATTTAATCATGTCGCTTTGAAGTTTTTAAAAATGAGTCTTGTTGTATAATAAAAATAAAGAAACAATTATAGCCTAATGATAAATGAACCTGGATGATGCGGAAGCCCTATATTATTCACCCGCAAACATAACTGTCCGTCAAGTTATAATGTCATATTTTCAACTGTAATTGGATATTATATTCTGATTCTAAACCACCTATTAATTAAAAAAAACTATTGTAAATAATCTTATTGAAAAGAATAAAACGGTTCTGTTAGTAAACATTTTCAGAAATAACTATATTCTGAAGAAAACCCCAAGGTTTCTAACGCATTGTGTGATCATGAATGGCTTAATTAATGTCTTGTCTACAAATAGAGAAAACAAATATCGGTATAAGAAAGGGATTGAGGTCTGGAACTTTTTAATTTACAGTATGATCTCTCTTGAGGGCATTCTCTATAGGCATATCATTTCTCATTGTTCCTTGTTCAGGGGTTGGGACTGCAGATATTCATCGTAAACAGCAAAATATTGATTATGTACAATTTAAATTATTGTTAGAAAAAAAAACGTTACAAAGATGGCCGTCACAGATGGAATACTTTAAGACATTTCCTTTTTCATTCAGATATGTGGAAAGGTTTACATCAGGGGCGCATTAAAGTTATTGATGGTTTGGCATTTCATGATCAAATTGGATTCCAATACCTTTTTTCAGTAAAGTTATATGACATATATAATTATCCATAACTGTTAACATTATTTAAAACGAGTCAATACAAAAAATCATAACATTTATAAAATCTTAGAGCACTGGAGAGTCATGAAAGATTTTAAATTATTTCTGTCGAATCCCGAAATGTTCCGATAGGTTACGCAAGCGTCCATATTATTCAGCGACCCTTAATTCATATATAATAATGGTGGACGTCGGGAGCCCGACTAGTTGGAGAGGAACATCAGCTTTAAATTATTCGAAAGGAAAAAATATCATTAACAAATAGGATAGAACATCACAAATCGAGAAAAACACCGATTGGACAATTAAAAGCAATTCGATCTAAAAACTGATCGTGAGGTTGCTACATCGTTGATCGATAGGTAAGTTCATTTCTACTTTAGGCTGCAACAGTTTCATCTTTGGACGTGAGAAAGGTATCAGTTGTTCCGATCTACTATGGCGACGAAAGCGAAAGTAGGGTTTAAGTTATATACTTATTTTTGGTAAGTGAGAAGAATAAACTTATATTGTACTACATATACGGCATTGATACTAGTAGGGACCAGGCGAACGACACCCTAAATTTCACTGATGATACGGACAGTACATATCATTCCTATTTGGTCAGCCAGACATGTATAAATTGTAATATTGCTGTTTTGTAGGCTCATTGCTTTTGGAAGAAAGTTTCTTATTTCTCCCCAAACTTGAACGTTCATAAAGAACACGGTTCAGTATGGAGGTATGAAGTTTTTGTGAACCAACTGGTGCAAGTATTAAATATTGTTAAGTTGTATAGCCAAAAGGCAGTTGTTCGGTAACGTTGTACTAGATGTTGGATGTACTTTCATTGTCCCTGTATTATTTCAATGTTTGGTCATTAATTTCTGGATGAACATTAGCCAAATACCCCTATCGACGCTATCTAATTTGTCATTTACAATAGAATGTCGTCCGCAAATCTTCTGATGTCACGTTTATTTTTGTATATTGCTCTTCATCTTACACAACTGATATCTTCTTTCTTATGTAGACCATTGTTTTTGTAACATAATTGATATCTCTTTCAATATACTTTTACAGGATGAGCAAGCAAATCGGGGCTTAATAAATGCAAAAATTGTATATGGACAGCCTCTCAAATATACAGGATACCTCGTGCCTCGCTGTGTGAGAAAGTGAACAAAGGCACAGTAGTAGTAGAACCGTAGACTCGTAGTCAAAAACTATTCTCTCTCACACACACAAGTAAAAATGGTTGATTGGAATATGCACATGACACGAATTATGTATGGCAGAACGCAATCGGTAAGTTTTAGACACTATTAAACACATAATTGACATTGCCCTTATCAGAAAAAAGCTTAGACAGGAATAGTTGTATAGTTTGATAAAAAGGCTCAGACTGCTGCTACAGAGTACATCCCAACAACTCAAAACAAAGAGAATGTAACACCATTCCTTAAGGTAAAGACAAATTGTTTTTTCTCAACACTACGAGGCATCCATTAGACGACGTTTACCCTCACAACCATACTTCCAGAACCTTGTCGCTTTTACAAAGCTAACGAATCGATATTTTTCTGGCGACCCAACTCAGGGTAGGTGTTGTCCAAGAGGAGTTCTCTGACGTTGTACAAGAGGAGTTCTCTGACGTTGTACAAGAGGAGTTCTCTGACGTTGTACAAGAGGAGGTTGTACAAGAGGAGTTCTCTGACGTTGTACAAGAGGAGTTCCCTGACGTTGTACAAGAGGAGTTCTCTGACGTTGTACAAGAGAAGTTCTCTGACGTTGTACAAGAGGAGTTATCTGACGTTGTACAAGAGAAGTTCTCTGACGTTGTACAAGAGGAGTTCTCTGACGTTGTACAAGAGGAGTTTTCTGAAGTTGTCCAAGAGGAGCTATCTGACGTTGTACAACAGGAGTTATCTGACGTTGTACAAGAGGAGTTCTCTGACGTTGTACAAGAGAAGTTATCTGACGTTGTACAAGAGGAGTTCTCTGACGTTGTACAAGAGGAGTTCTCTGACGTTGTACAAGAGGAGTTATCTGACGTTGTACAAGAGGAGTTCTCTGACGTTGTACAAGAGAAGTTCTCTGACATTGTACAAGAGGAGTTCCCTGACGTTGTACAAGAGAAGTTCTCTGACGTTGTACAAGAGGAGTTTTCTGACGTTGTACAAGAGGAGTTATCTGACGTTGTACAAGAGAAATTCTCAGACGTTGTACAAGAGGAGTTCTCTGACGTTGTACAAGAGAAGTTCTCTGACGTTGTACAAGAGAAGTTCTCTGACGTTGTACAAGAGGAGTTCTCTGACGTTGTACAAGAGAAGTTCTCTGACGTTGTACAAGAGAAGTTTTCTGACGTTGTACAAGAGAAATTGTCTGACGTTGTACAAGAGGAGTTCTCTGACGTTGTACAAGAGGAGTTATCTGACGTTGCACAAGAGAAGTTCTCTGACGTTGTACAAGAGAAATTCTCTGACGTTGTACAAGAGGAGTTCTCTGACGTTGTACAAGAGGAGCTATCTGACGTTGTACAAGAGAAGTTCTCTGACGTTGTACAAGAGGAGTTCTCTGACGTTGTACAAGAGAAGTTCTCTGACGTTGTACAAGAGAAGTTCTCTGACGTTGTTTATTTTAAAGTCATCAGACAAGGCACTTGTCGGTGTTTTTGTGTATGAGCGCATCTTGAAGCACAATTCTTGAAAGCTTTTGTAGTATACACAATCTTAGAAGATATAGGCCCATCGTCTGGAGCCACGTTCACTTTTACAGCTCTGCTTTGTCGTTGCCGTGGGATATTTTGCTGGTAAAAGTTACCTTTCATAAATATCCATAGCAACCAGTGGTAAAATGAAAATGCGCGTTATATCGATGCTTCTCTACAGTTGAAGTTAAAAACACACACTATCTGCTAATGTCAAGATGATCGCACTAACTACGACTGTCACAAATTGTAATCATTTCATTGGCTGAATTTCCGCGACGTTTTTGGACGCGGAGCTTGTCAAATGCTTCATACATATGTTCGTGAGAACGAAGTTTTTCTGACCAAGTAACCCACGATATTGTTTGTAGCGATAGCGGAACATTTCCGAAAATGGTATCTCCCTTGCAATCCGAATCTAGCAGCACACCTACATGCACAAAAAAAATATTCATTCAATCCCGTCGAGCACTGTACCAGCACTGGATGCTATGTTGCAATACTCATAGAACCGTATCGTGTTTTTGTGTCATACCAATGTTACACTTCTCCTCAGGTGACTTTTGTCTTTGTTTCAAATGTGTTTAAGTCTAGAATTTGGTTAAGCAGTTCCAGTAAAAACAGTACTTCTCACCTCAAACAAATGCTACAAGGAAATTATTTGAAGTAAGTCACTGCTGTTTTTATCTGATGACGTGTACGTCCTCAACAGGACTGTTTTGTTTAAAGTGTATGGTTTCTTTTGCTGCTTTTATTTGAGAACCCACTTAGGAATTGCGAGGTTACAGTTGGTTTTGGCACCCAAGTCGGGCTTTTTGCCGACTTACCTTTCCAAGACGGTAACTGGTTGGGTAATTCTTTATAATTATGTAATGTCTCGTCTATCTTGTAACTTTTATATTTGACAGGCGTGTACATTCTTTTGTCATGTGAATTTTCCAATGTTAATATATGTTGCGAAACTCGAAGGATCTTGTCCTATTCTTTCAAAAAAACACTACTGTAATGTAATCTGACGGAAATGTATTTCATGTGATAGCTAGCAGCTTTTGCAAGACATTTATAGTGGGCTTTCTTAATTATCATAACTATTACATGTACATATGGGTGTGAAAATGTGTATTTTGTATTATATTATTCCATCTCATTATCATACTGCATGCAATGTACAACATGTATGCTCGCAAGTACAGAGCAGATTCGGTCTTCCCCATCATGCGAATATTTACTTAAATTCTCATTTTATGGTAATTTAAATGCGCGCCGTCTTTCAAACTAAAGCAATTTGTCATTGATTAACGTCATACTTTTGCCTGCCACTTTGCATTATGTAGATATAAGTACGTCGTCAATTGGCTGAGGCTACAGTTCAAAGTTTTGAAAAAGTGTAGCAATATAGTGACAAAGACAAAATAACGAGCAACAGCATGGAATGGAAATACGCTGGGTTCAAAGATGGTTTTTGCACATGCGCATTACGTCCGAACACTAAATATATATATAGTAAATTAAACAAATGCAACTATATTTTGTGAATAGAATTTAAATAAATTGCAACTTTATTTTGTGAATAGAAATTAAATAAATTGCAATTATATTTTGTGAATAGAAATTAAATAAATTACAACTATATTTTATGAACAGATATTAAATAAATTGCAACTACATATAGTGAATAGAACTTAAATGAATTGCAACTACATATAGTGAATAGAAGTTAGACGTTTATAACACAGTGCTAGTTAAACATGCCAAAATACAATGTATTGTAATTTACAAATATGTTAGGATCTTTATTGTATAAATATAGCGATTTGTACGCTAATATTTATTTTCTAGTAAAATGCAATAAACAATGGCATTGATTTAAGTATTTAAAGCATTATGTTTTCGTTTTTGTTATACCGCACCGACACGATTATGGTCGTATTGGTGACGTCCTGCCAATTATTGGTGGAGGAATGTCAGTCTTATGACTGGGTAGAACCACCGGCGCACCGCAGTTAAGGTATTTTATTAAAATACCCTCATCGAAACGCCACTTCATTCGCTCAACACATGCACAACACCTTTCCTAGAAAATCGGCCACGAAACTGATAAGATCGGTTAGGCCTGTGGACGACAATGCATTTCTGACATTGAAGTTAAATCTTCTGACTTTCGGGGCAATCTTATACACACATATGTAAAGCCAAAAGAGAGTGCGTTAAGCCTGTAAACCATTGTGGCTAGACAGGTGAAGAAGCCAGTGGTGCTACAATAGATAAGCATAGCTATTATATCTTAATAGATATTATTGTTTTAAAATGATGCCATGACTTTCCTTATTTTATGAAGTCGTTACTTAGATCTAAGTCAGCGTCATCGCTTGAGCTGACTGTTTTATTTCAAATTGGTCGATTTCTATTGCTGTTTGTCGGTCCCCTTGCCGGCTGACCCTTCCCGGAATACACAGGTCGCAATTGAATAATCTCAAAATATCGCTGGTTTGCTCATAACATGGCAACAAATACAATTATATGGTGAAACATCCAACACTAATAAGGAAATCACTTCTTATCTGTCCTAAATGCAATTTTACTACCTTAGTAGCGCGTCTGGGATCTGTACGATCAGGATCTGCACTATATGCTGATACAGATACTTCATATTACTACTGCATGAAAGTTAAACATATAAATAAAATTAGTATAGGTTGTGAATAAGCATTAAATGTATTTTATGTATGTCCATGTTATATTTCTTTGTCAGCTGCATGTTCTAAACCCCTTGTCGCTAGTTCCTTCTGTTATCCCTTCCACTAGATGCTTTAATTCGACTATACTTGACAGTCTGGACCATGCATCAATCGCACGAAGTTACTATACAGATACCGTATACCACCGTATGCAATGTTTTAATGAACAAAAAACGACTCTCTCAATTTCAACCTCGCTCTTTCAATCTTTCTCCCTGTCACAATATCTCTCTCAATTTCTCTCTCTCAATATTTCCCTCAAACGCTCTTTCTCAAATTCTCTCTAAATCTCTCTCGCTCTGTCTTTCAATCTCTCTCATCTCTCTTTCTCAATCACAGTCTCTCTCAGTTTCTCTCAATCTCTTCCACATTCTCTCTCAATCTCTCATTCTCTCTCTGTCTGTGTGTGTGTGTCTCTCTGTCTATCTGTCTATCTGTCTGTCTGCCTGTCTGTCTGTCTGCCTGTCTGTCTGTCTGTCTGTCTGTCTGTCTGTCTGTCTGTCTGTCTGTCTGTCTGTCTGTCCGTCTGTCAACTATGCGAGGTGATATCTTTTGTAAAACATTGAATTTGAATTTAAAGATGTAAAATAATTACTACGTAGTTTAATATTTTAATATGGTGTAAAGGTATATTTACAATGTAGGCATAATAAAGCAGGACTTAACCGTGGCAAGGCCGGTGGTTCTACCCCGATATTTGTTTTGTCTGAGATCTTACCTCACCTAAAAGATGGATGTCGCAAAAATTACGTTAATTATGCCGCTGAGATGTATATCTCTAAATAACAAAAATAATTTTAAAAAATTAAGCACATTTAGCAGCCTAATATGTGCTTATTTTACGCACCCATAGACTATTAAAAACAAAAATGTATTTTTAAAATCGAGTTTGGGAATTAAGATTGATATTAACGTTTAATGTACAGATATTGAAACTTAAGTATCTTAAAAATGAAATGAATTTTCACAAAACATCACACATATAAAGACATTCGTGAAATTTCATTTTAACTGACACTATTAAGTTACCTGGATACCTTTATTCTTATAGGTACTGTTCTTCTACGGCTACATTTCTCGAGGTTTCCCCGCAGACAAAGCAGGAATTGATCGGGCTTGGACATATAGAATAGATCCAAATTAGCCAGGTTGCACCTGGAACTGGCTGATTAGTATCTATCTTATTCGCTGATAAGTCTATATCAATATTTACCTATAGTCATGAAGTTGGAAGTCTTAAAGACAGCATTCATGATAGGTAGATACAAATCTAGCAAGGCAAGGGTGAAGATGGCCATCTGGACCTTGTTCTGCCTGCTCACCCGTCATTTAGTTTCATGAGGTTGGATTGGGTGTCGCAGGGCATTTTATTGCCTCATCCGGCATTCAAATAGTAAATTTATGACCCGGTTCGCCGAGAAGCGTAAGGTGTCTATTTTAAATGCATAACTCGGTGTGTTAAATATTCAGTTTTCCTCGCTCCACTCAATTTAACACGGAAATTGCTATACTTTATATCACGTCTTGCGATGCTTATATAAATTATGAAATTAAAATTTCATAAAGCTCTTTAGGTATGTCGAGAATTTTTGGCATTAAATCAGCTCTCCGATCAGCACTGATTTTATATAAGGCAATTTAATGGTCTCATAGCCTTGGCTTACAAGAGTAAAAAGACAGCCAAGTTTTACTGGAAATATTGACATGCATTACATATATTGTTTTTATATACATACGCACCAGAAATACGATCAACAGGGTGACGTCCAGATATTACGGTTTGAAAGGTACCACATAAAATGTATGAAGATGTTGAAGTGCAAAA
Organism: Sinonovacula constricta; assembly: GCA_007844125.1. Lineage (NCBI taxonomy): Eukaryota > Metazoa > Mollusca > Bivalvia > Cardiida > Solecurtidae > Sinonovacula > Sinonovacula constricta. Next base: position 39,627,696 of record CM017562.1, read on the forward strand.
CGGTTTGCATCTTTTCATAAAAAACCTTTAAGATTGGCACTCGAACCTTTACCATAGTGCGGTGAGGCAGACTTTAACTGGAGCCCCGACATTGATCACTTATTAGTCGCGACCACCGGTTTTGTTGCTGATGGAGACTTACGTTCTCGTGTAATAAAAAAGAACAACTAGCAAAATATATCTCCAAAACATTGCTGAAAATCATCTTTTGTAGATTGCTTTACAGACTATCGGCATTTTTAAAATTGTTTGCACTGGTTGCGTATATTCTTTTGTAGATTATTTTGTAAGTGAGGTTGTAACAAATCTGGCGTTTTATTGACATTTTAGTAGTTAGGGTAGCGTAGTAAAGTTTGTCTGTCGCAATACATGTAATAATTACTAGGCAATCTCAGTCGTGTTCGGGTCAATTAAAGTTAAATAACATAAGGTTTAAACCCCAAACCCCGTGGCCTGTTTAAGTTTTTTTTTTTTTTGGCCATTAGGAGTTTTGAAAATGATCTTCAACTTTAGGTCGCCGTCTTATAATTCCTCTGATTATTCGGCTCTAAATGTGTGGGCTCGAGTAACTGTTTGTGTGAAAACGTTTTAGTAGAGAGACTACCCTTGTATTTATCTGAAGTCTTTTTCCGCCTAGACGTCATAATATTGCTCGTGCTTGCGTCGCTACAATAAATAGTACTACTGAAAAATGGGATGCATGCATCAGGTGTTTCACTAGTTTGGACTCCGACCTTTTTAAATATACAGAGTTGCTTCCTCTTACTTGCGTAAATTGCATCACGCTTAACTATCTTATGGTATATCGACTTTATTACGTTTACATATATATTGTTAATGTTAAATTTTGAAATAAAACTTTAATGACACTGATATTTCAATTTAAAAGTAATACGATAAGCCAAGGTGGGCGTATAAGATGTAATGAACATCCGCATTTTTGTGGCATCAGTTCCAAGATAAATTGAGTTTCGTAATTGCTTATTTTGTTCCCTTTCATCAAAGTCCTTGGCTCATTTGCTACAATTACTGCGATTTTTGCCGCTATAAATTATGGAATTTCTGATGCTTCTAATTATTGTCCCAGATTTTACGACAAGGCGTTAGAGTGAGATGCCACATTAAAGCACTACGTCCAACGATGTTTAGTAATAATTATGTGCAAGTCTACTGAATTTTCTTTTATTGCATAGTGTATGTATTCCTTTAAAAATATTATAAATATATACACCCGTGTATATGTAGCCTGTTTATTTAAAAAAAAACATGTGATGGGTTTTAAGGCTGTTACAGCTTTTACTCAACTTGGAATGTAAGGCTTCCTTTAGATTCAATGGATGTTGACTTCTTTTCCCGACTTCTCTTGAAAATTCAAGCGACTTTAGTCACAGTTAATTAAATGTGCAATCTCATTTTTTGGTTAAAAAGCAAAACTTTTTTAATAACTCTGCATTATGTAAAATACTACAAGAATTTATGTTATTTATAAATAAACCCCAAAAAGAGCAATTTACCAACCGAATTGTTGCACTTAATTTATTAACATATGAACTCTGGGTACATCCTACCCACCGACAATGAAGAGTCAACATGCGTCACAAAGATGAAAAGGGTCAAATCAATTACACTATCTCCCAACATGTTTGGATTGTAGAAATTGTGTTCCTAATTTTGCCCATTATCTACGAAATATATCTTTAAACAAATATGACTATTTCTAATGTGCACCGGAGCGATGTCGGATAACATAAACACGACACATTTTGCGCATAACTGCCGTGTCATCACACAGCTTTGGTTGCAGTAAAACATTACCAGCTCACGACTGTTTTTCAAATTGTATGCCACGTGACCACAAACCCGGCTTTAGACATCCATAAAACCTCATTTCATACGTATTTGATCTAAAATCCATACCATTTGAATAAATTTGGATATGGGTGATGAAGTTCAAATCTTCCAACTGATGTTTGCACGGTGATGCGCGTTGGCCAAATATCTATAGCACCCACAACCACGGTAAACCAACAGCTATTAAAACAGGCACAAAACATGCAAGCGTATAAAAAACGAACAACAAAAAACAATAATAAGTTACATTTAGTCATAAACCGAAATGGTTAGTACATAATGCTAAACCTATCGTTCATAATAAAAAAGTGGTGTTCCCTTAGTTATGCAAGTGGGTTAACTAACCTAAATAAGACCGTATAAACGTACATTTTGGTTACTTGTGTGGTGGCAGATAAGGGGAGCTCCGATCGGAAAGCACCTTAAGACGTTGGCTGATCCTGGTCTGCTAATCACCAACAAGCTGTAAGAGGTAATCTGAACCAAATGATTAAAAGTTATGTTTGTATGTTTAGTTCTTAAAAACTTTTAATTGTTTATAATTTTCAAGTTAATTATTATTGTGTAGAGTAGATTATGCATGTCTTTACGAATATGTTTGTCTATCCTTCATTTTGCATTTACTTTAAACTGCTACATTTTAGATAGCGGCTAGTTGTCTGTTTAAATTATGCATTAAGCTTTTAGTTCGATTATTTATGCAGTTTTCTTTGATTTTGTAGGACATATTAGACCTCCACCCATTGACTGAAGGCTTCCGCTTATCGAAAATCTTAAGTCGGACCCTTTATGGACTAATATACTATCCTGTCTTGACTGATTGTTTGTACAAGAACTAAAAGTCTATGAACAATGTTGTGTTTGATTCATTAATTTGGTCTGCATTAAGATTAATAAGGTGGTGCCGTTTACTGCAATTAAACTTATTGTCTCTGTTTATGAGAATATTGTCTTGCATAAACATAGTATGGCTGCTAGAATCTGCAAAAAAGTTAACGTTTTGTTTGTTTTCATTTGTAGCTCTGTACAGCTTATTGTCAGCAGAAGTCTCGGCGGTATACGCAATAAAAGTGCAGCTGTCACTGTTATCTGACTGTTGTTTGTCCGCCAAACATGTAAGGGGGTGTTGTAAGGACTTCTGATCTAGCTCTTGGGGCGCAGATTCAGCGTTTTACAAATATAGTCGACGTTGACCTTTTTCGGCGATTGCAAGTATTAAGCCATACATCGTGGTAAAAGGATAATAGAAAATGTTTTACGAAGATTGCAAGTATCAAGCCATACATTGTGGTTCAAGGTTTAGAATACAAAATTCACAGTTATTGCAAGAATTAAACATACATCGTGGTTAAAGGATGTGCGTATAGGTTTCATGGAGAATTAAATTTTGTTCGTATACATGGTTGTCTATGATGGTTCAGTGGGTCTTGCATTCCGTGAGCTCATTCAAGTATAGGAACGCACACATTACCCTTTTAGATCAACGCTACAAGCCTTGAAAACAGTAGTATCACATGGAGAAAAGATAGGGGTATTAGGAATGATATTTATGTGCTAAGTGTAAATCTATCATCAATCTCTTAGTAAGAATAGAATAGGTTCACCAGGAAAATCCTTAAGAGTGTTAAGAAATCATTTTAGCAACCTGATTTAAATAGAGCCAAATAAAACAAGACATGGATAAAAGTAACACCTAATCTGTAACAAATAAACATTTGCTGTCACAAATACCAAGCTATGTTATAGGATCGCCCTTTTATCATTACATGGATAACATAATCGAGTTTACAAAGCGTGCAGAAATTTACTATACTTATAAAGTATATTGTGTGTACTTTATTTAACTATATAAAACACGCACTTGGTCATTTTCAACATTTCCATTTTGTTCAGACATTCAGAAATTTTGCAAAAGTACATGTAATGCAATTATCAAAATTACGTTAAAATAAACTGAATATATAATAACAGAATAACGACGAACAAAAAGAATTTACTTTGCTTTTCGCTGTTGTTTCAAGAATATATCAATTAAAACAACATATAAAAATGTCTTGCTATTAAATAAAATGGCGAGCATTGTATTATGTGACAATAACCTACATCAATGTAACAGTGCGTGTACCTATGTGTCACTTGCATGTGCATGTGGTGAGATTTAGGATCCATCGTTAACAGTGGAGAATACCATAGTGTTGAAATGTGCGTTCGTGGTTTCAATTTCTGTGTCCACGTAATTGCCTTTGTAACAGCTTGCAATGAGGACAAGCAATAAACACGGGGTTGTGAAGCGTTGATGGTGTTGTAAAGTCACGGGTAGAGGAGTCAGATAACATACAACTATCTGCTACGTTCCACATCAATGGCTGTTGTTTATATGTCGTTTGTTATCTGTCTCACGTGATGTCGCTGAATTTATTTGGTTGTTGTTCTCTTGGACGGTTTTAGACCACATTCCACATTTTATAGCATGTACTGATGTAAAAAGTAAATGTCTAATATCCTCCGTGTACATATTTTAATTGCGTGCAATTTAAGTGAAAACACACGAATCAGGGGCTTCAAATGTCTAACAATGTTGTTTTTATGTCAACCATGGTGGTTGAACATGAGGATCAAGATAAAACGACATCCATTAGCCTCTAAAAGATTTATTTGTATTGTCATATACAATTGCTCAAATTATCTATGAAGTGGCAACTGCTGGTGTTTCTTGTTTTTACATCTGTCTTGTTTGACACAGTTGAGGGTGACTTCGCAGATAAATGATTCGGATAAGTACTTAAGAGTTTAAGAACGTTTTGTCTTTCACATGGTAAATATGCCCATAAAAATGAATCGAAAGTATCGTAACTTTGTAATCTTGCACATGTAGAAAATATAACTCCTTGGTCAGTTATCTTTAGAAAAATGGTCAATGTTTTCTCTGGCAACATAAATGAAAAATATTCTAGAACGGAAAAATGTACCATTTGTCTGAATGTTCCGTTTAGCACATGCTAACCTGTCAATCGAGGCACCTGGTTCGAAACCCGCAGGCTGCCATTTTTGTATATTTTTAGTAGAGATATATAGTTAGATTGTAAATTTTATTTGTTTATATAAAAGTGAGATTAAATTTTCCTTTGGTTAATTTTAGATACTTGTTTAAGATGATGACAAACTGACGGATAGTACCTTTAAGGCTTTACACTATGTTTTAACAGCTGTTTAGCCGTGTTCTTATCTCTTGAAAGTTATGATTTTTCAGTTCTTTAATTCATGGGTCTGGTAAGATGGTATTCTATGGTGTGTGTGTGTGTATGTGTGTGTTTTCAAACGCAAATTTCTCATTAGGATAAGAGGTAAAAATAGTTTTGGTAAACATCAAAGTTCTAAAATAAAGGTTTTGTTCATTTTCTTGATCACTAACATGCTTAAGGTTCTTTTGAAGACCGCCCGTTTCCACTTGCTTTGAGTACTGCTGCGTGCTTTGTCATTTAGAAATAGTTTATCGGCTGTATATGTAAAGGCATGAGAACTATTAAGACAGATTTTATCTCTGTGTTGCGTATGCTACTTTCTTTTTTTTTCTGATATGTGTTAGATCTGAAGTCATAGATGTATTTCATTTATTTACTTATATTTTATGTATGCGCCACGTCAAGCATTTTTATCCTTATGGTAACAAATTTCGATTTTTGCATTTTTGCAGGCTCAAAAACTCAAAAAAGGTTTCTTAAAAGTGTTACCTCACTTTTTCAATTTAAAATATTCATTTTATCCTCTAGATCTATTTACGATACACATATTACACATTTTAAATTATTAAACAACGTTAATCGAGTTAAAAACTCATACACAATAACTAAAATGCATATTTTGTTTTAAGTCTAAGCGACATTCATCTCTCTATCTCTCTCTCTCTTCCTCTCATCTCTCTCTCTCTCTCCTCTCTCTCTCTCTCGCTCTCCCTATATATATATATATATATATATATATATATATATATATATATATATATATATATATATATATATATATATATATATATATATATATATATATATATATATATATATATTATAAACTATGCTCACTGTTGAATAAATTATCCAACTGTTATTTTAATGTTTCACTGTAATGTTCTTCCACACATTTTTACTCTTGTATATGGATTCATGGTCAAAGACAATGATTATTGCTGATAATCAAAGAAGTTGAAAGTTGAAAGTTGAAAGTTATGTATAAAACAGAATCCAACAGATTTGGCCCATATTCTGCATAATGTAAACAATCGTACATTTGACTATTCTACATGAAGTTCGATTTGTCTGTCAAATTTCTTTTATTTGTCCCATGCCAAGCCTCATATGTGAATCATTATACAAAATAATTGTTATTAAAAACTAGCCTTGATAATATTACTCAATTAAAACATTTTTTAAAGATTTATTTTCATTTTTTTTATATTTTTCAGAGATGTCATGAGCAGCTTTTATGAAATTGATATTGCATCTTATTTATATCAATATAACGCGATGTTGTATCTTAAAAGCAAGAACATATGTTCAAAGGGACACACAATGACCATTTCTTATGACAGAAATCCCATTAAAAGAAACATGAGATAAATGGAAATGTGTATGTTAATTAAACCCAGTCATATAATAAATGACCTTTAACAGTTATTCTTTGTGAACGCACCTCTTCCCGTGTCCATTTCCGTCTTTTGAAATATACTAATTAAAAAATAGGTTTGATATTGTTTGATCCCGTGACACATAAAACGCACAAGATAATACAAATGGCTTGGGCCTTTCATTGTCGATGCTTTATTAAAAAGAAAATTGCTGAGTTATTATTTAATTAAGAAAACTATAAATAAGTAAATTCGTCTTCTTTTAGAATGCATTATCAAGGTTGGTGAAACTTTTGTTTATGATATAATCAAAAGAAAAAAAAGAAAAAAAAAAAAAGAAGAAGAAATATTTAGCCTTTGTAGAACTTAAATAATAAAGTTAATTTGACAACATAATGTTTTAACACGTTTTAGCCAGTGTCAGATCAATGCATTTAAGTTGTGCATATGTTATCCGACTTACTTGGTTTACAAAGTCGACCTAGTTATATAATTAGCTTGGTTGTTTCATACTTTTTAAACTTTTGTACAATAAAAACAAAACAAAATGCATGTATTTGTTTTTATTTTAATATTTTAATATAGAATAGTATAATGTTATACAACAACAAGTCATAACTTAAATATTCACTTAATCAACAAGGTATGTAGCGAACGAAATACTTGTAATGAAAGAAAAAAGTCGACGTATTTGAATATCGTCCCGTTAAATCAAGCAATCGACTCCTGTCAAAGGACCTCGTCTACTGGCCGATACAAGGGGGTAATGTCAGCATAAGTGACGTCATATCGTCACTGTCTGACGTCATCACAGTCGGTCGTCATTGGTTGGTCCACTGACAATCAGGTGCTTGACGAAACAAAATGGCCTTCCAGAAATGGAATGCTAGAAAATGTTCGGAATGTTTCGTCAGCTATCACATATTTTTTGGCCCACATCATTGTCAAATCAACTAGTTCATGAGGCCAATGTATTTGCTGAAGGTTAAAACCGACATTATCCAACGTTCATTTGTGATTTAACTGACCAAAGTAAAATCTCATGACAATCATTGGATTTCATATATATGTATGCAAATAAATCCTAAATAGGATTGAACTATGATTGCAACACAATTGAAGCAATTGAAATGTGTTAATAAGAGTTAATCTTGTACATAATAAACATCTATTTTACTTGACAAACACTCAGTCTACATTTTAAGTGTGTAGTTCAGAACCGTATTCTCGAAGCTTCTCTATCATCTTGTCCTGGGATGACATCAGATTCTGTAAAAACATACGCAGTTCTATAATCTATAAATATGAACACTAAACGGAATGGATTATTTTGGAAACAACAACAACAACATTTCGTCCGTTTCTGAGTAACAAAAGAACCCGCTTAATCTCTGTTTTTGCCTCCACCTCGTCCCCTCTTCCGTTTCGATTTCCTCGAACTGCATTCACACGCTACTGTCACGTGAATACTCATGAAAGACCAAGACTCTTCGTAAGTTGTGTTTAATCCGATCGCAGGCACGGGCTTACATGCGTCATCTGTATCGCGTTTTAACACTTTGATTGAATACTTCACTGGATTACAAGCATACAGTCCGAAAAAGCAAGTTTTCTGCTGTTTACAAGAACCCTTTAGAATTTTCGTTGGAAAATATCCGGGATCCATGTCTACCCATTTTTGACTCAATGTACATTCCCATGCGGGATGGAACGCATTACCCACGCCGCGGCGTTGCCGTGACTTTCTCCTTTCTATTGTTGAAAACGCCATGTTCATATACAAGAATTCTCTGTCTGACTCACTGTTCGTATTTACGTCTCGAGCAGACATTCTGTCAATCTCACGTTTACGTCGCATAAACTTTCTAGACTGAACACGTGTACTGTCTAATTCATCTTCTAGTTTCGTATTATCCGCCAATTCGTCTATGTCATCATCGTCCTCAAAATACGTTTCTAAGTCTGTATTACTTATTAAAGCGTCTGAATTACGTTTAACACTTGGCTCGTCCGCCGACATTCGCGATTCGTCGTAAAGTGGTCCCATCCTCTGCCGAAGTTGGTCGGGCGTCAAAGGCGGACACTTGGAAGTGACTACTATCTTTTTCTGACTACTGTAAACGTCCACTTTTGTTGACGGCCGATCATTAGGAAAGGCAGAAGCCGGCCACGTCAAGAGCAGCATGTAGAATAGAGTAAGAATCAACTTGCGGGATTTTCGAACCTGAAATAAGTAAAGTAAAGTGTGTACTAAAACACTGGACAAACCTTCTACGAATAATGTACATGTATATGACGATTTGCTATATAAGCTTCAAGAAAACGTTATGGTCATAAGTTTTCATGTAAGCGGCATTTAATGGCGGACAAGGAATAAAACTCTCGAAGACTTTTTTTTGTAGGCATCGTCTTTAACATAGATATTGTAAACACTACTTAATCGGTCGATTCTAGCATGGTATAATATTACAGACAATGTTCACTTGACAGGTTATGTCGATTTAAGCATATTACGGATAAGCAAGAAATACCGAATGCACGATTTGCGTTGATTATAATTGCCAAGGTTATTTTATCACAATGCTAAACGGTATGACATTAATTCGCGAACCAGTCAAAACAGTTCGTCGTCTTGAAACACACAATAAGATGAAGCATAACACCTATGTGTATTTCTGGTGATTTTTTATTCCATTTTAATTATGACATTTTAAACAGCTCATTGTCAAACTTCAATAAAAAGATGAGACAAACTGAAGATATGATTAATAAATGGTAGCTCACATAATTTGAATATAGTTGGTACGTAGGAAACTTGACTCAGTGTCATTAAGGCACTGCGTTGCTGCCATTTATAGACTTGACAGAAGGTAGAGTTTTTCTCTTAAAGTGTTAATCACAAATTCTTGATATGCTTTTGAAAACGTGTTTCACAATATCATAGGATTTAATTACTGTCTGAAATTTAAATACCTCTCTTAATATGACAGTCAGCACCTTTTTGATAATTGTTAGATTTGAGGCAACGCCTTTTTTTTTCATTATATGATTTTACTTATTTATGTAAGCTTATTTGTGTTTTTCTTTAATTAATATGTGTAAATTGTTTCCAACACATTTAATTATAAACGTTTATGTCGGAAAAATGAGACCGTTTGATGTACAATATTCTGAATAATTTTATGTAATTTAAGTTAACATGTCAGCGTATGAATAAGGTGATAAATTATCACATACTTCCCTATTAGTGTATTTAAACAGATGCCATTAGTATTCATTTGTAGTCTTACTTTTATCTGAGGCCTTTTATTGCAATGCGATCTATTTCAAGAAAATATCAAGAAGTTAGGACGTAAAAAGTTCAGCAAACGAACTGTCTACACCTGAACAGCAAACCATACACGGACAGAATGACAATGATGGCGTCATGTTATAAAAATATGAAAGAAAAATGGAATATTTGAATTAAACCCATACAGCACTTCAACAGGAGAAACGATTTGATGTACATCTAACTTAAATAAAAGATTTCGTCATAATTTATCATTTGAATCGTTATTTTCTTTTTGTATTTACGTCACTGACGTCACTCTGCAGGTGGTTGGATCACGTGAGGTCGGTTCTCGCGCACAATAATAACAAGTGTGTGTAATTATGTAACAGATGCTGTGACCAGGCTGACCTTTCCACTAACTCATAAGTTCCTGTTCGCAAGTGCAGTCTTTGATTTCCCTTACATGGCTCTATCATCAAGTATTTCAATGTCAGCGGTCATACTGAATGTGCTTCTATGGGCTGTTGTTATAAGTGCCATTGTATGAAGCTTGAATAGTTAAAAGAAACGTCAATAAGATCCTGTACAGCAGTAGCAATACAAAATATGGACGCGCCGATGTATGACATTGCAGTTTTCTCTGCCAATAAATGCCCCACATTTTTGTAAATACTGTCGAGTCTTTTCTTTGCTCTCCTAATGATATTACAATGGTACACATTATATCGCCCAATGACTTTGCTTATTTGCTATTTAACTTCTAACTGAGGTATGTAGGAAATGGCCATTAACCCAAGGTTAACTACTCTAATGTCAATATAAATGTTTCAATACAATGTCGATGGTCAAGTTTGCTTATAGTTTATTTAATTAACACCATCACGTTGTCCATTAGGTGAGAAACTTCTCTGCAAATACGCATTCAGCTGTTTACTTCTATATCAATTGTGTCACAGTTTGATTTAAACATGATTAAATTAGGGAACGCTCTATTAAAATCACCCAACTACCCTGCTTATTATTTCAGACTGTTTATTTGGATCATTGTATTAATTGTATAATGTATATTTCTCCTGATGCCACGTTATTTACAAGGGAATATAAACTACGATAATGCGTATTTGAATTATATAAAAGCTACATGTTCGCCCCTAAATAAAAATAGCTACTAAGTAAGTTTTATCTGTTTAAAAGCTTTTTTTTTCAAACAGGACAGTAGTTTTAATTTATCAATGACCGGTAAAGAAATAATCAGTGTTAGATCAATGTCTAATGTTATAGTCATCATTCTGTAATTATGACGTTGTTAGAAGTTGTTTTCTCAAGAATATGCTCTCAAAATACATTTTGTTTGATGAAAATAATAAAATTTATGATGTTTATAAAATCAAATCTGACGCTTATCAGAAATAGTTGAAGAAAGTGCGGATACCAATTTTAGTTTGTATAATCAAGAAATCTAATCAAGACCTGCTCCCCTTTATCAAGCCTGGTCAAATACAGCTGGTGTAGATCCAGATCTGCCAGCTCCCGCTGAAAGCTGTCTGATCAGGATAGGCACCATTTTCTGTCAAGTCTCTCTAGAAAGATGTGGCAGCCGTGGAGTTGTATTAACCAGTAACCCTTTACAGCTTTATGACTCAGTCATTCTGATGACTGGATGATCGTGTAATTCACAGTCATCGCTTAATCATCTCACGTCCAGTACATCATTGTACGCTTAATACTGCATTACATAACCTTATCAGAAGAATTGCCCCAAACTGAGCTTTCCCAGAACATATCTATATTCCCAGATCTGGATTCGTGATACTTTTGCTCAATTTTAGCATCCAATAAAATAGTACCCATCTCGTGAGGACAATCCCACGCCTATTGACTTCCCATAGACCTTGCCTGTTTTATGAATTGTTTCATTCATAAAACTGAATTCTCCAAGGGGTTTCCAGCTGCCCTGTTAAAGATAAGCCTGACAACAACCTGGCATAAAAAACCTGCCCAAGAATGCAGTAAGGGTTGGTATCTGCCCATGGTTCATTTGATATATGACAAGGTAGAGTCATATTGAAAACGGGAGATGGGGTCTTTGAAACGTTTTGCGATGAACGTTATAAATAATATGCATTTAAAATGATAATGGTTTGTTTTTAGTGAAGCTATCACGTATTAAGAGATAAAGGGTATGTCAAAAGCAAATATATGGTATTTTGAGTTTTTATGCTGGAGCGATGATCATTCATTTAATTGTTTTACAATATGTAAAACATGTGTGTTAGGCGAAGTACGATTTATTTTCTTTTAATGCAAGAAGTAGTATTTTAGATTAGGTGTTGAATTCTGATAGTTTCAATTGTTCATATTTGAAGAAACAACGTGTCGTGCCATTATGAAACTTTTAGTAATTTATTGAAAATAGCTTCAGGTCATTATTTCTTTCATGATTATAAAAAGTAATTTTAAAATTAAAAAAAAAATCATTTAAACACAAGTTTGAACATTCCAGTGATGTATCAGATTTTACCTGTTACCAAATTTCAACTGTCCAAAATACGTGGCGGTAATATTAAATGTTTATAGAGATTTAAAGATAAATTAGATTAACAAAACTCTTGACAGAAATACGAAATCGGGGAATCTTTGCTGGTGTAAACCTTTTGAAAATAAAAGAAAGAAAATGATTTAACACTTAGCATGTTCAGCATGAATTGATCAAATACAGGCAAACAGTGTATATCTTCATCAGCCAGCTCTTATTGGACGCGGTGAAAACAATGTTTTCTTCTGATTCTCTAAGATGGCATATTGTCTCCTTTTCATACAGCTATTATTAATACAACTTAATAATAACTTATCATTTGTACATTATATTTGAACAATTAACGTACATTATATTTTACATTTGACATAATTAGAGTTCAGGATAAAATAAATGTATTGAACGTAGAACCCACCTGGTTAAGTGTCCAGTTCGGTAGCATCTCATCCGGATGCGTGGGGTAGATGTGGCCGTGAAAGTACGACGTGAGCTCAGGTTCGAGCCCAGGTGTGAGCAGCACATACACGCGTCTGGTGGTCATTTCGTACTGGTGTCGGGCTTGGGGATCCAACTTGCATCTTGCAGCAACACAGGTCGGGTCGATCACGTCCAGTGTGTGTTAGAAAGAGTCTATGTTCTCTGCTCCGCCGAAACTTAAACTCCAACAACCTGTTTGGTAGTTGTTTTTTGAATTGTACTAATGTCCCTCCTTTGTAACTCTTGATTATTTTGTTAGTATTGAATTTTTGAGTGAATTTGTTTCAGTTTCTACTTCGAAGTGCTGAAGTTCGAATAATTAAAACTGTAATTCACCTTTACGTATCCGTCAATGTGAGGTAAGACGTTGGTATAATATCAATGAGTATGCTCTTCACTAAGCGCTTGTCAATAGAAGTCTTGTGTAAGCGGAAAACTTAATAATTATTTCCCATCACCTTATATCGTACATTTATTGGCACTGAGACTTATCAATGAATGTGAACATCTCCGTGGTATGGAAGTCTCTCTGCGAGTCTGCGTGAAAAGTAGTCCTTGGAGAAGTATGAATATTGCGAACGAGTAGAATCACGACATTTATAGCTGGCTGGTGAACCAATAGACTCAGTTGATGGCTGGTTCCGTCGCGGGGCCGTCACTGGCAGCACAACACCCACGCTCCCCGTGTCACGACCAATGCGCGCACAACTGCTTTGCCACCCTGCCTCCTGAAATGATAGCAAGGCGAATGTGCTAAAATGTTAAGGAGTCCGTGAGGTTTTGTGAGTTTCTGCTAAATTTATCAGCTCATCGGGAGTTACCGCATTGTTCCGTAAATATTAAATGAAACTTTATCTTGAAGCAAAAGAGCGCAAGCGCTGTCATGCTGAAGAAAATGCACTGGTGTTGCCGTTGTTAAAGCAATGAGTGGGGTAATTTATGGCAACATCAAAAACGCCATGGTGACAAAACAAACATTTAACGTTTTGTTGTATCTGGTAAACAAATTAGAAGTTGAAACCCTCCTGATTTATAGTAGATGTAGCAATGGTGGTGTTGTTAAAGCAGCAGTAGTGGCTGGAATAATAGTCACAGATACAACGATATATTGTAACGAATTCGTCGTTGTCGTAGTCATCGTCGTCGTAGAGTAGTAAAAGTAGAAACAGTAGTAGTAACAGTAGTTATAGAAGCAATATAGAAGTAGTATAGAAGTAGTATAAAAGTAGTATAAAAGTAGTAGTAGTAGTAGCAGTAGTAGTAGTAGTTAGTAGTAGTAGTAGTAGAAGAAGTAGTGGAGGTGGTGAGGGCTGTAGTAGTAGTAGTATCCAGAGTATCCGTAGTAGTAGTAGTAGTAGTAGTAGTAGTAGTAGTAGTAGTAGTAGTAGTAGAAGTAGAAGTAGTAGTAGTAGTAGTAATCCTTATAGATAATGGGAAGGTAGAAGTAAGGCCGATTAACAAGTGCAGTAGTCAACAAAAATTATGGATATGCTTAATATATTAACATATTTTTCTAATAGACAACTTTTTGTTCACTTTATTGTTAAAATTCTACTATTTACAATAACTATTTTCTGACATCTGAAGAGTGTGCTTTCGGTTATAGAGGAGAATCAATACAAAATGACACACGCTAATGTTAATACCAAGAGTGCAAACAAACCGAATTCCGTGCTACTGTGGACAGTGAAATGGCGGTTTAACCTTACAATGCTACATTTGTTAATATCCCAATCTAAATTTGAATTATTCGTTAAACAAAAAGTTAAGATATTGTAGATACTTAGACGCAAATATTTCAGATCCTGTTCAGACTGCTTCCGGCGAGAGCTGTCTGATCTGGGTCTGAACTATTCCCTACGCTTGAATAATTCGTACAGAGCACGTGAAGAGTTATTAGGCCTGTGAGAATTGCCAGGAAGGTTACCTGGATATGACGACATCACAACATTCCCACCTGAGTCATTGGAATACTATATATACATCTGGTCTAATCCTTACTGTGCCACATTTGTTAAAAACAAACATGGAATCTTAATTCTTTGCCAACACGTTTATGCAAAGGTCAGAAATCGTGTTTGAAAGAGTCAACAGTAAGTAGTGAAGATCCTGATTAGACATCTCACTTAAGGAACTGCCAGGTCTCGATCTGCACATTTTATCTAATATGATCAACAAGAGTTTAACAGGCTAAGTGCATAAGTATGTGAAAACACTCAGGAGCGGATCTATGCATCAGTTTAGCCGTAGAATTGTTTGTTCGAATCGTTTTGATATCTTTAACGCCCCTTTGTTAGAGTCATTCTATTATTTGCAACTTCTTTTGTCGTTAATTCTCCACTTGTAGCCAGTTTATTTGTTTATACCGCTTTTTGAGCCAAACAAATAGAAAATTCTTTGCTTTTTCGGAGAAATTAAATGTGTAAACTTTGCCAATAATTGTCGAGTCGTAAGGAGACGGAATAAGCTTGGAATAAATGTTGTGCTGGTTTCTCTGTGTTTGCAGTTTATGACGATTTGATATACTACATGATATCACACGTAGGGATATTTGTCTGACAAATGGTGCACTATGATCAGCTAACACGTGATGCACTATGATCAGCTAACACGTGGTGCACTATGATCAGCTAACACGTGGTGCACTATGATCAGCTAACACGTGATTAACTATGATCAGCTAATAGTTGGTGCACTATGATCAGCTAACACGTGGTGCACTATGATATTTGTCTAACACGTGGTGCACAATGATGTGGTGCACTATGATATTTGTCTAACACGTCGTGCACTATGATCAGCAAGCACGTGGTGCACTTTGATATTTGTTTAACACTTGGTGCTCTATGATCGGCTTATACGTGGTGCACTGTGATCAGCTAAATACGTGGTGCACTATGATCAGCTAACACGGGTGGTGCGCTATGATCAGCTAACACGTGGTGCACCATGATCAGCTAACACGTGATGCACTATGATCAACAAACACGTGGTTCACTATTATCAGCTAACACGTGATGCACTATGATCAACAAACGCGTGATGCACTTTGATCAGCTAACACGTGGTGCACTATTAATATAAGTTAACACGTGATGCACTATGATCAACAAACACGTGATGCACTATGATCGGCTATCACTTAGTGCACTATGACAATTGGCTAACACGTGGTGGTCGGTGGTTCTACCCAGACACGGCGGTCTTTTCTACCGATTATTAACTGGACATCCCCAATATGATCATAACTGTGTTGTTGCAATGAAGCAATAACTTACAAAACATTTGCTAATGCTCGTAGATATGTTTTATGTGTTTCTTTTGTGTGGGTGTTTGTTGTTGTTGTTGTTTTGTGTGTTTTGTGATGTTTCAATATCAAATGATTATGTAAACTTTTTAAATTATAGTAACATAACCCCCCCCCCCCCCCCACCGGAGCAGGCATGCAAGATCCGTGTTTCAGTTCTATCTTAGAACTATAAACAATGCCCGTGACAGTTAGTGTTTGCGTCATACCTTTATCAGCAACCTGTAGTTTCGGCTTGCGTACGGTTCGTAACATATTCCATGATAATTTTTGACACCTCAAACATTTCTGCTGGCTTGTCCTGAATATTCGAGGAATGTTCGAGTATTCTGAAGGACAAAACAAACAAACTGTTCTAGTCAGCGTGTTTATTAGAGTAACTGTCCCTTTATCTGATCTTCATGCGGGACTATAACTGCTACTCTACAGCCAACAGTTGAGGATGTAAATAGCAACTTAAAAACATCAAGAAAAGACAACAACAACATTTTATCCGATTCTTAAGAACGAATATACGTTCTACCGCACTCACTTTCATGAAACTTGTAATGGGAATTTTGGATAACTGTTGATGATTTTGAAAATAAAGAAAAGTGTTACCGAATAACTCAGCGATAACTGGTAGTGGGAAAAATAACTCCAAGATGTTCCTTGTTTAGTTGTGTCGTCGTATGTATTTATAGTATTTTCCAATCTCTTAATGGTACTATTGCATATCTGTTTGGTATGCATCTATCAAGTGTCTCATTTAGCCAGCGAAATTGTACGAAGTGATAAGTCTAATGCAATAAATTAGATCCAGATTACTTTGATTGCAGATTAATCTGGAACTATACTTTTGCCACAGCATCTTTATCATTACTTCTAATGGCCTCGAGAGCAATTAAGAAGTAAATATTGGTTATTAAAAACTAAGTGTAAACGCGCAACATCATCGTCACCATAAAGTACAAACGTTGGATGACAGATTTCTCCACAATTATCTACACTATACACACCGAGCATAGGGATGTGCTCGTTTCACTCTTTAATTGGACAGTTTAGAAGGTGAGCGGTGATTATGCAGTAACACGAAGACAGTGTACCACGATAATGATTACAACAAACGTCGCTATCGTTTGATAAAAAAATCCTTGTATTCCATAAATTGTTTTCATTCTTTTCACAATGACTTTAACTGACTATGGAATGCACATCAAAAGAATGACAGACGTTTTTACACATTAACAGTTTTCAACATTAGGCAGTGTGCCTAGCACTCAACAGTTTTCAATATCTTATGTACAAAAACCCATTGACTTTCAACAGACGTGAAGCGGTGGGGGGTTTCATGATGTCGACATTGTGCGAATCTTATGTAAATATTGAAATAAATGCAACCACCCGTCTCTCGTCTATTACCGTCCAAAAGGGTTTGCGCAGTGCATTTTTCGGTAAAAAAAACACACACAAATAATAGATGTGTGTTTAAGGACTCATTATGGGCTAAAATATGCCTTTATTATGGCATTTACCTGAGGAAAGTGGGGGTTACTGAACGTCTCTTTATAATTGCTAACCAACTCCCATATTTATTCAGACCATATCTCGCAAAGTGTCCCATGATTGATTTAGCTGCCAAAGTAAAACTTCATCAGTCCAGAATGCCGCCATTTCAAGACACATGCTTCTACATTCTTCAGGATATATCTACTAGCTCTTCACAGAAGGTAAATATACGAAAGTAGAAGCAAACATTCAGACTGCTTCTTGTGGGAAAAATGTAGATGTACAGATATTGGCACTAATGAAATAAATCCTAACAAGGGTATCGTACAGTTGTAAAAGATTAAATTAACAATAATAAAACAAGTTAGCTGTATTCACTCGCTATTGACCGTATATAAACCCTATAATTCGTTGGTCACTAATAAAACTCACCATCATCTAATGTTACCAGTATTAATTACTAGGGTATGTGTTTTACTAGCACTGATTTTGCTGCGTTGGGTAAAATTTAAAAATTGCTTTAAAATTAAAATTTCATAACACGCACATAAGTTAATTAAAACGTAACTTCAGTATGGCCTAAAACGTCACCGTGCTGATCAGTATACACTGCTGATATCCCGCCTAAATGTTATTACTTTGGTTGCATGGTGTTGTCAAAGAACATCATGTATTTATCTAAAAACAACAACAACAACAACCATAAGGTGACTGAGAAAGAAAAACTCGGTTGCAGGTTTACTAACAGCCACTCCAGTAGGGAACAGAAACTGGTAGCCTTAATCGTGTAATCTTGTTATAAATAAACATAAGGCTGGTTATTGCCCTATCGTATATAAAGTAAGGCATGGTGAAATGTCATTAATTTCATCACTCATTTTATTGCTTTTTAGAAGGTGTGAAGAGGTTTGAAATTAAAAATGCACTCATTTATCATAACGAAATAATAGCAACATAGGCGTTCGCGAATCACATGTAACAATGTTTGATATTATAAGTGATGTACTCGATAACAACAACAAATCAGCTACGGTTGAATTTTAGGTATTTACCCATTTCGAATCTGCGTTTGTTTAAATATAAATATAATTTATTATAGTGAAACATGCTTAAAATCAGGTAGACTGTAGATAAAATCTAGGTTTAATTTGCTGATTGCTTTCTGTCAGGACCCGTTCTATTGTCGGACGCAGTGGCTCACACCTGTTAATATAATTGTCTTTTTTATAGTACTTACTACGATTTTCAACATACTCTTCAACATACTTGTGACGATGAACTTTTAGAAATATTTTTACAACTTGAATGTTAAGTAAATCTTACGGTTGAAGATACTTGCGATCATAAACAAATTAGGTCTTCGAGAGTAAGACATGTACAATTTAAAAACTTAATGATAAACAATAGACTTTCTGCTTAACACTTTGCCTGCTAATCGCGAACTGATTACGAATTGATTTCGCTTAGACATATCATCCGTTGACAGGTTCTGGTTTCTGGTCAGGACCTGCCCTGCTTGCTACGTGAAGTCTTTATCAACGTATCTCGTGACCTTTGCATGTCAGTTCTAGGAAAATAACTTGGATTGCATATTGCTTTTGAATAAAATAACACAATAATGTGCTATATCTTCTTGAATTGAAACTCAAGTATTTGTGTTGTTTTATAATGACTTAAAACATCGATACTTAAGAGAATCTTCTTGTTAAGGTGGTATCTGACAGTCAGCATATATCCCATACATGTAACAACATATTGCTCCTGTTTGTGGAATTTGTGTATAATTGCTGCAATAACTAATACTTTAGTTTAAGTTAAGGCTGTTATGATATTGCCTCAAGTGTTAGACAGCAAATGTTGTAACATATTTCGCGCTAAATGTCCGCGATATCAAGTTGTAAATAAGCAATATGGGGTTTTCAGCTTTAAATACATATCGACTGTCAGAGTGATTACCTGGATGATCATGGAATTCGATTTCAAAAGTAAAGTGACACACGGTTTCTTTATTTTAAAGATAGCTAACTTCGCAGCGTGGCTCGGATAGGAAATACCTTTTGTAACGATTAATGGGATGTTATGCCTTACTTTTTCCATGGATGTAGGACACCAATAATAATATTTCAGAAGATCTTTGCAGGTAACTATAATTTGTCGTTTTTGCGTGCCAGAATAAAAGGAGTCCAAACTATCGGATGCCACCTTTATAATGGAAGAAAGGTGAACTCATTTAAAACCAAGGAAAAGAAAAGAGAACCATACTGTTTCCGGATAAAGTTTGCAAAAGATCGGTCATCAACAAGAAAACAATTATCAGTATTTTTTCCACTTAGTGATTTTGTCTTATAATTGTACTCGTATTGTAGTAATGAAACTTTGATTCGTTCATTATTGCGCATCCTACCTTTTTTATACTTCTGCAAATCAAGGTGTTCCAAATTCAAAAGTGAACGCAAAGTAACTAATTTATTAACTTCCCATGGGCACATTACGTATATAAGTTATTCAGCAGTATAGTTTTATGATTTATAACACGCACAAAAAGTATCGGAAACATGCCCTCCCACCTTTTAACCACGTGCAAATATTTGAGATCGCTGAGTTTGTTGAAACCCTCCACAAGTGGTCATTATTTAAATGATTCTTTACTCTTTCCTGAAAATAAATCCTGATCATATGATCTCGTATTTTTAAGCAAATCTTACACCACGTATTTGCTATCGCGTCATTACAAACAATAAAAAGGGTTCACCATTTATCGCGAGTACGTAATAGCTAGGTCCGAAACTAGGGTCTTGGAACAGACTCTCTATAAGATTTCATTCTGCTGTTTGTAAATGTGAAATATCTTTCAGGTGGTAAATAAACTTTTGATCTTAGGGAGAATACACGGCCAGGAGCTCTTCTGTTCGGGTATTTTTTTTTAAAAAAAAACTACATCGACTTTCCTACGAATACGGTGAATCATTTTATTTCGTTACGCTTGATGTTTACCTGCGAATACGGGGCGTGAGCAATAGAGAACTTTCTCGCGTTCAATGAGTCAATAAAATCTTAAACCTATATCGACACCGTTTGTGCAAATTTAACATTCGATATATAATTACAGCCTTTAATTTATTGGATAATTGTTGTTAAACATTTCTGCACACACTATCTCACTCGGATAATTAGCCATGTTGTGTTTTACGTTCTTGTGTTATAGTGGACCGAAATTTGTTTAAATAACGCCTCTCTGTGAAAGTTTTCTTTCTTTAAACGCTGGCGTTCTTAGACCCAAAGAGGAAAAATGTCTGTATTTACATAGATTCTCAAGTATTCCCGGTATGCAATGCAATGATTGCATACTTTCACTCTCGCCTGTGAACAAACCGGCTAGTGGTGAACTCGGTTGCATAACTCAGTATCATTTTTTTTTGTATATTGATATCGACAATCAAAAATCCAGGCCAGCCTTCTTATCGTTTGGTCGGGTTTTCTCACAGTGCATTTTTACAAGCAGTAGAAGAATTTCCACCATACTTCCAAAACTGTTTGTAGAACAATTGCAAGTCATAAAACTAATATGTTAGACACTCTGAGGTGTTTGTCTAGGAAAGGTAGAGATACATGACAAATAAAATCACTGAATACTATTACGTGAAGTTAGACTTGTGGAATCTTACCCTAAAATATACAGGTACTTTAAGTGAAAGGTCGCAATAAAACATTTTATAGAATTATTTACTTACATCTGCTTATAAGTATTTATAAATCATACTGACGTATATTTCTCTGTGACGATGATTTTAACCCATTATAACACCTGGCGTAATAAAAGAAGTAGTTGTAACAATGCGGAAGAAAAGATCGTGGTGAGGCTTTGGATGTGTATTAACAAAGATATGTTTATTTGATCGACATTTTGTATGTTTAAACCGTACTTTAATCGCTTACACAACGACCGTACAAGGATATTGACGCGGTAAAGTCGTTGATAGCAAATGAAAGCAAATACAGATGATATTAGCCTTGGGGACCAGAACAGCGCGAGGTTTAAGAAAACGATCTAATCGACAATGACGCTTAATGTTTTACCACTAGCCTGCTAGGCTCGAATTATTCACGCTAAGGCAAATAGTGCAGATCTTGATCAGTGAGTTCCCACTGGGCACTTCCTGAGCAGAAGCTGCATTTCTTTACAACTAAGTCTCTAGGTATATAAACAGGTAACTTGAGTTTCTCTGTTATAAACATAAACTGAAATAATAAGTATAGGTCAAAAACATACGTAGCACGATAAGGGGAAAAGGCGACTTCTTGTCGACATTATTGCGTCCAGTGCACCAGTGGCAAACTGTATAATAGATAGGGATATTCGCGTTAAAGCTTTTGCACTGCATCTTGTGCATTGGTGTTTTTGTTTTAGTCCAAAAGTCAGGCTTGAATGGGTTGTGTATATTATGTACATTCCTCAAATTCGTCGCTTAGGAAACGTTTGCATTGAGGTGTCTTACCCTGCTAATACGAATTTAACTGACTAAAGCCAACAACGTAGATCCAGACAAGCCAGCTTCCACAAAGAGCTGACTGAACAGGATCGTCATTGTTTTTTATGCAGTCCTCTTGTCATTTATCATGTTTGAATTTACGTTTTTATTATCTAACTAAGATGGTGTTTGGGCAATTAACTAATATAGCATTGTTAGGGTTTATTGCTAGTAGGCAACTCACGCATGCATTTTCATCCTGCGGATGTCAATGCTATGTAAATGCTCGGTGTGTTTACTGTGCAAACAGTTTAGGTAAAACTTAGTGCTACAAGGCTGCTATAGATGTTAATGGGCCTAAATATTTTAACATAAATGTGAATAACTTTCAGCGAAGGAATGTTGTGATGTGGTGCTTGAGTATCTGTATCAATGTTACTCCTGCAGCTAAGTTTCGTGTTTTCCCTATCATGTTGTTGCATTTACTTACAATGACTTTATGTAATATTGTTTGAAGGTAAATAAGCATGTACAGATAAAAGGCATAGTACAGTGGAATTATCGATTTGAAGAAAGTGTAACAAACTCTTGTAATAGTTTGTGTTTAACTCTTGAAAAAGGCTGCTTGCTGAAATTTGAGTGGAGTGCGTATTTTTAGAAAAAAAATTGTATTCACTATAGTTTCTCTATGGAACAATTTACAACATTGTCTTTTAATATGTAAACTAATCAACGAATCGTAATGCTTGGAAGGGCAATAAGTCGATGTCCAGTATTAAAAATTATGTTAAAAAATAGTACAAGTCTTTAATATATGCCGGAGTTGAGATGAAATTTTGTCCGCGAAATGCAGGTTACTTGTATATACACAGATAAGATTCAGGGTGAATAATATCCATGCACGATTGACAACCGATTTTACAAAAGAAACTTATCACGATAATGTAACCATTACTGAATACATTGAAAAGGCCCCGTTGAGGAATGTCACTCACGATTGCTTGAGAAAGTAAGTAGTGTCAGCATTACTTTATTACATATTCACTTGACTGATTCTTAATGGAAACAATTTGACCAATAACGACGGTAATTTCTAGGTCTATAGGACAACAGACGTTAAGCAACCTGCTTTTGTATTCTTACGCGCTTGATTAAAGTTCATTGCGCACCGCCGGTTATACTTGTGAAGGTGCAACGGAAAGAATCTGTCGCTGGGCTAGAAGAATGACTCTTTGAATGCCCTTCAGTCGAAAAAACTGGTGAAACTTTACAAAAGCTGCGGGGAATAATCGACCATCAGAACATTCTTTCTATATGAAATAAGGACTCGATGCCCTTATCACGTGGACAGAAAATGGTGATTAATTATATGGGCAAAGGCTAGGTGATAAACGGAGTTTATGACGGGACAAAACATTAAATGCAGATAAGGATTTAAGATAGGAACATATCTATAACTGAAATAGCGGCCAGTCTTACAATGCTTCCTGCTGAATTGGACAGTCTGGCAGTCTTGTGATGGAGTGAAATACAGCGCGTCCTTTAGGGTGTTGTACTTGTAGTTTAATGTGGAAGTGAAGGAGAAGAAAATAACAAGTGTTAAGAAGAAGAAGAAGAAGAAGAAGAAGAAGAAGAAGAAGAAGAAGAAGAGATGATGATGATGATGATGATGATGATTGATGATGTTGTCGTGGTCGCGATGGTGGTGAAGGTGAGAAGTTACAATATGGGTGATTAAACATTACAGACTACACTAGAAACATGGGCTCATGTT
This sequence comes from Sinonovacula constricta, assembly GCA_007844125.1. Taxonomy (NCBI): domain Eukaryota; kingdom Metazoa; phylum Mollusca; class Bivalvia; order Cardiida; family Solecurtidae; genus Sinonovacula; species Sinonovacula constricta. The sequence goes on from CM017562.1 coordinate 39,651,493, forward strand.
ACTTTCGTTTGATATAGGAATTTGGATACAGTTTCAAAATTGAGTTGAGTGTTTCAAAATGTAATCTGACCTGTAAAGATATACAAGCTGCTATGACCGAGATTCAAACAGACAAAAGATAGATCACAAAAGTGACAGACAATACAATGCACTGATAACAATACTGGATTCTACGTTTTGAGAGCCATGTGACTATTTATCCCTCAACATCTTGAGGGAAGACATACGACACATTGACCGCGACGACATATATTGTATGATGCAATGCATGCTGCAAATGTTCTGAAATTAGAAAGATTAGGTCACATTCCGCCCCACCTTTCACGTGTATGGCATTTGACCATCATACTTAGAGGAGTCGATTTTTGCGCTGTTACATTTAAAAGTTTATGTACACCCATACACCATATATTTTAAATGTGTTCAATCTAGCGATGCCGGTTTTGCTTTTTTGAAGGATGGGGGTGACATTTTAATAAATCAGACATTATGAATCTCAAATCGCGAACACTTGTACAATAAGCAATGTAAGCAGTTTTGGCGTGGCCAATAACAAAGTTTACCATTTGGTCTGACTGGCTCGTAATTGTAACGCTAACTTGTATCTAGGCTACGGTGTTTTAGTTTCTTGTATTGCCAATGTGTCCCATTGTAATACGTTGTTTGACTTTAAAAGCAATCCCTTGTCCCTAAAATGCAACGAGCGTAAAACATTAGTCCCGAATAGGACGTATTATGTGCACGACTGGGTTTTCAGCAAAACATTTCTTGGGATGCACTGATCGCCCTTTTCGCTCCAACCATGGCCAGAGCAACCTTTTGAGAGAGGACTTGTCAACCTGTCTCAAAAGATGTCGCTTTTCTCGTGATTATCTTTCAAAATGTTAAGATTTATGAAGACCTAATACGAATCTTTGCTTTAAACGGCATTACAGATACCTAGCAACAGAAATTTAAAAAGGCTCAGTTAATTATCTCTATGAATAATGCATAAAGGTTTTATCAATTAAAACTTCTAAAAGGTGGTCTATTTAACGTAATTAGGAGCTTGGAAGTGGTATGTCGGACAGTGATGGGTCATGCGTCTTCGCACACCCAATGTAGGGCAGGACATAGTTGCGAGATACCGTCGCACATCAAGTGTAGGGCAGGACCATAGTTGCGAGATGTCATCGCATACCCAATGTAGGGTAGGACCATAGTTGCGAGATGCCGTCGCACACCCAAAGTAGGGTAGGACCATAGTTGCGAGATGCGGCGCACACCCAATGTCGGGAAGAACATAGTTGCGAGATGCCGTCGCAAATCCCTTGAAGTGCAGGAGATAAGTGCGAGATACTGTCGCACACCCAATGTAGGATAGGACCATAGTTGCGAAATGCCGTTGCACATCCGAATCCTAAGATAGGTCGAACTTTAGTATGGTTTTAAACAATGTTATTAAAATGTTTACAAAAGTGTAAGTCAAAAATTTTGATTGATCTTACCACTTCGTCAGTTATTAAAAATGTAAATATTTGTCAACAGTGTTTTAAAGCTAATCTGGCATCTAAGACTGAAAACGTTTGTCAAATCATGGTAAAGAAAGAAAATAAAAAGAGTTAACTGGTAACTGCTTATTTTTAAAAAATAATTTTTATGACGACATATGCGGAGGGTATGCTAGTTTGCTCCCATTTCTAGAAGAGTGCCCTGTTAGCAAACCCCAATGCCATCCTATGACAATAAGTCCATCCGGATTATATTTAATCCTATACTTCTTAGATTCACTTTCAACATAATGGTGCGAGGGCAGGTCTGAACCACATGCTAATATCATAGTAAACATATATTTATTTGTCGTAAAATGTACATTCTTCTCGCTTGCTGGGATAGGACGGCTGTTGCTAGGATTGTTAAGAATGTGTTTTTTTTCCTCAATGACATCTTTTTAATTGTCCATACATAAATAATTCTAAATCGGAATACAAATGAAACTCGCTTCAGTAGGATATAATGGTTAAATAAGAGGGGTTTAGAAACCAGAAGGTTTTGCAGGTTGTCTTAAACAGGTATAAGTTAGGTGCATCTGGGAATAAATAGTGGTCTGTAATTTGCATATATTTAGAGTAGCGGGAATAATGCATTATTGTCGCAGTATTGCTTTGTTGTTGATGTGAAAAACGATGGCAGAAACGCATTCGTGGTTGAAATGGTGATTAATATGTAGTACAAATGCATACAGTGATGGTGATGGTTAGTAGTTCTGACAGTAATTATGATCAAAGTCGTATAACGTGTTATTGAAGAGTGTATCGTGCTCTAATCGTATATTTTGAGTTGGTGGTGGGTGTAATAGTAGCTGTAGTGCTGTTGGTGGATGTTATAGTAGATGTTAGAGTTGGCAGTGCATGTAATTGTAGATGTAGTGTTTGTGGTTGCTGTAATAGTAGAGGTAGTGTTGGTGCTGGCTGTAATAGTAGAGGTAGTGTTTGTGGTGGCTGTAATAGTAGAGGTAGTGTTGGTGCTGGCTGAATAGTAGAGGTAGTGTTGGTGCTGGCTGTAATAGTAGAGTGTTGGTGCTGGCTGTAATAGTAAATGTAGTGTTTGTGGTGGCTGTAATATAGAGGTTGTTTGTGGTGGCTGTAATAGTAAATGTAGTATTTGTGGTGGCTGTAATAGTAGAGGTAATGTTGGTGCTGGCTGTAATATTATGTGTAGTGTTGGTGCTGGCTGTAATAGTAGAGGTTGATTGTGGTGGCTGTAATAGTAAATGTAGTGTTTGTGGTTGCTGTAATAGTAGAGGTAGTGTTGGTGCTGGCTGTAATAGTAAATGTAGTGTTTGTGGTGGCTGTAATAGTAGAGGTAGTGTTGGTGCTGGCTGTAATATTATGTGTAGTGTGGTGCTGGCTGTAATATTATTTGTAGTGTTGGTGTTGGCTGTAATATTATTTGTAGTGTTGGTGCTGGTTGTAATATTATGTGTAGTGTTGGTGCTGCAATAGTAGATGTAGTGTTTGTGGTGGCTGTAATATTGTGTGTAGTGTAAGTGCGGGCTGTTATATTATGTGTAGTGATGGTGCTGGCTGTAATATTATGTATAGTGTTGGTGCTGGCTGTAATAGTAGATGTGGTGTATGTGGTGGCTGTTATATTGTGTGTAGTGTTGGTGATGGCTGCAATATCATGTGTAGTATTGGTGCTGGCTGTCACCTCATGTGTAGTGTTTGTCGTGGATGTAAGCGTAAATTTAGTTTTTTTGTGATAGATGTAATGGGCGGTGAAGTGTATGTGGTAGATGTAATGGGCAATGTAGTGTTTGTGGTGTTTACAGAAAGTTATATGTGCGGTTGTTATCATTGAACTAGTGCTAGTCTTTATAAATATTTCTTACGATCTTTGTAAACAATTAAAATGTACGTTCAAAGTAACTGATAGTCTCAATCAAAAGACAATACAGAAGGGTTCCACTCTAAAAGATAACACCTGTCAGTGAATATGTTCAGCCCTTTTTAAAAACCTTAACGTCAAATAACCAGTAAAACATGTTATCCAGCTTATTTTTTCAAGAATGTCCAATGATTAATTCTGAATGTAATTTAAATATAATCCTTACATCAAGGTGTTTACATGTGTTTGGCCTAAATGTAGTCGCCTTTCACTGTCCATCAATAGTTTTCAACAATTATCTATATGTATTTATTTGATGGTAATAATATCAGTGTTTAAACCCACATAGCTGCATGTTAAGATACCTCTACAGATTTATCCTCCGACCTTGGAAACCGAAGACAACAATCTACTATGAAGACAAAAAAAAACGGACAGTAAGTAATTGATCATTTAAGTGTTTTAACAACTGACAGCATGTACCTTCTTCAGATCAAATTGTCTTCCTTGTTGCATAGTAATATAAATTAAGAAAATCAGTAAACAGCTGTTTGTATCACTTTGTAATTTTCACCTGCGCGCTGTCCCAATAAATTATCCCAATAAAAATATGAGGGCCTTGTTTGTTAATTCACACCTACCGCTTTGCCCGCATCAATATTTACATCTCCTACTTGTCCTGGTTTAACACTGGAATGTTTTCGGGATACAAATCTCAGGCTTGCATTGAAATCTGTTAATATCTGTTTATCCTTGTCTTACGCAGGCCATGAAGGCATTGTTAGGAGGTTTTGTCAGATCGTCTTGTTATCGCCCACCCACCTTCGTCTAGGACGGGCGTGGTCCCTCAAGGTCACGTGACCAGCATGTGTAGTGGGGGTTAATTTAGATCACATTGGACTCAGAGATATAAAATAGCCGTTAAACAAACAAAAGAACATAAGGCATGCTTATTTTAAAAGGAATTGAACAAAGTTACAAAATAATTTGTTAACTTTTTATGTCTTGTTTGTTTATTTGAGACGTATTCTGAACGCACTCTTGCTTTCATTTGTTTTACCGAAATATTCTGTTTAATAAATTTTGTTGAAGAAATGAACAATATAAATATGGTCATATATAAATAATCAGAAGATTGCAAATAACAAAGAGCACACCAGATGGCTATTAATCATATTCTATTTAAGATACATTACTCTAAGACAAGATAATAGTGAATTCTATGAGTATAGATGCTTTACAGAATTTCTCAAACTATAATTTTAAGTCGTTCTTTCGTTTAGTCTCAAAAACCGATGCGTAAAGATCGTTACGTTTTTACAAGGACAAACAAAATAACTCAAATATAAACTTAATATCAATTATATATGCAATAAGAATTTTAATGTAGCCTTAAATTGGTAGGGTATTTGCTTACCGATTCGATCCGGTTTCCGATAAAGTCGTATGAGTGACAACATTTATTTCGATCCGAAACACGAAGTTGTTTATGTCCAAACATACTAAAGGTTCAAATGGCACACGTGGGTTGGTAATTAAGAAAGAACACCGGTTGATTTGGTTATCTCTATCCCTGTACAATGTTAACGCGATATATCCTAATCAGACCGCAACTGAAAGCAAAGGACATACAAGCCGTAACAGAATGAAGCCAAGATATGTCTTAGTAAATGTTTTTAGGCTTGTAGAAATATTGCTATTCCTAATGTTATATATAGATACACGCACGATGTTTGAAATTAAGTAAAGGCGCTTAGTTATAAGCAGAATATTTTTTAACCAGGTGAGGTCAGGTAATTGTTTACATGTTCATCATTATTCATTAAAACATATGCTGATAATGATAAACTAATTTAGTCATCTAGATTTAAGGAAACGCAACAGAACATCTATCTTTATATACGTAAGATAGACGAAGATAAATCATGAAAGAAGAATTGCACAATAGGAAAACCTCAATCACATGAAATATTCGGAATATAAGAAATTACAACGAAACAACAAAGGAACGTATTTCAAAGCAATTACAGGATAAAGCGTAGATAATAAAAAGAGTAAAATTTAATGAACTGATAGACAGAAATAACGAATCAAAGACGTTGTTAATTGTTCGCATTCTAGCTAGCGTATAGGGATCTGTGACAGAAGTTAGTAGTTATGCTAGTATTACCAGTTTGTACAGCATCATATTTAACCTAAGATTATATACGGGTGGGGCTTTCAATACACTAAAAATGGCCGACATGGTCATTACGTTCTCGCCATTGGTCTGATTTTAAATATATCAATAGGTAAATAAGAAAAGGTCCTATCAAAATTTCCATAGATATTTAAATTTTATCTTCCTGTAGACAAAAGCAAACAAGGAAATGTAAATGTGACAAAAACACAGAGACGAGACATAACACACAAAAAGAAAAACTATCAGTTACCGCCTTCAAACGGTCAGTCGGCAAAAGGGCCGACTGGGGTGCTTAAACCTGGTTTGTGGAGCGCTCCAACCTCGCACTTCCTGAAGGTTTTTCTTTCAAACAAACAGTGTGTTGAAACTTAGTGTAAACGAGATACCAGGATACAGTTAGAAAACGTTTATCACAACCCCATGAATTTGAGTGCGGGAAAGGCTCGCGAAGATTGATATCTGTAATTCCTTCTTGCTCGGTCGTTGACATGTGGACGCTAACAAGAGGACACCTATTTAATGTCCCCCGCCACCAATATGTTTGTTATTTTTCCACCGACGTACACTAAAACATTCACGCGAATGGCCACTTGTCATAATTAATTGGTTTCGATATCTTAGCTTGAGATATTTCATATGGTCTAAAACGGCCGTGAACATACCTCATAACTGATTTATCACAGGGATTGAAACTCAACGACTTGGCCTTGTTATAAATTTATGCTGTGTTCTTTTTTCTGCTCGTCATATTTACAATTAAACCGTTGCTTTAAAACACCAACCACAACCCGTCGGTGTTTTAAGCCATTAGTGACACCCAGGTTCTAAAAGTTCTACTAATTGCATCTCTTTGCCCCTTAAAAGTTCTCGACCTTAACTGTTCGAACCTTGACGTCCTTCCAGTTATTTATGCTACTAAACGTTGTTTTAAACCATTCTACCGTTACAAGGACGAATTCAACCATTTTGCTGTAAACTAAATTAAAACTCTCGTAATTACTTGTTCACGTCCTCCTAATTGTCAAGTCATATGTTATCATTTTAGCCCTATTAATGTAACAAACCACGAATAACATTAGTCTTAAAAATAATTTTAAAACAATTTAACAAATCAACATTCAGTTCAGATTCAATCATATACTCAAACATTGTTTTGTTTAAAGCTTGAAGACTAGCACAGAGAAAGATGTCCTTTTTATATTCAACAGTTTTATCTGAAAATAAAAAAAAATCAAAGACTTGAAAAGAAAACTAGCAGTTGACACAAAACTTCGCCCTATAAACATTCCATCTAAGCGAACGTAAATACACGTTGTTTCGAATACGAGAAAGGCACATAGATAACAGCAATGCCAAAAGCGGTTGTGGAGTATATAAACAATAAGATATGAACTTGAAAACTGACAGGAATGCCCTGTTTACAACAAAGAAGCAATGTCAAGTAAGCCTTAAATGAGCTGAGTATACACATGCTGATAATGACCTTTTAGTAATCTCATTATCCGACAACAAACAAATAAACAAATAAGCAATACAATTGAAACAAAGCATGCTTCTTTAAACACAGTGTAAATCAGAAGAACTTTGACATGGCACAGCCTTTTACTCTGTCTCTGTGCAGGAATCCGCAGGCCGGTTTTAGTGTCTTGGAGCTATAATTAATTTTGGTAACAAATTGCACGTAAGAGCGACAGGTCCTTGGGACGAAATGTCAAAAGTACGAAATTGACCTCCGGCTCTTAATGACACTTGCAAGACAGGCAGTAAATAATTACTCATTATATAAGTAACATGTTCTTTATTCATTCTCATAAAACCCCATTAACGTAACAATAAATGTCTTCAAAGAGAAGCTTTCCTATGCTAAATATACACCACAAAAGAAGTTTTTATTATTATTTTGCGTTTGTAAATGAGATAATTCCAGGTATACAGCCCAGCTGAGTTTATTTAATAAACAAGTGTAAGAAAACGATTGCAATTTTAAAGTGGCAATTAAATAACAAAAGTACAAACATTTGTTAATCAGTTGCACCATCTTAACTGTTAAGGTTAAGACTATTTCTGTCTTTCTTCTCCAATAATGAATTGTCAAACTTTCATCCAAGGCATCAATCTAACAGGATTTTGGCTTTCAACAGAGACCCGACGAAATGATGTCTCGTCCTTCTAACGCAGCAGTTATAATACTCATAAATAAACGCGCTAATATATTCATACATTCCTTAATTAGTTAATTTGATACTGTCTTTGACGTATCCGATAATTGCAAGTGGTACATGCAAAGGTTGTGATTACTTTTAACTCGACATACCACAATTTAAACTATTTAGAGCAGACAGAAAATAGGAAAATAAAACAATAAAACATTCACTCAAATAAAAATGGCATTTATATAATATATACATTCATTAAAATAAAAAAAATGAGAAAAAGGCATATGGATATGGGGAAGAGGAAAAGGAGGGGAAAAGATATAACTGATCTAACTTGAAACTTGTGATGTTATAATCAAGTAAGCAATAATAATTATTTTGACAAATGTTTATTATCTCTGAAAACGTTTTCCGTAATTTTAATATGTTTTAAAGAAATGCACGTTAAAAGCATTTTTGAAATTCCGAATTCCAAACATTCTTGTCATAGCGTATGCATTTCCCAGCATGTTGTGAATCATAATTATCTGCCCGTCTATCTAGCTTGTACAATTCACGGGTAGCAGTGGAGATCAGTTCAATTCCTAGTGCTTACTTAATCACCAGAGCAGTTCCGATAAATATTAGACAAAAAAAAAGAAATGCAAAACAAAACGAAAAATGACGCACGTTATGCCATTCGCCGACAAAAGCAAATAGTTACTCACCGATGACAACTATTAATCCACGGCTATTTCCAATCTAATCCATATAAGGGTTGCGTTTCACAAACACTTGGCCTTATATATCCACTATAAATATCATAAACAATCACCAACTGTGCTTTTACGTTACAAACAATCCGAATCCTATCTGCGTGTAACTCTCTGTCGTTCGTTTTCGCGGATACGACAAAACAAACTGGATACTTCAATTCTAACCAAATATAAACGGTATTTCACTTAATCCACGATGTTTGTCTTCGAATGAAATACTTGTTCAGTATTATGAATATTAGTATAATATCCACTTGTTTATTTAATTGAATATATAACAACGACTGCAGCTGTCATTGGCTTAATCCGTGATAGAGCGATACCTTGCTTGATCAGTACAACCCAAAATGTAAAGCTACATAGGACATCCAAATCTCATATGAAAATTTAATCGCTGTCTCACTCGACTCCCCTCAGGTGGGTTTAACGCTATTACCAACGCGGGTCGGAACTGTAAGATCGCGGATGGTCACGCTTGGTAGAAGAGACATTTTTTCAAGGGTATTTTACTAGGCTCTCCCCTCTAAAAAAGCAACAGTTTTTTTGTGGAGTAAAGAAGGCGGCGTTGTCATTTTACTTGCTGATAAATCGGACCTCCGTCTCTAAACTAATATGATGTAAAGTTTGCTCAATTTGAAATAGGCTTTGTTTAATCTTTGTTTTATAGCATATCATGCACTCTAGAGTATGTAGGAGTTAGTGAAGCAGCTTTCCTGTACACGTGACCGCTCGTTCGTCTGTTTGTTTGTTGGTTCGTCCGTTCGTCAATTCTTAGTATGTTTGATACCCCAATCAGCCCTTGTATCACATGTTTTGACACTATGCACCAAATAACTTTTTAAACTGTTATTATGAAGTCCTAAATATGTAAATACTTGTTAAGTGAGGATTTATATTTGACAGTGATGTTATGTAAATGATAAAAGTCGCTTTTATATACGAGTATATTTGGTTTAAAACGTGCGAATATGGAAATTATGTTAAACGTATAAGCTAGTGTGTACAGACCGTTTTACATATTTGTCTATATCGAAGCCTTATTATATCAGTAAAATAACATTTTTTTTGTCCTGTGTACATCAAATTGGAGCATAATAGCTACAGTTTCGGGTTTCGAGTATATATTATAATTAGGAAAGGAAGAGGAAAGGTTCATACATCTGTGTTGTGGTAAAAAACTTTAACTGTCCCAGTTTTTTTTTAAAAAAAATATGGATTCTCGCCAAGACTTGTCATCTCAGCATGACGTAAATACTTTTTGAATGTTTCTTTTTTATGTTCTTACATCTAAAATAAAATTCCCCAACCAAAGCAGTTACTGAATAACTTGTAACTACATAAACCACATTGTTGCCATGTTATTGAAAT